>QLTV01000207.1:444263-463596 GCA_003457575.1 Thermophis baileyi
AGCCTTTTTACATTGTAAGACTCCAGGAACATACTACCACGTGGTGGACATGTAAGAAAGCAAGGAGTTACTGGGAGAAAATTCATAAATGGTTAGAAACGATAACTGAGCAACATATTGAGTTCAAACCAGAAACGTGCCTTTTAGGTATATTGTTGGAAAGTTATGATAAAGCAACCACTTACTTAGTGTTACATATATTGACGGCAGCTAGAATTACATATGCTAAATATTGGAAAAATGTGAACACCCCATCGGATGATGACATAATTAGGAAAATTTGGGATTGTGCAGAAATGGACAGATTAACTTTAAAAATTAAAGATAAAGAAGACTCGAAATATTACAGGACATGGAATAAATTTTATGAATGGATAGAAACAAGAGGTAGAAATGAGAGGGAAGTTTATGAATGTAAGTACAACAAAGATGTATAAAAATATGGATATAAATATGGAAAAATTTGTAAATAAGTTAATGTAAGTAGAAACTTAGTTGTTTTCTTTTATTGTCTTTTCTTTTCTTTTTCTTTTGGTTGTATTGCGGTAATTACTATTAACATAGTACAGTTATAGTTATTAGCTTGTATGTTAAGATTTACCATTGATCTCTCTCTGGCTCTGCTTTATTTGCATTGTTATCCTGACATGGCACTGTCTTTTCAATAAAATTAAAAAAAGAAAAAAAAAGACAGGCAATTTCTCCCAATAATCACCTTTCTAATTGTTTTTAGCTCTTTTCCAGGTTTTCTATCTTTTAAAGCTTCCATTGGGCGTTTCTTTTGCCTCAATCTTTAGTCTTTAGTCTTTCTCCATGTATCTAATCGCCACTTTCTTAACTCTTGGAGATTATTTTTGAAATTCTTTTAATTGGGTTAAGTCTCTAGAATAAAAGTTGGAAGTTATCTCACCCAGTTTCAATGCTCTGTCCACGAACAGCTCCAGCACAAATCTTAATGTCCCAGTTGTCACAGCTTGTGACTTGCCAAAAATGGCCGTTTCCTGCTGCCGTTCAGGAGAGCTTTCTTTGGAACTGACGAGGAAGTCGCAAACTCCTTGTGGTTGATGAAGCACCTCTCCTTTCTTCACCACCCCTCCAAAGCGGCTTTGACCCCGTAGGGTCTCCCGGTCAGCAGATACCGGCTGTTTTTCACGCAGCTCGGCGGAGCTCCGCTATTTTCAGCTGTTCTCGCAGCGACACCAACTGGTCAATCTCATTGCCCCCCTCTTCCTATCCTGCTGCTTGGGAGAAATAGAAGAATGTGCCCCAAAGGCACCCCAAATGGGGAAGACTCTGCTGACCTCTGCCATCCAGATGGGGACGGAGGGGGGAGTGTGGCGAAGCCCTTATTTTAAGCAGGCCCAACTCAGTTGCTAGGTTAGAGTCCTAAGGAGGCCAAAGAGACGGAAGAAGCATGAACTTAAAATTGCACAGTTCTCCCTGTGAAAACTAAACATAATTGGGCCTGGGTAGCATTGGAGGGGGAGGAAATCATCAGGGCTGAAGACCTGGCTGGGAAAGCCCAAAGAAGGCAGTATCAAGCTACAGGATGGCCAAGGAGGCCCCCTGGACATGGGCATCAACTCCCCAGAACTCACCTTCAGCCGACTTCTCCAGGTTCAGGGTCTCTGGGCTGAGGTCCTTCCTCTCCCTCGGTTGCAGCCACAGAATAGCAGTGCAAATTGAGCAAACACCAAATGGACCAATGGAGCAGACATTGTTTTGAAGAAAAATAATTATCTGCTCTTCTTGCAAGAATAATTTTGTGTGTGTGTGTGAGTGAGTGAGAGAGAGAGAGAGAGCGTGAGCGTGAGCACATAATGGATGAATCTGAGCTTATGTTGTGGAATGGGGCCAGAGCTTCTGGTGTGCTTGATTTTCCTTTTTTTTTCAGCCTGTACCTATTCAAGTTGGGATTAGCTCCACAGATTCAGGATCTGTATGGCAAAGTGGACTTCACAGGTGAGAGAAGCCTTTCCTTTCTGCTGCTCTGCCCACCAGTGGGGGAGGGGAAGGGCAGGATCTTCAGAAAGGGCAGCTCCTGGACCTTCTCCCCGCCTTTGCCCAGCCCTCTGCAGGGATGCCCTGGCTGTTGGCCAGGCCTCGAGAATGGGAGGAGTGGCCTTGCAGGAGGAGCTCCCAGCATCTCTCTGCCTCTGCCTTCCTGCACCTGTGGGCTGCCCGTCCCAAGACGTCGACTTTCCCTTCTGTTTCAGAGGAAGAAATCAGCAACATGAGGAGCGAATTGGAGAAGTATGGCATTCAGATGCCTGCCTTTGGCAAGATTGGCGGGATTCTAGCTAATGAGCTGTCTCTGGATGAAGCGGCATGTAAGAGGAAATCAGGTTCCCTTTGTTCTCATTGGAGGCATTTCCGAATTAGAGACCGAGTTACAGATACGCTGTCTGTTCCTCATTAACAGAATCGCAGAATATTTTGCCCAAAGAAACGCAGACTTGCCCTTCTGGCCAGGCCTCTGCGTGGGGCGGGGGTCCGGCCTTTGGGAGCGGAGCTCTTCCCGGGCTCTCCGGGCACTCTTGCCCAGAAGGAGGGCTGTGCTGCTGAGCCTTCCTGCTCGTGGCAGCAGAGCCGAACCTTTCTCGCCTTGTCTCGCCTGCAGTGCATGCAGCCGTGATCGCCATTAATGAAGCCATCGACCGTCAGATTCCCTCTGGAACCTTTTCGGCAATGAAGAACCCCAACGCCATGCTGGTGACTCTCGATGAGATCCTGGCCCTCGTCTATCAGAGCACCCTCTATCAAGCCAAGCAGGACAAGACAGAAAACGCACGGAAGAGGGTAAAGTTCTCTCAAGGGTGGAATTGTTGTGGATTCAGCCTGCTGATCTTTGAGTGTCGTCACACCAGAGCCCAAGGTGTAATGGCTCCTGTAGCCGTGGGACCCTACACTGCTGTTTTGCAGTGCCCGGAGGCGGTAGGGAACTGGGTGGGGGACAACCAGGCTTCAGCTGAACCCTAAGACCTAGTGGGGAGGTGGAGCCTCGGGAGCCAGAGGTTTATCACCCTTAGTTTTGTATGGGGTGACGCTGCCCCAGACAGGCCTGGTGTGCAACTTGAGGGTTCTCTTAGGCTCATGACGCTGCTCAAATAGCAGGTGGCTAGGAGAGCTGTGCACAACTTTGTGTTGTGTGCCAACTGTGCCCCTTTCTGGATCATGAGGCCCTGCACTCAGTCACTCATGGTCATCACAAATGGTCATCTGCCATTTGGATTGTTGCAACACGCTCTATGTGGGGCGACCCTTGAAGAATATTCGGAAGCTACAATTGGTTCAGAATGCAATAGGGCAGACAGTTTTGGAGGCTGCTCGGGTGGCAGGTAATGCGAGCTGTGCTGGCTGCCAATCTGCTTCCAGATCCAATTCAAGGTGTGGTCATTCCCTTTAAAGTCCTCTGTGGGTCCAGGATATCCAAGGAGCTGTTTTTCCTCAGTGGATCGGCCTGCCCAACTCATGCTGGCAGAAGCGGCCTATTGAAATTTGGGCTAATAATTTGGTCTCTGGTTGTTGTCATATTTCAATCACTTCTCATTTGTTCCTTCAAAAACTTTTGGCAGTTTATAACTTCTTGCAGGTTGTTTGCACATTTAATTACCTTTAGTGATGCCATTATTTATTAGAAGAAGGTACTGCTGGATCTCTGTGTAGCCTCAAGGCCTTTGCAAGTCCTGTCTCTGTGAGGATCCAGCGCAGTGACCATCGGCATCATCAATGTTCTGGTGGAAGGTTGTCGGCTTGAGGATATCTCTGAGTTCCTAAACGGTGCCGGTTTGCCTCTAGGTTGCCTCGGAGGATGCAGGAAGGGAGCGAGATGTGTATGAAGAGCTACTGACTCAAGCAGAGATTCAGGGCAACGTCAACCAAGTTAATAGTAAGAATTTATTCTAGTACTTCTTTTGCTGCCTTCTTGTGTGAAAGCACCTCCAAGGAGCAGCAAATTATTCCCTATTCCCAGGCCTACTTCACTGAAATGCTCTATTCATAGTTCTCTTCCTCTTCTAAAGTTGAAATTAGAAATTTAGCTGGAAGTAAGCAGCACAGCTGGGAGACGTCGGGTAGACTCCCCTGGGAGACACGTGCAGCTCCTGCTCTTCAAGCGTCTCAGAAGCCCCTTAAGGCCTGCCTCGGTGCCTGGGCCTGGGACCAGGGCAGGGGTAGGCAACCTTAAAAGAGCCATTTGGACCCATTTCCCAGAGAAAACAAAATACCCGGAGCCACAAAACCTGGGTGGGCGTGGCCAACTCGACGTCACTCCCACCGAGTCACATGACACACACACACACACACACACACACACCCCGCTACGCCTACCCAGGTTTTGTGGCTCTGTTTTCTTTTCTATGAGAAACAGGTATCTCTCTCTCTCTTCCCTCTCTCTTTCTCTCTCCCCAATCTCTCTCCCTCCCTCTCATCTGTCTTTCACTCTGTCTCTCTGTTTCTCTCTCTCCATCTCTCTCTATCTCTCTCTCCCTTCCTCCCGACCCATCTCTCTCTCCCTCTCCCTCCCTCATCTTTCTCTTTCTCCCTCTCTCTCCCCTTCTCTCTCTATATGCTGAGGAACGATCGCCACCCCTGGCTTGTCTTCAGGCGACCCTCCTCCCCTTCTCGCGACTCCCTGGCTGGCTGGCTGTGGTGCGCGTGGGGAGACCCTCCTCAAGGTGCAAAGGTGCACGCGGAGGGCGGGTGGTGGGCGGCTGCTCGCTTAAGGAGGGTCTTTGGACGCGGCTTCTCTCCTGCCCTAAGGATCCGGCCATTGCCTTGCCGTGTCCCCCCCCCCGCAGCTCTTCGGCTGAGCGGGGAGGGCGTGAGCTCCAGCCCGAAGCGGCAGGAAGCGAAGGCTGCCTTACGCACAAATGTGGTGTGAAGGCAGCTACAGGGCCACTTCTCTCCTGTCCTAAGGATTTGGTCATCGCCTTGCTGTGTCCCCCCACCCCGCATGAGAGGAGGGGGAAGAGGGTCGCTGGAGTGAAGGCAGCCTTCGCTTCCTGCCGCTTCGGACTGGAGCTTACGCCCACCCCGCTCGGCCGAAGAGCTGCCAGGGGGACGGGATGGGACGGGACATGGCAAGGCAATGGCCAGATCCTTAGGGCAGGAGAGAAGCCGCATCCAAAGACCCTCCTTAACCGAGCAGCCGCCAGCCCTCCGAGCGCATCTTTGCTGTGCTTTGGCGCTCGCTTGAGGGTCTCCCCGCGCATGCGCACACTCCTAGCCCCGCCACAGCCAGCCAGGGAGTCGCGAGAGGGGGAGGAGGGTCGCCCGAAGAGAAGCCTCGGCCAGGGGTGGCTATGTTCCTCAACCAGCGCCAGAGAATCAGCCCCGTCCGCTTCGCCATTCACGCTGTCACCCTTACCTTCTCAGGCCAGGTGAGGGAGGGGAGGGCGAAGCCAGCCAGTGATGGGACAGGGAGCCACAGCAGGGGGCTCAAAGAGCCGCATGCGGCTCCGGAGCCGCGGGTTGCCGACCCCTGGGCTAGGGGATCTCTGGAGCCCCTCTGGAGCTGCTATTACTTTTTGGAATCCGTGTGCTTTCATCCAGGCACTTAGGTTTTGTTTTTTTAAGATACTATAAGCCACCCAGGATCCTTTATGAGTCAAGCAACCTTATTTATGTAATAAACAGAGTGTTGAAAAGCTTAGGCCTTTCTGTTTCTTTTAGGCAAGATGGAAATGGAAAAGCAGTAGTTTGTCTCTCCAAGCTTGGGGAGATGGGAAATCCCAAAGATTTTTCTTGTAAAGTACTTCTAAACACACTCGATTGTATTAATGTCCGATATGTGCCAAGGATTCCAAATAGTTGAGCAATATTCTAGGATTGGCCTAATGTATGTTTTGTGAGCTCTAGTGAGCAATACAGTATTTCCAGAAAAAAAACTTCATAGAATTAAATGCACAACTTTTAGTGCTTTTTTAGCAATGCTGTTATAATGAATTCTAGAAGATAAATCATTAGAGTTAAGTACACCCAGGTCCTTAACAAAATGAGGTCAGTACCACCTAGCTTATGCTTTACATTCTGGTTTTGTTTTCCTTATATGTAAAGCTGAACATTTCTTAACCAAAATTTGAAGTTGCCAGTTTGAAGACCATTTAAAAATGTGGTCTATGTCATTTTTCAAAACAAGTGAATTTTCAGTAGTATTAAACAATGTTACATCATCAGCGAAGAGGACACGTGTTTTTAAGTTATTACATAAGTCATTATGTAAATCTGGAAAAGAGTAGGTCCTAAGACACTGCCCTGAGGAACACCACGGTTAGGTGATCCCGGATCAGACACTGAGTTGCCTATTTCAACTTTCTGCAGCCTGTTAGACAAAAAAACCCAGTGATCCACTTGTGTAAACGTCCAGAAATAACATAAGAATTTAGTTTCAAGAGCAGTTTATCATGTACTACTGAATCAGAAATCTATGTAAATTACATCTACAGATTTGTCTTGGTCAAGGCATGTAGTCCAAATATTTTTACAATGAAAAAGTTGTAAATTACACAACAATTTTTTCCTGAAACCAAACTGTTTGCTGGATAACAAGATGTTTTCCTCCATATGGCGAATAATCAATTGGTTTATAAAGGATTCTATGACTTTGCATATAATGCAACATAGAGAGATGGACCTGTAATTTTCAACTAAACTGGGATCTCCATTTTTAAAGATGGGAATAACCGTAGCTAATCACCATAAATTAGGCAAAGTACTAGTTCGAAACTATCACACAGGCAGGGCTGGTCAAATCCAGGTGGTTTTTCCAAGATGCAAGGCAAACCTCAACATTGTGGAGGCAATTTTCTATTCAATGTTGCTTCCACGTATTGTGTACGTTAAAACCATCTTCTACAAATACTTTAGCAGTAGAATTGGCTGGATGTCTAGATCTCAACCTTGTTTGCTCCAGGCAGGCTACGTCTCTCAATATTGGCAGTTGCGACTTATCAATAATCTTCAGGTATTCTTGGCGGAGGACATTTTGATGAAGGGGGAAACCTGATTGGCTTCCGTGTAGATTTCCTTTTCTTTTTCTCCAGCACGTTCAGCCTTAGCTAAGATTGATTTGGCTCTGGACCAGGGAGATGCAGCTGCCTTGTTTAGAGTTTTGTCCTCAGCTGCCCTGGGCCTCCGTGCGCTGCATCCCGAAAACAGCGATTGGTACTTCAAGCAGCTTCTTCGTGAGAAACAAGAAAAGCAAAAGGTAGGAGAGAGAAGTGCGTCTTGGCTCTCCTTGGGCTGCTGCTGTGGGAAAGTCCGCAATGTTGGCATGCAGATTGGGCTGTGTGCCTGATCAGTACTAGCAGTGGGTTGACTGCGGTGGTGCCCGCAATAGGGCACCGTAATTATTTTTTTCTGAGATGCCTCTGCACTGATAGCACCAGAAGAAGTCCCTGCTTCCTCTTAAGCAGATTTCTTTCCTGATGGGAAGAAAGGAAACAGGAGTAGTGACGAAATACCGAAGGGCTGAAGATGCTGTTTCACTCTTTGTTCGCAGCTTCTCATTTTGTTCTGGTTTAGAGGCAGTTTAGGCAGAGCCCCCTCAACCTGGCAAAGGCAGTCAAGGAATTCTTCTTTTTCATTTTCAGGATGGCAGAGATGGAGCTCTGCAAAAGGAGGAGTTGCAGGCCGGCATCAACCAGGCCAACGCTGCAGCACAGCAGTGCCAGCAGAGTAAGTCCTTTAGGCTGAGCTCCAGAACAACGGTAGATACATTTGGGCCCAGAGGGAGCTGGGCAGCTTTTGTCATTCGCCTGGACGGGGAGGAGTCCTTATTTTTCAAGTATGTTAGGGCTAATTTAGAGCCTGCTTACATTTTCCCCTTCAAAATATTGGGAAATCAGACGAGTAGTTGTGTTGGAAGGCATTCTGATTCCCATAAAATAATTTTAAGGGCACACGTCCGGGTGCCTGAGGTGAACCCATCTTTCAGTTAGGCAGAAAACTGTTCCACTGTCCATGTCCTATAAGTTCTTCCACGCAGTCCCTACATTAGTTCTTTTCTTAGTTGTAACAAGAACAACAATCCTGCCTAAATCGGAGATTAAGGGATGGCACAAACCACTTTTAAAGCATTCTGTTGCATCCCTTCGAGTGGGCAAATATCGACCATTCTTCATCTGTGCAGGGCTGGATAAAGTGATTGAAGGTAGTGGCTTCTCAACTGCAGATAATCTGACAGAAGATGGGCTGTTTTGACCCATTTCATGCTGCCTTCAGAATAGCTACAAGGTTGCAAAACCATGTATGAAACCACTGTTTCCAGGTTCATGCATGTTCTGGACTAAGGCGCTTGCAGGGAGGAGGTGAATTATTTCCCTGGATAGTTCAGTGAGATGCAGGCCACATTTATAAAATGCTAGCCAGAGAAAAGAACAAGAAGAAATGAAAAGTGCTTCCATTGGTGGAAACTATAGAAACAAAAATGAAGATGATCATATAGGAATCTGCAGTTGAGACCTGCAGTCCATGTTTGTCTTAGTACTGGAAAACAACGTTATAAATATTTACAACATGTGCAAGAGCAGTCCTTGAAGAAAACATTGGAAATGTAGAGCAGCAAAAGGCCTTTCTTCATGGCCTGATGAGAAAGATCATTCAGAGTTCGGAGTAAGTTTATTTCAGGGTAAGCAGATTATATAAGAGAAGGAAAAACCATCAGATAGATGAGCAAGCCCAGCGGATGAGAATAACCACCAGAAGCAAGAGATGGAGAAGATCATCTCTAGTGGTGGAGTTCAGAAATAGCTTTCAGGCCCTTGCAGATGAGGTGGTCTCCAAGTATTTGAGGGATACTGCAGAACAGAAAACGGGACCATGACTCCATAAAGGACAGTCAGGATGCAAGTGTCCCTTAAAAGAAGGCAAGGGACACTTGCATATGAGTTGGTGATTCTGCTGCAAAGAATTCAAACACATGCATGCCAACTGTCCCTGTTGCCTTGTGAAGTGAGTTATTTGCCAAAAGAGAAACTATAACTTCCAAACTGACCAACTCCAGTGACGATTATGCTGTCCTGCCTATAGAAATAGCACAGCGATCAATAGCTACAACTGAATCACCATGGACTTTGCAAATGTTGGAATGAAGCTCCAGCCTCTGGGAGCTTGATTGGTACGCTCATCCATTTTTCTAGTCAACGCAAGAGGACCTGAAGACGAAAGGATTCCATCGGGCTGCACCTTATGTCATATACCAAAGGTGCTTTCTTTCAAAAGGCAACTGGACTTCCTTGGGTTTTTCCCTGAAGATATTTCACTTCTCATCCAAAAAGCTTCTTCAGTTCTGGCTGAATGGTGGGGAATGGAAGGATGTATATTCTTTGCAACCATCTGGTAGTTAGCGCTCTGAAGGTCAGTCATTAGCTCTTAGAGCTCCACACCTTCAGAGTGCTAACAACCAGGGGACTGCTGAGGAACGTACAGTAAGTCCTTCCATTCCCCACCATTCAGCCGAGCTGAAGAAGCTTCTGAAAAGATCCTGTGGGGCAACCATGACCTGGATCATTGAGAATGTTCATAGACACTTATGTATTTGTGACAGATGGTCACATAAATCAATCTGAGAAGCTGGAAGCTAACAATTCTCAGGCTGACAGAATTCTTTCCATCTTTCAAGGCCAGGAACACACCAGCTAAATGTTTCTTAGTTTGAAAGAACAAGATGTAGATCTATGGAATTTAAACCTGGGGCTGACATTTAGAGAGAGGAGTCCTGGGTTCTGCCTAAGCACCTTCCAACAGTTAAGACTTTTTTGTCAGAAATACAACAATTTATCTAACTGCATTGAGTCAAGCTTTTGCTGTATACCGATTCAAGATAAGCAGACCTCAAATTAATCAGGAGATGAAAATTCCACAGGTGAATAAATACCTGATCCTTCTAAACAGATTTGTTGGTTGGGTTTGTGATGTCTGTTTCCTGACATAGGCTACCTACACGTAAGCAGCTGCTGAGCATTTTAAGAAGATAGCCCAATCGTCAAAACAGAAAAAGGCTATAAAAGTCTTAAGCTCTTCAGTTAGTAATTTCCATGTGCTAAGCACTGGGAAAGCCAAGTCCACTCTCAGCCCAAGCTCCCTCACAGACTTATTGTTATGGGGGAAAATATATATAAACCCCAAAGGAAAGACTGCATAGGAATCTCACAAAATTGCTTCAGCCAGGAATTGAGTAACTTAACTTTTTTTTTACTTGCAGTGGCCTTTTCAGTGAATGTTATGTTTCGAGTGTAACATTTGTGTGTCATGAGAAAGATCTCATGACACTCTTTTTTATTTCGGCCCCTTGATAAATCAGAGGTAAATATCGTTGACCACTAATTTAAACCATTTTTTGTTTGCCAACAGATAAGCAATTGTGGTCGTAAGTCGAGGACTACCTGTATCTGCTGCTGCCGCTAGATGCAGAACTTTATGAGCATGGCTTTCTAGTTGTTTGCAATAAATCTATTTACAATAGGATTCTAACCCTAATCCTAAATTGTAAATAAAGGTATTGTTTTCAGGATAGAAATGGTGGATCATGCTACTTTATGCTCCCTGCTTGTGTAAGAAGCATGGGTTGTGTAAGCCTGGAGCAGCGTGAACCAGGGCAGGGGTATTTTCTGCTCCTGAGGCTGGTTCTGTTTTGTCCCACCAGAGCTGGCAGCGGTGGAGCAGATCAACGTGGCCATCCGTAACGGCCTTTCTGAGAAAACGGTTGTGGAGTTGATGAATCCTGAGGCCCAGCTGCCTCCAGTTTATCCTTTTGCTGCTGAGTTGTACCAGAAAGAACTGGCCACTCTACAGCAACAGAGTCCAGATGTAAGTAAATGGCTCATGTTCTGAAGTTTCCCCATCAACTGTCCTTAAATGCATAGACAAGCATCCATGTGGATGGAGGAGGTGCATGTTTTCATCCACGTTTATCTGGTGTGACCACATGATGAGAAGCCAACCTGGCTGCAATTCTAAGTTGCAATAATAAATAGGTGTTCCCAGCGGTCCTGGGAAAGAAGGTGTTCCATTAGTCTTCTGTCCAACGGGACCCCTTCATTCTCTGGAGTTGATTCATAGATGGAGTTTTAATTGAAGAAGTTTCTGGGAAAACCAGCCTGCAGTTGGCTTTGTCTGCCTCTAAGATTTATTTGTCCACAACATACGGGCCTGTTGCAAAATGCTTGAGATTTTCTCAGTTTCTTTACTCCCTGTGTCACCTGTGTCACCCGGCAGCCTATCCTGTGAGTTTCTTTCAGAATATTTCTTTTCCCTCAATTTTTAGAGGGAAACGGTTTTAAAACATGAGGATTAGTCACTGCCATTAGTCAGAGATTTTTTTCTTTTTTCTTCCAAAACAAGGGTTCAGGAGTTTGGCTTTCTCTGGTGTTTACTCTCCACCTAGGCTGTCTGCAGGAGGAGATGGCCTTTTGGGGTTTTAAATCCGGAGCCCATACTAGGCGGGAAGGTTGGGATGGCAGATGGGGAGCTATCGCTACATTTGGTAGTGGACTTCCTGTCTCGGGTCAAAAGCTTTTACTGTTAAGCTCCTGAAAGGGGTGAAGGTTCAGAGAAATCCTCCCTGCAGGAAGGTGAGACTTCTTTGGCAGTAGCAGTTTAGCCATTTAATAAGCAGACGGGAAAAAGAAGCCTCAGTGGTTGGCTGCCTGCATTTCCAGGGACTCCTGCAAAAGTCTCTTCCTGAGACCTTGTCAACCAGGGAGCACCCTTATTACTGCAGTAGTTGGCGGGCTGGAGACACACCTTCCCCCTTCGCTCAATGTGGCCAGAATCGCTGGGTGGGGGGAGAGGCTTCAACATCCCTTCCCAGTAATTGAATTTTCTGCCCTCACCCTCCTCCCACCTCTTTCACCCTCACTGCCACGGTTGGAGGTGGGAACAAAAGGTAGCTGCAAAGCCCCAAAGCCTGCAGACTCCCCAGAGGGCAAGAATGAACTCTTGTCTGTAATCCAGGCACAGCTGCCATTATGGACAGCTGATGGTCACTGAGCAGCAGGAGAATGGGACAGACGCCGGGAACCCTACTTCAGATTCTGTGTGCTTCTCCCGCGCCCCCCCCCGCCCCCAGTAATGAAGTTTCAGCCTTCCTTTTCTGGTAATTGCACACGTCCACTCCTCCTGCCCTCTGGGAGAATTCTGTTGCTGCTCCTGGGGAGACATCTCTGAGATTTTGCTGCCAGCCCCTGTTCTGAGAAGGCCCCCGGCCAGGCCGGAGGGGCTGAGGACCTCTTAGCAGGAAGCTCATGCCAGTTGGGAGGAGAAAGGAGGGAAGAGGGGTCTTAAGCACAGCTTTCAAGGGCTGTAGATGTGTCAGGATTGTCCACTTAGTGTTTTTTCCTCCCCATTTCTTCTCTCATAAAGAAGGGAACTAAAATGAACAAAAGAGTTGCTGAACCAATCTAATGTGAGAGATAATTCTGTTTACTAAACTGTAAGAAGGATGGCCTTCATATGTCCTCTCTGTTTTCAGGGTAAACTCACACACCCAGAGCTGTCGGTGGCTGTGGAAATGCTCTCCTCGGTGGCCCTGATCAACCGAGCCCTGGACTCGGGGGACAAGAGCATGGTTTGGAAGCAGCTGAGCAGTTCTGTGATAGGCCTAACCAATGTTGAGGATGAAAACTCCCAGAGGTCAGTTCCTGCTGGATGACCATATTATCACCCCGGAGAGGGTTGCTTGTAGACTGTAGGAGTAGTGGTCCTAGTAAGAGGAAGAGTTATAGGAGTGGATGGGAGCAGAGTCTCTGCTGTAGACAGGAACCGTCTAGTGTTGCTGAAGAGAGCCACGGAAGGGACCCTGGAGCAGGAGGCTTCCAGAAGCCATCAGGAGCCCAGCAGGTGCAGAAGAGGCCGGAGGGAAGCCCGGAGGGGCAGCCAGGAAACATTAGAAAGAGGCTCAGAGCGGCTCCTCCCTGACTCCCAGGAGGATGGAAGGGTGGCCATGGTCTCTTATGGGAGCCCCTCACACTAAAGCAGACTTCGAGCCCTCCTGTGGAGTCTGGGTCCTGCTCGAATTACTTTGGGAGGCCGACAGCTGCAAAGTCTGGGAGATCCGTTCTGGTATGAAAAAGGTGGTGAATGGAATAATGATCCATAAGAGAGACAAAGGCAGGCAGCACTAGGCTTTTTAAAAATACGTTTATCTACATATGATGTCACGTGGATTTATGGTAATTTACCAAACATGAGCGTAAAATTCTTATCCATAATTAGTTCAGTTCTTAAAATCATCTTTAATAAAAGCCACACAGAAAAACCTCCATCTTGTCTTCTTTTCAAAATGGATGGCTCATACCGTGGGAACATTGCCCTCTGCCCTCCCTCTTCTGATCTCACATCTCAGCATCCCAGTTGGGAACCAGCCTGGGACCAGTTCTGCTTCAAGTGGTCATGCTCCAAGCTGTAAAGGGATTTCTGGCATAAAACTAGTTACGCTTTGAATTGGACAGCAGCTGATAACTTCCATCTCCCTCCTGGGGCGTATTCTGCACCAACTGCCATTCCTGAGTAGTCTTCAAAGGCAGCCCCATGTAGAGCACATTGGAGTAGTTGATTAAGGGAGGGGATGAGGACATGGGTAACTATCACCAAGGCCTCATGTTCGTAGCGCTCCATCTTTGTGCCTCCCTTTTTTCCAAGCCCGAACACAGTTCTAACTACTGCATTGTTCTTTCATGGCTGGCCAAGGTTGCCTTGGGGCTGATCTGGGAGCCTCCAAAAGGCTGCAATCCAACCCTACCCAGCCCTGCACAACCCAAACTGCTGTTTACGGTCCCAGCCAAACATCCAGCTTGCCCTGCCACACCTTTTCCCACCATGTTTCAGCCTTTGTGTTGGCAACTCTCTTCAGATTTTGACGTGAGAGGAATAATCATGAAGGTCAACCTTCTGTTAACACACCTGTCCATTCAGTGCCTCAGCCTCCAAACTATGGCTGCCTAAGCTGTGGTTTCTAACTGGCCCTCCTGACTATAATTGGCCTCTGGCTTCCCTCTGAGATCAGTTGGTTCACCAATCCCTTTTTCTCCCTCTTCTCTTCCCCTGGGAGTCTTCACGACTCCAGTTCCTCCACATAAGAACCTTCTTATTCTCACCATCCATACCCATTTAGACATCCTAAATTTTATTTGCCAGATGATGGTCAATGTAAGACCTTCCTCAGTCCGATCCCTTGATGTTTCCCAGGTGTTTTGAGAATACTGAGTTATTTGGGGTAATCCACATTCCTTCTCAGGGTTCAGGGCCTTGAGCTGTGGTACAAACTGGTTCTGAGCTTCTCTGTTCTTCGTCAAGCTGTCATTTCCCTCCTCCCTATTTCCCATCACATACTGACACAGGCTTATTCCCCATTTGTTCATCCCTCCCACGCCCCTCCCCCCCAGCCCTTGAAGGCAGGATGCCCGCGAGGCACCAAGGTGAAGATGGCAAGCCTGATAGTCAGGAATGTCAAGTTGGTTGGAAGCAATTTAGGGGGAAAAGCTGTCTGGTGATAAAAGACAGCAAGTTTGACACAACATGGGGGAAGATGGTAACACACTAGCGGCAGTACTTTTGGACACTTTTGCTCTTTTTGTTACTGAGAGCCAGTCCAAAGGCCAACATGCCCTTTTCCTATTGCACAATATCATGAAGTTGCACCCCTGAAGTTTGGGTGGTTGGCGCTGAGTTTTGGCATTGAGATCATAGGGGTATTACCAGCAAGAGGTTTAAAGCTATATGTTACTCCTGGACTAGGAAGGTAAACATCCTTTTCCCAGGCATAACTGTTTTGGGATTGAGTGTGTGTATTGTCTTTTCATATCTTCAGTTGTGCTTCTTGAAGTCTCATCTTGTATTTTGGCTTAAACAGGTACATTGATGAGTTGTTCAAGCTGAAGGCTCAGATGCAGAGTGAGGGAACTGAGTTCCTGACATGGAATGACATCCAGTCATGTATTGACCATGTGAATATTGTGGTACATGAAGAACATGAGAGTAAGTGTCCATTCACTCAAATTAGGGAAAGATGGGGAGAGTTGGGCTTCCATTGAGTTTCCTAGCTTGCAGCATCCAGGAATGGCAACCTTGTCATAAAGACATCGGCTGTAATACCTGGAGAACCACCCTTGACTGCATCAAGAGCCGAGGTGGCGCAGTGGTTAGAGTGCAGTACTGCAGGCTACTTCAGCTGACTGTTCAGCAGTTCAGCGGTTCAAATCTCACCGGCTCAAGGTTGACTCAGCCTTCCATCCTTCCGAGGTGGGTAAAATGAGGACCCAGATTGTTGGGGGCAATATGCTGACTCTGTGAACCGCTTAGAGAGTGCTGTAAAGCACTGTAAAGCGGTATATAAGTCTAAGTGCTATTGCTATTGCTATCTTCCCAAGATGGCTGGTTCCCCTGTAAAATCCAGCAGGGATCTTCTTGAGTGGCTTTGGATGAATTGGCCTCAGTTCTAGGGATGACCCCTTCCGACACAATGCAGAAGAGAAAGTGGACTCTCTGAGTCTGTGTCTCATTTTTCTCAAGATGGTTTTTTATCCAGCTTTATGATATTGGCGTTTGGAAGTTAAGATTCTGTAGCTGTATGCCCAGTTACAGTACTTTGCTTTTTAAGAAGGAATATATCCCTTAGCAAGATGTAGCACATTTTTGTAGTGTTTCTGCAGCATGCAAAGCCATAAATTGGGTTTTTTAGTTAAGTGTCATGCTAAACACAGCTACTATATAATATTTATAAAATGGTTAGTGGCTTAGTGTTGTGTATCGTAACTACAGTTACATTTAACAAAAATACAATATGTGTTATACAATGCTGCCTGTGAATCCACCTGTGTGCCCAGATTTTGCAGTTGTTTGCAAAAGTGTGGCCCAGTTGGGGACATGTTGGACAGAGAGAGGCAGTCTTTTTTTGCTTATGAGAAATTAGCCTTTGCTGTGTTTGGAGAAACCGATTGACCAGGTTATCCTGAGTGGCCACCGTGTTCCTGTTCCTATTCATGATCATTCTCCTCCAGATCATGATGCTCATTTGATACCAATGCAGTTCATTGCCATCAAAACAGGGTTAGCACTGATCAATTGTCGGTGTCCAAAATTTCAGACAAAACTATTTTCCATCTCCATTCCAAACTGAATCAGCAGAGCAATAGAACATGATTTGGCCACAATCGCTCCTTCTCACTTTAGCTGTAAATGAGGAAGACTGATGCAAAAGGCATCCTGTCAGCTGGTTTACATTTCTCTTCACCCATGGCAGAATAGTGGACCTTTCCTTTCAACTCCTAAGCCCTTACCCTTTGGCAGCTTGCTTCTGTGTGGCTCTGTACTGATGCTCATAGTATGGGGAACCAAGGAAGAGTCTGTATAGATTCCCAGTCAATCCAGGTCACGGTTGTCCCAAAGGTGCTTTTTCAGGAGGCAACTGGACTTTCTGTTTTTTTCTTTGAAGACATTTTGCTTCTCATCCAAGAAGCTTCTTCAGCTCTGCCTGGATGGTGGGGAATGGAAGGATTTATGTTCCTTGCAGACAGCTGGTCATTTGCATCCTTTTAGAGGGTCGTTGAAGCACTCGGAGGTTTATCTGTGTCCTCAGGGTCACCTGAGTAGTGCTAATGGTTCCTGTAGTCTGCAATTTTTCTGGAAATCCAGAAAACAGCAAGGGAGATAGAAATATGTCAAAATAGGCAAGGAATTAGTAAGAGAATACCTTTCCACCCTGGATGTGTACAAATCACTGGACCAGATGATTTACATCCCAGGGTTCTGAAGGAGCTGGCAGATGTAATCTTGGAGCCACCGAATGTAATCTTTCAAAGCACCTGTAACACAGAGGACTGAAAAGAGGTGATGTACCAATGTATAATAAGAGGAAAAATGAATCCAGGAAATTATAGCCCAATCTGCTTGACATCAATTAAAATCCTGGAAAAGAGCATTAAGCGGCAGATTTGTGAGCACCTAGAAATGAACAAGTAGAAGCCTGCATGGGTTTGTTAAAAACAGATAATGCCAGACAAACCTTATATCCTTATTTGATAAGATAACTGAATTAGTGGACTAACAAAATGCTGTGGACACAGTATACTTGGACTTCAGTAAGGCATTTGACTTCTTGGTAAGCTAGAACAATGTGGGATAGACGGTACCACCACCAGATGGATTTGCAATTGTCTGACCAACATGTAGTCCTTAATGGAACTACATCTAAATGGAGGGAAGCATGCAGTCAAGTTCCTCCAGATTCTGTTTTAGGCCCGGTATTCTTCAACATATTCGTAAACGATCTAGGCAAGAGGATAGAAGGAGAACTCTTATTTGCAGACAACACCAAGCTAGAGGGAATTGCTAATACTTTGGAAGATAGACTCAAGATTCAGAAGGATTTATTTATTTAGCGTATGGCAAATACATGGACTTATAGTAGTACAAATGTTAATGTCCAGTCCACCCAGCCATTCAAGGACAGGGTGGTCTATGTTGAAAACAATCAGACCTTGGGCCGGTGCAAGCTCTTGATGGATATTCGGACACAATGGGGTGGATATATTCAGAAGGATCTTAGACTTGACCATGGACCCTATACAACAACATGCAGTTCAGTGGCAAGAAAAGGAAGGCCCTGCACCTAGGCAGGAAAAACTAAATGCACAGGTACAGAATAGGTGGTACTTGGCTCAACAGTAGTAACTACAAGAGGGATCTAGGTGTCCTAGTAGACCACGACTTAAATATTAGCCAGCAGTATGCTGCAGCTGCCAAAAAAAAAAAAAAAAAAAAAAAACCTGGGCTACATCAACAGAGGGATAGCATCAAGATCACAAGAAGTAATCATACTGCTTTATAACACACTAGTGAGGGCACACTTGGAATATGCATCCTGTTCTGGTTGCCATGATACAAAAAAAGATCCTGAGACCCTAGAAAGTGTGCTGGGAAGACCAGCAAAGAAGATAAAGGGTCTGAAGGCTAAAACATGATGAACAGCTGAGGGAGCTAGGTATGTCTAGCCTATCAAAGAGAAGGATTAGGGAGAACATGATAACTATCTTCCAGTATTTGAGGGGCTGTCACAGAGAAGAGGGGATTGACTTATTCTTCAAAGCACCAGAAGGTAGGACAAGAAGTAATAGGGGAAAATTTGTTAAAGAGAGATCCAACCTAGAACTAAAACAATCAATCAATGGAACAGCTAGCCTTCTGGAGTTGTGGCTGCTCCATCCCTGTAGGTTTTCAAAAGTAGACTAGACAACCATTTGTATAAGGTCTCCTGCTTAAGCAGGGGTTGGACTAGAAGACCTCTGAGGTTCCTTGCAGCCTTATGATTCTATGTTCTATTCCTCAACTCAGACTTCAGTCACACATCCTGTGGCTTCTCTTGCACAATTGTAGCTAAAATGTCTTCAGAAAATTTCTAGAAGGTATTTTAGAAGAGACAACATAGTGATGTGCCTGTTAGGTGGGCCAATACATAATCCTTTAGCTCCTTAAATATCAGTAACCTTGGGATAAGCCTATGTTAATAGTCTTCCTTTCCCTAAGGAAGAGGAAGGAGAATGTGATGTGAAAGTTTTAAATATTTGATTGATTAAACAGCCTTATGGTGGATTTGAGGGCAAGGAATGGAAGGTTGTAGCAGGTGCTGCATTGTGTCCCCTGTCTAAACTCATTGGGATTCTGCCTTTCTCTTATGTTTGTTTCAGGGATTTTAGCCATTGGACTCATAAATGAGGCTTTGGATGAAGGAGATGCCAGAAAGACCTTGCAGGCCTTGCAGACCCCCGCAGCAAAATTGGAAGGAGTAACTCCCAAAGTAGCACAGCATTATCAAGATGTGCTGCTCCGTGCAAAGAGGGAGAAAGCCCAGGTGAGAGAATGGTTACAGCAGAGCAAAGTGTCTTCTGAAGTCCTCTTCCTTTGACTCGGAAGTCCTTTGTCAGGCTTTACCGCTGTTTTATTTTTTATTTTATTTTATTTTTATTTATTTATTTTGTCAAGCATGTATTAGATAACAGATATAAGTATAAACATGATTATGAATACATGAAATGGATACGAATAAAAGGGTACATTAGGACAGGGACGGTAGGCACGTTGGTGCGCTTATGCACGCCCCTTACAGACATCTTAGGAATGGGGTGAGGTCGACAGTAGACAGTCTAAGGTTAAAGTTTTGGGGGTTTGGGGAAGAAACCACAGAGTCAGGTAGTGCATTCCAGGCATTGTCCACTCTGTTGCTGAAGTCGTATTTTCTGCAATCGAGTTTGGAGCAGTTTACCTTAAGTTTATATCTATTGTGTGCTCATGTATTGTTGTGGTTGAAGCTGAAGTAGTCATTGACAGGTAGGACATT
>QLTV01000207.1:470622-504094 GCA_003457575.1 Thermophis baileyi
AAATTATCTGCCACAATGTCCTACCTGTCAATGACTACTTCAGCTTCAACCACAACAATACACGAGCACACAATAGATACAAACTTAATGTAAACCGCTCCAAAATCGACTGCAGAAAATACGACTTTAGAAACAGAGCACAACAATACACGAGCACACAATAGATACAAACTTAATGTAAACCGCTCCAAACTCGACTGCAGAAAATACGACTTCAGCAACAGAGTGATCAATGCCTGGAATTCACTACCTGACTCTGTGGTTTCTTCCCCAAACCCAAAAAACTTTAACCTTAGACTGTCTACTGTCGACCTCACCCCATTCCTAAGAGGTCTGTAAGGGGCGTGCATAAGCGCACCAGCGTGCCTACCATCCCTGTCCTACTGTCCTATTGTCTTCATCTATCTGTATTCACTTTGATTATGTTTATGATTATACCTATACCTGCTATCTTGTACATGTTTGACAAATAAATAAAATAAATAAATAAAATAAATCTTCATAAATGGTTTAGATGAAGGGATAGAAATTTGAGCTGTGTTGTAAGAGTGAGATCAACACCAGTAAGGTTTTCCGTTCCTTCTAGGAAACAACAACAGTAATTGGGTGAAACACTGGGTGAAAGGCGGGTACCATTACTACCACAACCTCCAAAGCCAGGATGGCGTCTGGGAGGAGCCCCAGGGATTTGTGCAGAACAGCATACAGCTCTCTCGGGAGGAGATCCAGGTATGATGCCCTCTGGTTTTCAGCAGCCCTCCTGGGCCAAGATCTATTGTGTACCAAAGAATGAGGGAATAGATTAGGAATTCTTTCTTGCCTGGCACAATTATCCTAACGTTAGAACCATCTCGGCTTGCACAAATGTATTTGTTCATAAACAGAAGTGTTCAGTGTATAAGAGAGTCCTTGATTATAAACACCATGCTAAAAGTATGGGATAAATGTAGTAGAATAAGTCAAAACCTATTGCATCTTGCTTCAATATTAAATATTTATGTCCACAAAGATGAACGTATGAACAATTAGGTTGGTGGAGTGATACTTCTTTCAGAGTGTAAGAATTAAGCTTACAAACATTTCATCTTTGACTCTCTCCTCGGAGTGGTCAAAATGTCTCATTGGTTCCAATATTTGAAGTAATATTTGAATTGCTCCACCTTGTTTTTATAAGTCATTTTGAATGATTTATTTTATAATATAATACAAAATGAATTAGAGAAATGAAGTGGAACATTCAGGGATTGATTGAATCTGAAAAGCTAATAATATTCAGAACATCTACAGCTCATTTATAAGATGTTACTAAAATGTTACTAAAAACCCTAAAATATGAATAAGAAATTGATTGTATGGTAAAATAGATGCATAGTTTAAACTGAATAATTGATATGCAGCAGTGGGAAGAACAAAGGGACATAAATATTACATTTATTGTGGAATTTAGTATATATATATTTCCATTTCACAGTAGTGTTGATTTTCAAAATAGATAATTCCACATGCCTGTCTTTCGGTAATTTGGGGAACGGACATTGAGTGGATGCTAATCCCTAAATTTGAAATTAGCAAGCCCTTGCCAACTATTTAGCTCCAAATCCAATTCTATATGTTATTGGTGGGAAAAGGTGCCTCTGTTCCTCGGTTATGCAGCACCTGCTTTGTGTTTTCTTCCTGGCAACTGCAGAGCGCCACCTCGGCAGTTACGGCAGCATACAACCGGGAGCAGCTCTGGTTGGCCAATGAGAACCTGATCACCAAGCTACAAGCTCGCTGCCGAGGCTACCTAGTTCGCCAGGAGTTCAGGGCCAGAATGCATTTCTTGAAAAAACAAGTCCCTGCCATCACCTGCATCCAGGTATGGAGATCCCTATCAGATGAGCTGAAAAGAAGGACGAAATAATATTAAGGAGATGAAATGTACAGCAAGATTTGGAATATGGTCATGCTCTGCAGATGTGCCCAATACCTCCCTTTTTTTTCATTGGTTATCAATAGCATCGGCTGGTGCCCTTTAGAACACCCTGCCTCCAGGATTAGATCTTCCCCCTTCCTCTCCTTCCGTGGCTCTGCCAGTTGGCCTGGGGTTCAAATGGGAGTTCCACACTGGAGGTGGATGCTGGATTGATGGCAGATTCCACACCCCACCTCTCTGCTCTCCAGCCGTCCATCCATCTTTTGGTTATCACATTGATGTTTTCTTGTTGCTTTCTTTCTTTTTTCTTGTTTATTTTGTTGCTCTGTTATTTTACTTTCTGTTCTGTTTACATTTCTTTTTGTTTCTTCCTTTTTATTGTGGAAGTGGCCTAGAGCCGTGATGGCGAACCTATGGCACGCGTGCTACAGGTGGTACATGGAGCCATATCTGAGGGCACGCGAGGCATTGCCCTATGTCAGCTCCAGCATGCATGTGCATGCTGGCCAGCTGATTTTTGGCCTTCTGGAGGGGGGGAGGAGGCCGTTTTCGCCCTCCCCATGCTTCAGGAAAGCCTCTGGAGCCTATGGATGGCGAAAAACGGACCCAACGGGCCAAACAGAAGTTCGGAAACAAACTTCTGGTAGGCCCGTTGGGCCGTTTTTCGCCCTCCCCAGACTTCAGAATAGGTGAAAAAACGGCCCAACAGCCCAACCAGAAGTTCATTTCCGAACTTTCCTGAAGCCTGGGGAGGGCAAAAAACGGCCCAACAGGCCTACTGAAGTCCGGAGGCTTCAGTGAGGCCTGTACGCATGCACGGGGGGGAGAGGGCATTGCATTATGGGTGTGGGCATGCGCATGCGCACCCTTTTGGCACCCGAGCAAAAAAAGGTTCTCCATCACTGGCCTAGAGTAACCAGATGGCAAGATAGGTGGCAAATAAATTTAATAAATAAATAAATATATGGTTCCAGTGGCCACACTGCTGGCTGAGATGTCCTGTCTAAATGAAGAAAATATGCAAACTCTGTTGTGAAACCAACAAAGGGAGTTCTCCCAGCTGAGCCACAGGTCCTTTGCCAGAAGGAAGAGCTCCAGTCTGGCATATGAAATGTCTACAGCTCTTCTTCTTGAACCCTTTCACTAGGTGAAATGGTGCCTCACAGGGCAACAGCTTTTGAGCCAAGGTCCCCTCGATGGGCTCATGTACAGAACACATCCAAAGTCTGTGACCCATGGCTCATGGGGAATGAAAATTAGGGAAATTTTATAAAACATTTTATAACAAAAATTATCATAAAACATTTTGTGACATAATATAAAACACTTCCTGATATTTGACTGCACTATACAGTTCAACATGGGCGATGTTCAAGGCAGATGCTTTTCTGAATATCTCCCTGATTTTTAAAGAATTTTTCCAATGAAGGTAATAGATTGGAAAGTCTGTTATTGTTGAAGGCATTGAGGAATCTGGTAAGGAAATACCTCTGAAGGATGACCTGGGGCAGGGCAGGGGAGGGGAGGGGAGGGGGTCAAGGCTTGTCTCATAAGGATTAAAAAGGGCATTGGAGAGAATCCCAACTCCAAGCCAGGTAGGAAGCTACTACTACAGCAGCCCTAGCAGATTGCCACCCAACCTTTGTTGAAGCACATCGGTAAAAGAGAGCCCACCGCCTCCCAAGGGAGTCTGTGCCATTGTGGAACAGCTTTTCCATTACGACACTTTGAACTCTGCTGCCTTGAATTTAAGTCCATTGTTTTGTTGCCCTGTTTTCTAGAGCAACTCAAAAGCAGTCTGTTCTGTCTTCCATCCATCAGATACTCAAAGGTAGGTAGTTACCTTACCTCCCCACAGAATTATCTTCTCCAGAATAAACCTAGCCACTGCTTCCAGTATTTCCTCATACATTTCTCCTTCCAAGCTCTTTGTCATCTGGGCTGCTATCCTCTGTACCCCCAAATTTATCAGAGGTATTCTTCCTGAATTGTGGTGTCCAGAACAGGATGTAATATATATTCCGATCAAAACAAAATAGAGAGG
Organism: Thermophis baileyi; assembly: GCA_003457575.1. Lineage (NCBI taxonomy): Eukaryota > Metazoa > Chordata > Lepidosauria > Squamata > Dipsadidae > Thermophis > Thermophis baileyi. Next base: position 474,582 of record QLTV01000207.1, read on the forward strand.
AACTACAATTTCTCCACTATACATCTGATGATGTAGCCCAGGATTGCCTTTGCTTTGTTTTAAGGATACACCAAACTTTTGCTCATGTTCAGCTTGTGATTCACTAAGATATCCAGATCCTTTTTGCATATATTGCTGCCTGGTATAATTGTCCCCCACATCCAATATTTATGCCTGATTTGTTTTCCCAAATGTACAACTCTGCATTTGTCCCTGTTTCTATTCATTGTTCTGACTTACCAAAATCCTCCTGATTGCACTGGGCACTTCCTACCAGCTTGACCAGGAACCATTCTTGTTTGGGTACATTGTTCAGCTCTATATACATCTGCTGGTAGCAGAGTCCAGCCCTCTCTACCACTCTCTGTGTATCAGATGCTTTTTCCTTTCCTGAAACTTCAAAATTTATTCAGCTCAATTCCAAGAAAGTTTTATCCTTCTTTTCTATTGACAAAGAATGGGAAGAGAAAGAAGAAAGTTGTGAGAAAATGACTGTGAAACTACAAGTGAGTGTCTGGCTAGGAAAATGATGTTAATGGAAGAGTTTTAGTTTCTGACTCAATGGTCTTATCTAGATGATCTGTCAAGGATTGATTGATTTACTCGGTTTTGATGCTGCATGATTCTGGATAGCTCATAACAATAAGACTAACATGACCCCCAGAGACATAAAATACAAAGAATTAGCCAACACAAGTCCAGCGACAATGTTTAATGAAGGGGACCCTCTGATGAATCATAAAGGATGGGCAGAAGCCTGATGGTTCCTCAAATAGCTGGCCCTATACCAATGCCATGCAGGGCTGTATGTGTAATAAGCAGCTTCATGAGTCGCAGCAGAAGCCCACTGGACACCAGTCCCCCTCGCAGAACAGTGGTGGTGTGTGTGGATACCAAGGCAAGTGCATCACTGCTTATTTCTCCACATTCTGGATCGCTTAAAGAGGCAGCCCAGACAGCATATTGCAATAGTTGAGCCAGGAGGAGGTGTGAGTAACTATGCAGGAAAGGGTGCAACTGGTATATCAGATGGAACTTGCAAAGACCCTGGTCAGACTGCCATCTGCTTTTCAACCAGGAGCTGTCAGTCCAGGAGAACCCTTAAATTGCACACCAGTGCTGACTGGGGAAGTACAACCTATCCAGGAGCAATAATAGAAAATTCCCAGATTTGGGCAGTTTGAACAGCCACATCACTCAGTTTTGGTCAGATTGAGCCTGAGTAAGCCACAGTGTTGCTTTTTCTATTATCCTCCATTTCTTTTATTTGTTTTTCCATAGGTCACTAAGACAACACTTAGGTAGCCTGGAATGTAGAAATGATATCAAAGCTTAAAATGATCTGAGATTTGTAAAAAGTCCAGAAAATAACAAAAAGGGTATGTGTTCTTCAAAATAAGAAAAGAATCATGATATCAGCTGCTCAGCAAAGAGGACAAAATAGTAATTGTAATAGACAAAAGACAGAGCATGTTACTTAGTCTGCATAAATATCAAGTTGTTTTTCATAAAAATCCAGAAAGTTCAGCACCAGAAGATACTCTGGATGTGGTGTCCAAAAGAGTCCTATACTTATGTTTAGGCCACGGCTGAGCCTGGGGGAAGGCTGTTGTTGATTAGCTTCACCTTACAACACTATCCTGGACCAGATACCTTGGTGACAATAATTTAACATTTTGATCACCATTTGGTTGGATTACACAGCAAATTTGAGGCTGGCTTTGGAGAGGAGACCACCTGGAAGCTGTGGCTGCTTGAAAATGCAATGATTATGTTCTAGAGCAAGGCCACTACTGAAGACTCCACCTTGTTTATTCAGAGTGCTGATGATGATCTACAAAGCATAGCATTGGATTGCATCAAATACCACTTGCTAAGATTGAATCTGCCCATCCATAACATTTCAAGAAGGCCTGCTTGGAATCCCCATCTATATGTCACAATGAAGCAGGAAGAATAAAGAGCATTGGTGGTTTTAAACTTTGTTTTTGAGAGTACCATGGACAACCAAGAAAATAAATAAATGGATCGTTGAATAAATCAACCCAGAGCTCTCACTTGAGGCACAAATGATCAGGCTCAGATTGCCTATTTTGGGCATAGTACACAAAGACCTCCTAAGGGAGAAGGAAGGTGAAGAAGAGGATGACCAGCAGATGGATGGACTCTGTTACATTGTCGATGGGTGCACAGTCTGAAGACCTGAAGGACTTTGACGAGGGATAGATTGTCATGGAGAAACTCTTATCTGTGTGAATCACTGAGTCAACACTGATTTGATGGCACATAATCAATAATCGCTATGTAATCACTGTTGATGTGATTTAAATCTTTTGACAAAGTTTTTCTTCTTTGTTTTTCAAGTATTGAAGTGCCTTCTTTCTTTCTGGGTGGCTCTTGCCCCATTTATATTCCTTGTTAGATATTTAAACTCCTTATTTATTTTATAAACTTGGAAAAGTCTATACTTGTAGCACCCAACGTAGCAGTCTCTTCTTCAAGTCCCTGTTGTATTTGTTGCATTGCTCCATTTGACTCTCTCACACCTTTTGGACAGAGTTAACTTAAACTACTGCTTAAAGGTTAAAATTGCTCCTTCCAGTTCATCCCAACAAAACAGAGTCTTTTTTTGTTTAAGCTTGGCAATCAAAAATGTATATTCTTTTTGCTTATGCAGTATTCTAATATATATTTCCTTGAGTAAAATTATATCTGTTTTTATCTTGTTTAAAATATTGTTGCAAAACCTGATCTCTTGTTTTTTTCCTGAAAAAGCACATATTCATACGTTTCTTAATTTGTATATCTTGGATTAATTCTGTACACCTTGTCCACTTCTGCCTCCATATCTTCTTACCACCTCAGATGTTTTGATAATGTTTTAACCACTGTCTCTCTGATATCTTCATCAGGTTGTTCTGGAACTGTTGCCAATCTCAGGCAAAATTCTTTATCTCTTAGTTCCAGTAACACCACGTTATCTAAGTCTTTTTCCATCTCTTGGCTTAATGTTTCTATCTCAATGTCTAAAATGTCCACTTTTTCCTTAATGTAACTTCTCCAGAGATTTGGTTTACATATTCATTTTTTTTTCTTCAAAGTTACAAATCTCTCTCTTCCATTTTCCCTTCAAGTGTAATCAAGTGTCTGTTGATAATTTCACTAACTGATGAGGTCTAGTTATTCTGCTGTTTGGAAGGTCTCTGTAGCTGTCATTGTATTTACATCCAAATGTGCTTCAAAAAGTGGAACTTGGATTGAGCCAAGTGTCCTTCATAGAGGGTCTGCCTGAGGATGAGAGCTTGATATTTCTCCTTTGGCTTCTGGCTCTACATCTGCGGTTGCCTACAGGTTCTCTCCTGTGATTTGCTCACAGGGAGCAGCCTTCTGGACTATATGTGGCAATCCTTTGCTTCTCCTTCATCAGAGAAGCTGATCCGGGCTCACCGACCTATCACCAGTCTCTGCCTCAGTGTTTTTTCCGATCATCAGAGGCACATCAAATTACCATTTTCCCCACCCAGAAGTTTTGAATGCTATTTTTTTTAACAGTATTTCTTACCTCTGTCTTGGACAGAGCCAGGATAGCTCATTAGCCTTGTCTTGGGTTGGCCTGACTGTTAAGAAGGACAGCAGATGGGATGAGAGGATGAGCACTCAGCTTGTTTAGTTGGAGGACACAAATTGTGGATTTGCAGATCACTGATGTAGGAGGGGTTCATGCTAGATCATCTGGGGCATCTGGGAACTCTAACACTTTATTCTGTTTTAGTCTCAGTGGCGTGGCTACAAGCAGCGCAAAGCATACCAAGATCGTTTGAAGTATCTGCAGACTCACACAGGAGAAGCAGTGAAGGTAACTCTTTCTGGCCAAGTTGTGGAACAGAATGTCTCGGTCTCTTCAGATAAACCCAAGAGTTAAAGCTTCAGAGTGCCTTCTGTGGTGCTTTCTCTCTCCTGGGTTAGCGATGTTTGGGGTTTCAGCCTCGTTCCGATCTGCCTTGAGAGGATCTGTAAGGATCTGCCCCAGCTGTTTGCTCAGGAAAGCAAAACTCTTGACTCCATTGAGCTGAATCAAAAGAACTTTTACTGAGAGAAAGTGGTTGCAGTAAAGTCAGGCGGAATCTGAAGGTCCTGCGCAAAGCCCAAAGCAATTCTTCCATTTCCACAAACCCAACCCCCCTGACCAGTCCACAGGCAGCAAATGTGATGCAGCAAGGAGGTTTTGGGAACACTGAGGTGCTAGGCAGATAACAGGTCACTCTCAGGCACTATGGCCTTGGAACAGGGCTGGAACCGGCTGGGAGGGAGTCTGTGAAGACAATCCCCCTCCTTAATTCCCAAGCGTACAACAAAAGCGAAAGCATGCGAGAAATGTCAGCCTCCTCCCTCCCGTCCAATAGAGTGGCAGGACACAATGGTGGACCTGACAGGGTCAGATGCAGATCTTAAGCCACTGCATATTTTTTGTTTGGGTATAGAAAACAAGCCCGTTTGTGGTCAGTTCAAACAGGTTTACCAGCTCGCGTGTTCATAGTTGATCAAATGTTCAAGATTATTGCAGTCATAAATCAAATGAGGGAGAAGGTTGGTTAAGAAATATGAAATATAAATAAATATGTTTATAATTACTTGCAAAAGTAAAGTGAGCACTACAATTTAATTGGGTTTTTTAAGGTCATCCTGGAGGGCATGGCTAATTTAAATATAAATTTAAAACATTTTAGTTAGCAGGCAGATATTTCCAGGGGAAAACAGATATTTAATAAAGTTAGCATTGAGGCACAGTGTTCTAGCACTTGTTTTGCCAGAGATTCAAGTCCCCCAAGTTGGATTCCATGGTCCTTTCCAATTCTGGTATTCTGCTAAGTGACAAACTCTTTCACAGCTACTGAACTTTGGTATTCTACTTCTTCCTGATTCTGGTGATTTTGTTTTCTTATTTCCATAGATTCAAGCAATGACTAGGATGTATCAGGCCCAAAAACGGTACAGAGATCGGTTACAATTCTTCCGGGATCATGTAAGAGTCATTTTGCCTACACAAATGCATTGCTGCATTAGAAATATTAGTGAACTAGGATGAAAACTGTATGCCCTCTGCTTTCTGCCTAGATCAATGACATTGTGAAAATTCAGGCCTTTATTCGTGCTAATAAAGCTCGTGACGACTACAAAACTCTAAGTAAGTACTGCAGAAGGCGTGCCCTTAGAATTATATCCTGGGCCCCACCTTAAAATTGTTTCTGTAATTGGAAATGTGACGTTCCCTGGTGTTGTACTCTGAGGCTAGTGCTGGTGATCTGGAGCAAAATCACTGGAAAAGAGGAATCAAGATCCTCACAATTAACCCTGGTGGATGAGTATAGAAGAAAAATGTGTATAGTAGGGATGCAGGGATATATAGCAAAGGGGGCCTCAAAGTGGGCAGAAAGATAGGTGTTGGTAAAGCTGGGGTGTCTCAGAATGCTAGAGTTGGGGGGAGGGCCATAGAGCCATACAGAAACATTCCATGTGCTACTCTCTGCTTAGAGTGAAGGACAGCCTATCTGTTGTGGCCCCAGACTCGGACAGTGAGGAGGTTGGGGAGGAACATGGGTGAGTCCTGGAGTCTGGGGAAGGCTCTGATGAGTGCTCTGCGTCGGACGCAGAGATGGGGCCAAGGCAGTTATCAGCTACCTTCGGAGTCGGAGATAAGTGGGGCAGAAGAACAGCTGGAGCCTGTTCCCGATGTGTGCATGCGCAGAGCTGTCAGGAGAAGGGAACAATTAAAGGAACAGAGGTCGACTCAGGAGTAAAGGCACAAGGGGACGATGAATGGCCCCTCCCATAGGAAATAAAAAGGAGCAAAAGGGGAGTGGTGTTTGCAGGAGACAATTAGTTTGTTAGTGTGAAGATTTGCTTATCTGAGAGACTCCTTGCCAAGTATTTCCTTGTTCAGCATTGCGCCTGGAAGCTATCGGCCTGGCAACTCTCCAAGGACTGATAAGGTCTGTGGTTGCAATTCACCCTTGAAAAACTGTTTGCCGGGACTTTGCTGGATGTGAATCCTAGGAATTCACATTAGCCAAATAAAAAGGGGTTTTGTCAGGACAAGGAGTCTGTTTTGTGATTTTGTGAAGCCTAGGTCAGAACACAATCCTCTCTCTGAACCACAGAATACAAAGGTTGTTACAAAGGTTAGCAAGATGTTCCTGCCTTTCTTCCCTTCCATCATTTTTATCAACATAGGGAGTGAATAGTATGAGCAGGAGAAGGAGGATGAGGAAGCTGTAGGGTTCTGTGTTGGAGGTTGGTTCCATGACCTGCTATGTGATGCTTCTGGATCTGCAGAAACAAGATATATAAATGTTTGCCTTTTTCGCCAACAAGATATCAGATGGACCATTTTTCACTCTTTTTATTCTACAGTAAGTGCTGAAGAACCCCCCATGGCTGTAGTCCGAAAGTTTGTTCACTTGCTGGATCAAAGTGATCAAGATTTTCAAGAGGAACTAGACTGGATGAAGTTGCGTGAGGAGGTTGTGACGCTGATTCGCTCCAATCAGCAGCTGGAGAATGACCTCAACCTCATGGATATCAAAATTGGATTGCTGGTGAAAAATAAGATCACATTGCAGGTACTCTACACATACTCTCAGAGAGTGATCGGAAGGATCTGTAATATTGCCATAAGACAGACTTTATTTGTTGACAGTTAGTACATTTTAGAAAAAGTGTCTTGAAGTGCTTAAGGATAGAATTATCTCTCCTGCCTCCTTAGATCCATATTCCCAGCGTCTGAGTGTCCTAAACTTTGGACGAATTTTGCATAGTGAACATGACAACCATAGGAAGTTAGGTTACTTGCTGCCAGCCAACTTTCCACAATTAAGCAATATCCAATCTCAAAGAGCAGTCAGGTCTTGAATTGTTCCATCCTCTGATCTTCTACAGGAAGTTGTGTCTCACAGTAAGAAGCTCACTAAAAAGAACAAAGAACAGTTATCTGACATGATGATGCTGAACAAGCAAAGGGGGGGCTTGAAGGCTCTGAGCAAGGAGAAGAGAGAAAAGTTGGAAGCCTATCAGCATCTCTTCTATTTGCTGCAGGTAAGACAAAGAAGGCCCCTTGGAATTCATTGAGCTGCTTCACTCCCAACGCATCTCCCCCATGTCTTCTTTCTGTTTTCCTGCAGACAAACCCAACATACCTGGCGAAATTGATTTTCCAAATGCCACAGAACAAATCTACAAAGTTCATGGACTCTGTGATTTTCACACTCTACAACTATGCATCCAATCAAAGAGAAGAATACCTACTGCTGCGCCTCTTTAAGACTGCACTCCAGGAGGAGATCAAGTAGGTGGATTGGAGGTTTTAATTTAGCACTAAGTCTGTTTTTGCTCTGGCATGAAGTACTCGATGATAGCCAGATGTGGAAAGAGCTGCTGTATTTCCCTGTCTAGGCCACTGGGCTGAGCAGAGTTGGGGCAGATGTACTTTATCGCATGTATGTACTGGCTGGACAGAAAATGTGGTCCGAGAGTCATACAAGCCGCAGAATCTGAATTTCGTCTATAAGGCAGAAGAAAAGCCAAACCAGGCTACCAGCTCCGTCCAAGTCATCAATCCAGAGCATAAAAGGTCACGTGGTGTGAATGTTGTCTCCAGAACAGGATTCTGCTCAAAAGGACAGCTTAATGCAACGGCTTCAGCTGGTGTTCCAGCATCAGAACAGAGTGCTACTTTGGAGAAACTGGAACTGCCCTCTGACTCTCTTTGAGGCCGTCATTCCTGAAGGCTAAATTGTTGGTCCAGAAGGCAGTTCTAGCTCCTGTGCTAACAAGGGCTAACTTTTCTCTGCTTCTTGTCTTGGTCCCCGATTTATTGACTCCAAGAGTTCTCTTGAGGGTGACTTTTCTTAAAGTGTGATGATAGTGCTCCTCTTAGAACAATTTTTTAGAACAGTGTTCGTGTGAGAGTATGAGCGAGAGCATTGCTCCACAGCTGCCTAAGAGCATTAAGCTCTTGTATAACTGCAGAGCATAAGCAGCTCTGGTCTTGTAGGTTTTAGATCATTGTATAGTTCCAGCTTGATGGCTGGAGATTTAAATGGCTAAATCCTGATTATGGAATTCCCACAATTTGAATAATTAAATTGATGGGAGAAATATCTCTGAGCATAGACTTTTTACTAGTATAAAGAAGTTGAGCAGACCTCTACCTCAAAAGAGCAAGAGTCACCCCAGAAAATTATATTCATAGAGGACCCCGAATTCATCATGGGCAGAGCGCCTTGTTCTCTAAGGAGGCTTCTCTGGTGTGGAAGGTAGAGACTTCTATTGAGTCAGGCTACATGGACAACATCTCCTCTTTTTTTTCTTGGTAACAGTATGAAAGTGATACAGGTAATCCTCGAGGTACCTCAGGCCATTTAATGACTGCTCAAATTTACAGCACTTCCCAAAAAGCTACGTGGGAACCCGTTTCAAAGTTGCAAGTGTGCCTGTGATCATTTGCTCTTACAACCAGCTGCCGAGATGCTGCAGGAAACCCATTCGCCTATTTCCCCCCCATTCCGCCCCGCCGGCTCCCCACAGGCACGGCCTGTTTTGCTACCCCACCATGTTCCACACATTCCTCCCTGGTCACTGCTTGCTCATTTACCTCAAGAAGTTGGGGCAGGAAATGGCACTCCATTGCTGGGCCACGTGGCACAATCCTGGAGAAGAAATTTTGCCAGTTTTACTTTCCTCACAATGCTTTCTCCCCCAGTGCCAACAATGCTGGCATAAAGCTAGCACTGCTGTCACGGGGAGCAAAGCATAGCAAGAGCAAATCCGGAAGGTTCCCTATAGGGGCAGGAAGCAGAGTGTGGGATGTGTCAGAGTGTGGGGAAGGTCTTGAGAAGCCCCTTGTGGGTGGGCCTGTGCCTGGACTAGGCTTCCCACCATCTCCCCCACCCTGAGTCTCCCCATGCTCTCCTTAATGACGTATGCATTCGTTTAATGAAGGCATCGGGAGAGCAGAGATGGGGAGATCATTAGACCTTGACTTTCAACAGTAATGGGCAGGCTCCATGACTGTCGTAAGTGGAGAACTATCTGTATACTTTTGTTGACTCGCCAGTCTAGCTTACACTCCTGAGGTTTTAACTTACTGAGTGGGTGACAGCAGTGAACGGTACCAAAAATCCAGAACAAAGCCTTTTATGTTTTATATTCTAACATTTTGTGGATGCTTGAAATATTAGAATATAAAACATAAAAGGTTTCTGAATTTTTGGTACTGTTCACTGCTGTCACCCACTCAGTAAGTTAAAACATCCCTGCTTGGAGAGACCACTAGCATCCATGAAAGGGACCTAAACAAGATGGTCAGCAAGTATGGTGGCCCAATTGGCAAAAGAAAGCTCAGGACCGCATTGGTTGGAAACATGTAGAAGAGGCCTTCATCCTGCAGTGGCTAGAAAACGGCTAAAATGATGATTCCAAAAAAGGGAGTTCTGTGAAAAATGTGCAGAATCTATTGTCTAATGATGTTTCAGAAAACCTCCCCCTCCCCTCCTGTTCCCAGGAGTCACAAGGAAAGCCAATTTAAATGGGCTCCTCAGTCATCTCCCTTGACTGCCAACATGAAATGGAGTGAGCTGCAATTATTTAGGAGACAGTAATGTGGAGCAAAGGAGTAGCGTGGTAAAATGAGTCCTGGTATTGTATCAACCGTAAACACAGAGTGGATCTGTTAGCAACACAGAGAGGATGTAACCCTGCAATCAGTTTACGGAAGCATTAAGACAAGTTGGGGTCAAAGGCTGACACTTATCCCAAAGTTCCTCAGGCCATTCATGAGAACAAATAAGGGAAACAGCTGGCATGAGGCTCACATCTTCCAAGGTGATTTTAGAAGGCCTCTGAGGTCCAACAAAGATGCTCTTGCCCTTTTCCAGATCAAAGGTGGATCAGCTACACGAGATCGTGACCGGAAACCCCACAGTCATAAAGATGGTGGTGAGCTTCAACCGTGGTGCTCGTGGGCAGAATGCCTTGAGGCAGATCCTGGCCCCAGTGGTCAAGGAGATCATGGAGGACAAGTCCCTCAATATCAAAATGGATCCAGTGGACATCTACAAGTCGTGGGTCAACCAGATGGAATCCCAGACTGGAGAGGCCAGGTGTGGTGCTCCTCCTGATTGGTGGTGCTGCTGTTCCCTGGGGAGGGAGAGCTTTATTAATGGGGATCAGATTCATTGGTGGCATATATTGTGGTGAAAAATACAAAGGCATGCATTTCTCTTAATTTTTACTAGACATTTTAGAGAAAATATGAAAACAGGAAAGGCATGGAAACCTTCCTATGATAAAAGGGTAGGATACAAATGGATAAACAAGAAGTTTACAAATATTGTAGAAATTAGTATCCCAGTATATCAACAGTTGGTTGTACATAACTGAATTTATTATATTTTAAAAACTTGAAAGTCACCACTGAGCTCTAAGCAAAGAATAAAGATCAGAAACCATGGTCAGCAAAGTATGAGTCCGAGAACAATGAAATCTGTCCATACGATTCTAATTTAAGAAGGCTAATAAAATCTAGCAGTGGTTCCCAATTTCACAGACAATTTCTGTGTCAGATTTATTTTAAGATAAAGTTACTCTGAAGATCAGGGGGTGCTCCTACAACATAGTTAACCATTTTTCCATAGAAGAGAAAAGGCTTGTTGCAGTCAGCATGTACAAAGCTGTTTTTTCTGGGAATATATGTTGAATAGCTTTTCTTTAAAAAAAATTCTGAAGTCAATAAATTCTGACACACCTGATGTACTTGTCTGCCTGATTTCTGCCTAAAATCTAACAGAAGAGTCTTAACATAGCTTGGGCAGCAGACGCGGGAGGTTGGGTGGGGGTTACAGTGCCCTGCTCTGCTCAAAGCACCAGCTGAAGCCCCAACTCTGCCGTCCTTTGCCATTTCTGGAGGCAGGGAAGGGCAGCACCCGCCAGAGGAGAGGCAGGACCAGCCTTCCAAATATGGCCCTTTCCCCCCCCCTTTTTAACAGTAAACTGCCATATGACGTGACACCTGAGCAAGCACTGACCCACGAAGAAGTGAAGACACGCCTGGACGCCTCCATCAAGAACATGCGAACCGTAACAGACAAATTCTTGCTGGCTATCATCAGCTCTGTGGAGAAAATCCCGTGAGTTCCAGAAATTGCTCCTATGGCAAAATTTTCTGGGTTTCATCTCCTTAACCTCCTCTCCCTCCCCCCCCCCCGCGATCTCTTCTGCAGTTATGGGATGCGTTTCATTGCCAAAGTCTTGAAGGATTCGCTGCATGAGAAGTTTCCGGATGCCAGCGAGGATGAGCTTCTGAAGGTGAGGAGCCAGATTAGCGGGGCGGGGCGGGGGGGTGTCACCTTGTTCTGACCATGGTGGTGGTGGGGCGTTCTGCAGCTTCTGCTTCTGCCTGCCTCCTCCTGCTGGGCTTCTCCTCTGAATAGGCTGTCAGCCAAAGCTTAGGCCAGCTCTTCCTTCTTTTCTTAAAAGAGAGAGAGTGTCAGGTAAGGAGCTGTTAAAACAGCCAGCGGGTGGCCTCTTCCTCCTCAAATGCTCTCCGTTACAGGAAAGGGGCCACCCTTGCAGGCCCTGAATTGGAGCAAGCCTTGGTGGGATTGTGTGGCAGTTCATACCTGGCAGCTTCTCTTGAAAGATAGAAGATCCTGTACCTCTTCCTATGAAAGACTGAATGCTGTTTTCTTCTCTTTTCTAGCTCTGTGCTTTCCCACACTGAGGCATCGAATCTAGGCTTTCTCTGCAGGTGAATTAACTTTTTTTGAGATTCTGACATGCAGGTCAGAAGGCGATCTCCCCACGGAGTAGCTTACTAGTGACCAGTCTATTCCACCGGCAGCTGAGATGTAGTGTGGCAGACAGTGCTGGGCTGTGTGAGAGAGCCAAGGCGCCCCTTAGGAAGCAGCTTCACAGTTCTGATTCAGAAGTGACTGGGCTTCCCTGGGGCCTTTCCCCCCTCCCCGCTCGGCAGGCAGGCAGGCAGGCCCTTATTGTTGCCCTTGCTGGAGAAGGGCCTGGGCCTCTGGAAAGCGAGCAAAATGCTTCCTTCCTTTAGCTCAACTGTTCCTTCTCAGATCATCGTTATCTAAAGTCCTGAAGGTGAGAAGAGAAAACTGCCCAGGGAAATTAGGCCTTATGCTCTGGCTGCCTCTGTCTTGAAAAATAAAGGGATTTTTTAAAAAGCTGAAAAAGCCACAACAAAGAGGACAGCTGGACTCCTGAATTAATCCTGGCACATTTTTGGATGTATTGGTTTAATAAGGATTAAAATTTCTACATGCCTCTCAAACCTTTCTAAGGAGTTCTGTACAATTACCTCACTTCTAGCTAACCCTAGGAAAAATAGTGAAATATATCAGGAAGAATACATGGGTACATCTGACAACTTTCCCTAGTGTTATTCACTGAATATCCAAGATATGAAGGCTAAAGATTATTTGAATGACCAGAAGAGAATATTTGTAGCTCAGGGTTGAACTGTGCAGTCCTTGGTGCTCCCTGAGCTGGGTTATTTTCCTGCAGATGTTTCATTACCAAACTAAGTACTATCATCAGGGCTAGCAAGGAGTGGGGTTTGCTCTCGTGTTACATACTAGTGGCTTGCCCTGTCAGTATTGCTGGAAATGGTCTTGGTGGTTCCTTGGGCTGTTGTTTACTGTTAGCTTGTTTGAGTTGGTCGTTCCTTGATTGGGGTATTATTTGCTTCTTGACTGTTAGTCTTGACAGGGCAAGCCACCAGAATATAAATTGAGAGCAAATCCCGCTCCCTACTAGCACAGATGATGATACCTAGTTTGGTAATGAAAGGTCTGCAAGAAAACAACCCAGCTCAGAGAGCGCCAAGGACTCCACAATATTTGGATTATACTGTGACTGAGTAGAGCTTAGTTTCAGTTGCAGTGTGATCATGTTCCTGCTTTTGCTTTCTCTGCAACTGAAAAAAGATTTCCCAAGTTGTGTCTAGTTACCTTTAAGAAAAGGCGCGGTTGACTCTCTGCCACAAGTGTTTGCAATTTTCTTTTTCTTCTAAGATCTGGTGTCTCCCTTGCCTATCTGTGCAATTAAGCAACTTAGTATGGGAAACAGAAGTAGGAAAGGTTCTGGAAGATCCCAGGGCTGCAGGGAATCTACGTGGCGTCTTCTTTCTGTTTCCAGATTGTAGGCAACCTTCTGTACTATCGCTACATGAACCCGGCCATTGTGGCCCCGGATGCCTTTGACATCATTGATCTCTCAGCTGGAGGACAGTTGACCACAGACCAACGGCGGAACTTGGGCTCCATTGCAAAAATGTTGCAACACGCAGCCTCCAATAAGATGTTCATGGGAGACATGGCACACCTCGCCCTCATCAATGACTTCCTGTCTCAGTCCTATCAGAAATTCAGGTAGGGAATTCTAACCAACGGGTGAGTTGTACGGGGAAGCGGATTATGCTCAGGGATGCCCTGAGACTTGGAGCAGGAGAATCTTCATTCTTCATCCATTCCTCCAAGCTGTCTGTTCTCAGACACTACAAACACCCCAAGCTGTTCTTGGTATGTGAAATGCAGCTTTGATTATCAGCAGGACCAAAAGAAAATCTTGTGCTGTTTGGGAGATGCATGTTATTAAATATTTTACAGTGTTTAATTTAAAAGAGAATAATGCACATGAACATTGCTCCATTTTTTCACTGTTTCCCAGAGTTTTGTAGATATTTTGTACAATTGGGGAATGTTCAATTTGACAGAACACAGAACTTTTTCTTCCACCTTTATTAAGTTTATGTCCCTTGTTTCACGAAATGTCAATCTCTGTAGTTTAGTAATATTAAACTGGTAACTTGGTTGCCTAGGAAGAAGATTTCAATAAGATTTTGAAATCAGTAATGCATGCATGCACACACAGTTGTCTGTTGTTTTACAATTTCTAAGTGCACGGCTCTTAGTCAAAGACACAAGAGCTTGGAAAAAACCAAGAGGCCCAACCAAGATCAGGTTTTGCCTGTGAAATCTAGAAACACTGTCAACATCAGTCATGGCACTCACTGAAGGAAGTGTGTAGAAATTGAGGCACCTGGTGGGAGCACGATGGGAGTTCAGTCTTGTGTGAAGTTCTGGTTTTTGTTGTTGATACATTTAAGGTGGCCTGATTGTTGTTAGCTGCCTGGATTTATAAGTTGGCTGTCATATACTGCAAGTCACTTAAATTAATAAATGTGCACACACCCCACATTCTGTATGCATTTTAGTGTGCAGCAGCACAGCCAGTCTCCTCTACCCTACAAACTGCATTTGGGATTTGTTCTTGCAAAATAAATCTTAGAATCCTGGCCCTTGAGTCTGCTTGCCAACTGAGAGGGCATTTTCAGAGCCGAATTTGATTCCGACTTGAAGGGGATTCTGGCTGGAATGACAACTTGTGTCTGCTTCCCCAGAAACCAGAGTGCAAAAGCTGAGTGAAGAGGGAATATATATTGATGCTATCTCCGTGGATTAATTTAGGACTGTGGAACCAGAGGCCACATTTGGAATCTCGTGGCACAATAGCTCAGAGGCCACCTGATAATTCAGAACTCATAAAAAGAAATGCCCCAGAAGCTCAACCACTCTTTGAAGATAAACCATTTTAAAAACAAATTGAACTGATGAAATCTGAAATCTGAGCATAAGTGATCACTGGCTGTTACAACTCTTGGTTGTTGTGAATGAATTTTAGGTAATTTACAAGCATTTGCAAAATTAAACCTACCTTGGAGCCTGCTTCAGTGCTTCTGAGGTCCCTGGTGTTAGTGGGCAAACAATGTGCTCCGTTCTGAGCAGGCCGGCAGAGAGCAACTTGTTTGGACAGCAGATCTTTGAAGACACAGATGAAAAAGCATCTCCGCTTCTCTGGACTCTTAGCTTTTCTGTATTTAAAGTGGAAGCTCAGCCAGAGTTCTCCATGGCAAAAAGAAAAAAGAAAAAGTCAGGTTGTCGTTAAAGGAAGTGTCCATTAAAAATTAGCTAAATAGCTCTAAATCTAAAAAGAATTACAAGAAAATAAGAATAAGAAAAAAAATCTTTATCTAATTTATCAACTTAGCAAGGCTATCCAACTTTGGGTGATGCTTGTTTAATTAGCAGAGCAAGATTGTGTCTTCAGTCCCTGACCCAAGAAAGGCCAAGAAAGGAAATATCTGGCTAGATTCTCCTTGCAGATGAAAAAACCCCATGTGCACCGAGAAGCCATGATTCCAGTGGCAGCTCTCGGGCACCAAGATAATAGAACAGAATAGAATTAGAATTAGAATCTCTTCTAATGTCTCAACAGACAGAACAGGTCCTCCCAATAGACACGCCAGAAGCACTAAACGATACCAGATGTTGCCACTCTCTTAGCACGGGAGATAAAATCCGCCTTGCAGAGGCCTCTCTTGATCCATAATAATACAGTGCAGGGATGAGATTGAACTGACTTTGTTTTCCTTTAAAGGCGCTTTTTCCAGGCTGCTTGTGAGGTCCCAGAACTGCAAGAGAAGTTTAATGTTGATGAATATTCTGACTTAGTGACACTCACAAAACCAGTGATTTATATTTCCATTGGAGAAATCATCAATACACACACCGTAAGTCTTGCATATTGATTTTAGTGCTGTTTGCCGATAGCATTCAAGCCTTTAAGCTCTGCCAACGGCCGGGTTGCATGCTCTGTGCAAGAATGTCCTTTTCCCCAAAAGGTTTGAAAACCATATAAAGAAGCTTTCTCTCTTCTACCCAAATCAGCTGCTCCTGGATCATCAGGATGCAATTGCCCCGGAGCACAATGATCCTATACACGAGCTTCTGGATGACCTGGGCGAAGTTTCTACCATTGAATCCCTGATTGGTGAGCTTTTCCAATTTTCCAGTTTGGCCTGGGCGCCTGAGAGTGGCTTATCTGCTTATCCCCAACCGTTTCTGCCCTCCCAACATAGGCCAGCAGAGTGGGTGCACGTCAGGCCCCCTCCATTCAGCATTGCCATCTTGTGGGTTCTCAGAAGCGTGCTTTCTCTGTTGCGCCCCCACCTTCCGGGACAGCAGTCCCCCCCCACTTCCAAATAAGGGACAGGGCCCACTTTCCTGGGGTTCTAGAAAGCTTTGAAAACCTGGTTTTGGGCCCAGGCCTGGGTTGATGTTTATGATTTCTTTAATTACCTTTTGTTTTTTCTCCCCATTAAATTATTTTCATTTTAGCTGTCTGAGTGATTCAATGTTTTTAGCTGCTTTTATGTTTTCCCTAATTTTGTACACTGCCTAGAGACCACTGGAGTTGGGCAGACAATTCATTTAAATAAATAATAACCTGCCACACAACACTCCAGACTTAACAATTGTCAGTATGAAAGACAAAAGTTTGGATAGTGGATGTGGCAGTGCCTTGAGACAGCCGAATAGAAGAGAAAGGACTGGAGAAAATAGCAAAATATAAAGATCTGCAAATAGAAGTACAACGACTATAGCAGAAGAAAGCAAAGATACTACCAATAGCAATAGGAGCCTTAGATGCAATCCCAAACTATCTGGAGCACCACTTGAACACCGGCATTGACAAAATCACAAATCAGTCAATTGCAAAAGGCAGCTTTGCTTGGAACAGCTTGCAGCCTGCAACAATACCTTTAACACCAACATCTGTCTATGCCAGGTCCTTGGGACGGATCTGATGGGTGGATAAAAATGCCAGATCCAGTCTAAATATCTGGCTGACTGTCCAACAAAACATAAAAATGACTCACTAGAACATAGAAATTATCATGTGGCAGCAGTGAACAATTGGTGGGAACATAAGAGTTGAAAAAGTGGTTTAAAATCTTGGACAGCGGTTTAAAAATCTGCACATTGGTTGGCAAGATTTCCATCTGTCCGTTACAAAATGTCACACTGCTTGGATCCATCCATGTGCTATGCCAATACATCATGACATCCTAGGTTCTTTGGAGGAACTTGTTGCCTATGAGGGCAACACCAGCTAAAGAATAGGCAGTTGTGATTTTTCATTGTTGCATATTTAATAATGATAATGTAAACTTCCATAATTATTAAACTTTCTGAATGTTGAAAATAGCAGCCATAAACAAGTTAAAACAATAATACTGACATAATTTCAACACAGAGTGGTTTACCACAAATCAATAAGAAGAATTTTAAAAACACACCTATGTCTGAAGGATAATAAAGAAAAAGTAAAACATAACAAAGGAGGGGAAAAACTGAGTTGAAAATACTGTCAAGTTCTTTGATATCTTTCTACAATTAAATTCATATTTCTTTTAAGCGGGATTCTGATATATGTTTCTTTAGTGAGATTTATTGAGGTGCAGTAGATAGAGTTAAATGAATTCTGGCAACTAAACTATGTTCTCAAAGTACATTATAACATATTTTTTTACTGAGCTCTTGTGGCTCAGTAGTTAAAGTGCAGTATTGCAGGCAAACTCTGTGCACAGTTCAATCCTGAGGGGGCTCCAGGTTGACTCAGCCTTCCATCCTTCCAAGGTCGTAAAACAAGGACCCAGATTGTTGTGGGCAATATGCTCACATTGTAAACCGCCCAGAGAGTAAAGCACTGTGGAGCGGTATATATAGTGTATTCAGAAAGTATGTAGATCCCCTTCACTTTTTGTCAATTTTGTTATGCTGCAGCCTGATTCTACAGTTGTTGAAATTCATTTTTTTCTCATTAATCTACACTCAGTACCCCATAACGACAAAGTGAAAACAGAATTTTAGAAATGTCTGTAAATTTATTAAAAAGAAAAAACTGAAATATCACATTGGCGTAAGTATTCAGACCCTTCACTCAGTTACTTTGTTGAAGCACCTTTGGCAGCAATTACAGCCTCAAGTCTTTTTGGATATGAAGCGACAAGCTTTGCACACCTGGATTGTGGGATTTTCTGCCATTCTTCTTTGCAAATCCTCTCAAGCTCAGTCAGGTTGGATAGCGGCCATCGGTGGACAGCCATTTTCAGGTCCCTCCAGACATGTTCAATAGGGTTCAAGTCAGGGCTCTCGCTGAGCCACTCTAGGAATTCACAGAGTTGTTCCTAAGCCACTCTTATGTTGTCTTGGCTGTGTGCTTAGGATCATTGTCATGTTGGAAAGTTGTCAAGTTCATCCCAGTCTGAGGTGCGGAGCACTGTGGAACAGGTTTTCGTTGATATCCCTGTACTTTGCTCCATTCAGCTTTCCCTCAACTCTGACAAGTCTCCCAGTCTCTGCTGCTGAAAAAACACCCCTACAGCATGATGCTGCCACCACTATGCTGCACTGTTGGGATGATATTGGGCAGGTGATGGGCGGTGCCTGGTTTCCTCCAGACATAACGCTTAGAATTGAGTCCAAACCGTTCAATCTTGGTTTCGTCAGACCAGAGAATCTTGTTGCTCACAGTCTGAGAGTCCTTCAGGTGCTTTTTTGCAAACTCTAAGCGGGCTTTCATGTATTTTGCACTGAGAAGAGGCTTCCATCTAGCCACTCTGCCATAAAGCTCAGATTGGTGGAGGGCTGCAGTGATGGTTGTCCTTCTGGAACTCTGTCCCATCTCCACACAGGATCTCTCGCGCTCAGTCAGAGTGACAGTCTTACTAAGGCCCTTCTCCCCTGATTGCTCAGTTTGACCTGGCAACCAGCACTTGGAAGAGTCCTGGTTGTGCCAAACTTCTTCCAGTTGAGAATTATGGAAGCCACTGTATTCTTCAGAACCTTCAGTGCGGCAGAAATTTTATTGTAGCCTTCCCCAGATTTGTGCCTTGCAATAATCCTGTCTCTGAGCTCTGCAGGCAGTTCTTTGACTTCATGGCCTTTGCTCGGCTACATATGCGTTGTCAGCTGTGAGGCCTTCTATAGAGAGGTGTCTGCCTTTCCAAATCACGTCCAATTTAACTTACCATAGGTTGACTCCAGTTAAGGTGTAGAAACATGTCAGCAACGATCAAGAGAAATGGGAGGCACTTGAATTAAATTTCAAGTGTTGTTGCAAAGAGTCTGAATACTTATGCCAATGTGATATTTCATTTATTTCTTTTTAATAAATTTACAGACATTTCTAAAATTCTGTCTTGACTTTGTCATTATGGGGTACTGAGTAGATTAATGAGGAAAAAATGAATTTCAACCTGCAGCATAACGAAATTGACAAATGTTGAAGGGGGTCTGAATACTTTCTGAATGCACTATAGTGCTATTGCTATTCTTTTTTTTAAATGTTTTTATTGAGAATTTTTACTTGAATAAAAGGAAAAGAAGAAATATATAAAATAAAAAAGAAAAATGGCAGGAAACCATACAGTTGAAAAAGAAAGGAGAAAAAGATAATTAAAGAAATTATTTCCAACCTTTACAGCAATTATAATAAAAATTATTACCCCTCCTCAAACATAACAATCCTTTTGTTCCCTTATTTAACATCTAAAATGATTGTTTTAGTTCTTTCCGTTTTCTGCAAAAAGGCCATATAAGATTCAGTCTTCTGCAAAAATACTTATTTTATCTTCCTTTATGGGTATTTCAATATATTTCTACTCTATATACATATAATGGCATTTCTGGCCAACAAAATATTATCAAGTTCTATGAATTTATCCATCATAAACAAATACATTCTTCTGGAGTGGTTCAACAATCCTCTTTTCCTTCCTATAACTTTCATCCCCTTGAGTAATAAGCATTTTTCTTTATTTCAAATTCGTAATGCAGACAGGGGGAGTAAAAGATAAAACAGGCTGCTTCTTCCCCATAACACATTAGTCTCTTCTAGCACGATGGTTTTTCCAGCACCCCTGTGGTCACATGTGGGTGATTTCCAGTGCTCCCTGCCAGTTTCCCCCAAGCAACCCCAATGGGAAAGCTGGCAGGAGTCACGTCAGCTCCAATCATGGGTCTGTCCAGCATTTGGACAAAAAAATAAAAATAAAAAAAAAATCAGCCTAAAATGTAATATTTATTCTGGTCACTTTAGACTGCACTAGCTTTCTCTCAGTGGTTGACCCAGTGGATCCCAGACTTGTGTAGTTCATTTTAAATCTTTATAACTGGTTCCTTCCTTTCTGCTTTAATCTTCTGCTTTAATCTGTACACTCACCCAGGGGTCTTTAGGTGCTCCACTGTTCTGAAGGTCTCTTTACACTTTAAATTTGCTCCATTTAAACAAGCTTTAGAAAGTGAATGGGGCAGATCTGAATATCTCAGTGTGGTGTCTTCTTCCATGATGCTCTACTCACAGGCTGCCCTGGGGGTGGGGGGGGGGTGGGGGGGTTTCCTTCTGAGGAACTGCCCCGGAGCTCCTGTGGCTGATCGCTGGCCAAGAAAAAGTCTTCAAGTCTTCAAGAAAAATAAGACAGTCCTCTTATTTTTCCACTTCAGATATTGAATGAATTCTGGACAGTAATGAATGAAAATAAGTCTAAATGGTGTTCGCTCTCTCTTTCTCTCTCTCAAGCTGGAGGTTAGGCTCCTGGTGGCTTGTCCTTTAGAAAACTCCTGATATCAGGCCTGGTAGATTATTTGATGCTTTTGAAAACTTTTTTTTTGTTCTTATAACTGCATAGATACAATGTTTCTAATGTACTATAATGGATTAAAAATACTTTTTATTGAGTTTTTTCACATTAAAAAGACAAAACATAATTTCACTAATACAGCTTGTCGCTATCGGAAGTTTCTTCTTCGTTCTACATTTTCCATATCTAAGGCTTTTATTCTTAACTTAAACATTTCTTATTTCTATTTACAATTTTATACATTTACATTTATTTTATTACATTATTTTATATTATTTTACACATTGATTTTACTTTCCCTTTCAAGCCAATCATACCATCTATTCCATATTTTGTAATACATTGTTTCCTCTCTCTCTCTCTCTCTCAATTCCATTGTTAGTTTACTCATCTCTGCGCATTCTAGCACCTTTTTTATAATCATTGTGTTCGAGGGTGTTTTTTCTTTCTTCCAGTTTTGGGCGAATGTGATTCTCGCTGTGGTAATTATATGTTGAATAATATAATAAAT
This sequence comes from Thermophis baileyi, assembly GCA_003457575.1. Taxonomy (NCBI): domain Eukaryota; kingdom Metazoa; phylum Chordata; class Lepidosauria; order Squamata; family Dipsadidae; genus Thermophis; species Thermophis baileyi. Next base: position 495,653 of record QLTV01000207.1, read on the forward strand.
TTCCTTTCTCATGTTTTCTTTTATTATTCCTAGAAGAAACAGTTCTGGTCTCATCTCAATTTTCTTTTCCGTTATCTCCTCAATCATTTTTTAATTTTCTTCCAGTATTTCTTTGCATTGGGACATGTCCACCACAGGTGGTAGAATGTCCCTTATGTCTGATTACATTTCCGACAATTGGGTGATACGGATGGATACATTTTGGCCAATCTCGCTGGTGGTAGATGCCATCTATAAAACATTTTATATGTGTTTTCTTTATATGCTCATCTCAATTTTCTGTTCCGTTATCTCCTCAATCCATTTTTTAATTTCCCCCCAGTATTTCTTTGCATTGGGACATGTCCACCACATGTGGTAGAATGTCCCTTGTGTGTGATTACATTTCCAACAATTGGGTGATACGGATGGATACATTTTGGCCAATCTCGCTGGTGGTAGATGCCATCTATAAAACATTTTATATGTGTTTTCTTTATATGCAGCCGACATTGTCAATTTGTAATTTTTTTTCCCCAAATTTGTTCCCAATACTCTAATTTGATGTTGTACCCAAAGTTTTTGGCCCATGCTATCATTGATTCTTTTACAACTTCCTCCTCCATTTTACGTTTTAGTAGACAGTTATATACCTTAGTTATCATTTTTTCTTCTGTGCCTGTTAATACCTTGTTGATTTCTTGTTGCTCATTTTGAAAACCCTGTTGTTTCAAGTCCTTTTTATATTTTGTTTGTATCTGTAGGTAAGGCCACCAGTCTATCTTAATTCCCTGTGTTTGCAATTCCTGATTTGATTTTAAATTTCCTTGTTTATCTAGCAATTCCTTATAGGTTACTATTTTATTTAAGTCTGTAGCATTTGGATAAACCAATGCTTCCATAGTTGAAACCCATCTCGGAATTTTTATGTAAAATTTTTGTTTAATTTTCCTCCAAACTACAAATAATGCATCTCTCACGTGCCTATGGAAATATTTATGTGTTTTATCCTTTCCCTCCCACAGGAATGCATGCCAACCCTGTTGTAAATCATGTCCTTCAATTGCTAATATTCTTTTGTTTTTTAGCATTACCCATTCTGTAATCCACGTTGCTGCGCCCACCTGGTAATACAGTTCCCAGTCTGGAAGGCCAAAGCCCCTTCTCAGTCTGGAATCCTGTAGTAATTTACATTTTATCCTTGCCTTTTTCCCTTGCCATACAAATTTTAATGTTATTTTATTTAATTCTTCAAAAAAAAATTTATTTAATTTTATTGGAATTGTTTGGAATAAGTATAGGATTTTAGGTAATATGTTCATTTTGAGAGTGGCAATTCTTCCTACTAATGATAACTGTAATTTTGTCCAGTTTTCCAAATCTTTTTGAATCTGTGATAGTAGTTTGATATAATTGTCTTCTTTTATGGAGGAGCATTTTGCGGTCAGCCAGATCCCTAGGTATTTTGCTTTTTGGAATTCTAATCATCTTTCTAATTCTTTATTTTGCTCTTGCGTAAGATTTTTAGTTATTATTTTTGTTTTATTTTTATTTATAAAAGAGGCTACTATTATAAGAGCCGAGGTGGCGCAGTGGTTAGAGTGCAGTACTGCAGGCTACTTCAGCTGACTGTTCAGCAGTTCAGCGGTTCAAATCTCACCGGCTCAAGGTTGACTCAGCCTTCCATCCTTCCGAGGTGGGTAAAATGAGGACCCAGATTGTTGGGGGCAATATGCTGACTCTGTGAACCGCTTAGAGAGTGCTGTAAAGCACTGTAAAGCGGTATATAAGTCTAAGTGCTATTGCTATTATTTTTAGCCCTGCTACCTTTCCAAATTCCTGTAATTCTCTAATTAATGTTTCCCCTGTTTCCAGTGGGTCTTCAATTATAAATGTCATATCGTCGGCAAATGCCTGTAATTTATACTCCTCTTTTCTTGCTCTCAACCCTTTTATATCCTGATTTTCCCTAATTTGTTTTAACAAAATTTTTAGTGAAAGTATAAATAATAACGGTGATAATGGACATCCTTGTCTGACCCCTTTTTCTATTTTAACTTTTTCTGTTGACTCTCCATTTAATAATATTTTGGCTGTTTGATTTGAATATATTGTTTTAATCATTTTAGTAAATTTTCCCCCAAATTTCATCATGTCCAATTGTATATTTAAAAATTGCCAATTCAAATTATCAAATGCTTTTTGTGCGTCAACCAGTATCAAGGCTAATTGTTTATCTGAATGTGCTTCGTAGTACTCTAATACATTTAATGTAATTCTTGTATTATCCTTTATCTGCCATTTGGGCAAAAATCCATTCTGATCTCTGTGGATAATTTTATTTAATATTGTTTTGAGTCGTTCCGCTATGATGGTTGCAAATATTTTATAGTCTACGTTCAACAGCGAGATTGGCCTATAGTTTTGAATTTTTTGATTATCTGTATCCTCCTTTGGAATTAAAGTTATGAGCGCCTCTGTCCAGGAGTTTGGTATTTTCTCTCTTTCTAACATTTCATTATATACCTCTAACATGATTTCTTCTAGTGAGTCTTGTAGCATTTTATATAATTCAGCGGGAATCCTGTCTGGACCTGGTGTTTTATTATTTTTTTGTTTTTTAATTGCCCCTTTCATTTCTAATAGTGTTATCTTCCTGTTTAACATTTCTCTATCTTCTTCCATTATATTAGGTAGATTTCTCTTTTGTAAATAATTCCTGATATCCTCTTCTTTAATGTTTTCTTGGCTATATAGTGTTAAAAATTTTTTGGAACAATCCTTTTCTTATCCTCTCTCTTATGACATATATATTCCCCTGTTCGTCCTGTAATTGTTGTATCAGTCTTTTGGTTTTTTCTTTCCTTAATTTGTGGCCCAACCAACTGCAAGGTTTGTTTGCAGTTTCAAAATAGTTTTGCTTTGCCATTGTTATTTTTGTGGTTCTTTTTGTAACACATTTTCTATTTCTTTAATTTTATCTTGCAATTGTTTTTGTTTTTCCCACTTCTCCTTATTTCTTCTTGCTACATATGCTATTGATATCCCTCTCATATATGCCTTGGTAGTATCCCAGAGATTTTGTAGAAATTGTGCAATTTCTTCAAAGAAAACAAAAAAGAACAGACAGTTCTTTTTTGTTTTCTTTGAAGAAATTGCACAATTCCATTTCCATCATTTGTATATACAATTTTTCCTTTATAATTCTTTGGTTTAATGTCCATCGTCCTTTTTTCTTCTGCCCTTTCCATTTTATTGCCAAAGGATTGTGATCTGCCCATGTATTTGGTAGTATCTCTATGTCTTCTATATTATTTATCAAATCTGGATTCATCCAAGCCATGTCGATTCGAGACCACGAATTGTGCGGGTGTGAGAAAAATCTATATTGTCTTTTCTCAGGGTATAGTTTTCTCCATGCATCTCTTAAGTTCTTGTGCCATTTCTTTAAATGTATTTGGTAACTTTCGTCTTCCCTTCTTATTTTTCTTTGTACTTTTACAATCCTTTTTATTATCTACCACTGCATTATAGTCACCTATCACACATATATTTTCGTAGTCTAATTTCGTTATTTCCCCTGATAATTTTTTATAGAAATCTTTTTGTTTTGTATTCGGTGCATAAATTGTTACTAATAATATTCTTTTTTGGCTAGTTTTTATTTCTACCATCAGAATTCTACCTTCCTTGTCTTTAAATATTGTCCTCGAACTTATCCAATCTTTTACGTATACCACAACTCCTCTTAGATGTAAATTTCCTAGTTTGGGGCAATTTAAAATATTACTATGCTTTTCTTTAATATGAACTTCCTGCATACAATTTATGTCCGTATTTAATTTTTATAACATAATTAATGTTTTCTTCCTTTTAATGGGTGAGTTTATACCGTTAATATTTAACGATACTAACCTTATTTCCTCTTCCATCTTATTCCTTGTAGTTAAATTTTAGTCCCTTTCTTGTTCTTATTTCCGTCTGCGCTCTTGTTCTTGCTCCTTCTCTCTCTTGACGTTCCACTTCTCTCCTATCCGTAGTCTCTTGTTCTACTATCTGCTCTTCTGACACCCATTCCTCTTGACTTTTACTTTCTACCTCCTCTCTACTGTCCTGTTCATCTTCCTCACTTACATAGTGATCGTAAAATTCCTGGGCTTTATCTATCGAATCAATGCGAAACCTTTTCTCTTGCCACGTGATTATCATGCCTTCAGGAATGAGCCATCTGAACATTACCCTATGTTTTAACAGTTGCGTGGACAGAAACTGGTAACTTTTCCTTTGCTCCCTTACCCGTCTAGGAATCTGCTTTAGCGTAACAATCTCTTTCCCTTTATACACCAATGGCTCTTCTCGTGTTTTATCATATACCTCATCTCTTAATTTTTTCCTAACAAGTTTAACATGTACTTCTCTTAGGAGCTTATGTCTGTGGGCATAATTAGTGTGTATACAATAGCAATAGCAATAGCACTTATATACCGCTTCATAGTGCTTTACAGCACTCTCTAAGCAGTTTACAGAGTTAGCATATTGCCCCCAACAATCTGGGTCCTCATTTTACCCACCTCAGAAGGATGGAAGGCTGAGTCAACCTTGAGCCGGTGAGATTTGAACCGCCGAACTGCAGCTAGCAGTCAGCTGAAGTAGCCTGCAGTGCTGCACTCTAACCACTGCGCTACCTCGGCTCAATCTCATTTTCAAATTCATTTTTGTTCTTCTGTAAAAATTCCGCCAGCAGTTCCACCATTATTTTAGAGAGATCTTCTTCCTTGCTTTCGATTATGTTTTGGAACCGCAAATAGAGCATTGATTTTTCCATTTCAAGATTTATTATAGTCTCTTCTAACGTTCTATTTGCCGCCAACATTCTAGTTTCCGTTGTCTCTAGTTTTTTTCCCATTTGTTCTGTTTTTGTTTCTACTACTTTTATTTTCTGCTCATTTTTTGTTACCATTTCATGCATTGCACCCATTTTCTCATCCAATTTTTGTATTTCTCCTTTTACTTCTCCTGTGTCATTTTTTATTTCCTTTTTAATATCTTCCATGTTATTCACCATTGCCTCCTGCATCTTCATCATAGTTTCTTGTATGGATGCCAACATCACTTGCATGCTCTGTAAGTTTGCCGCAGTATTAGTTTTTTCCCCTCCCAGTAGACTTTCCACTGAACGTGGTCCCGAGGGTGAAGCCATTGTTACTGTTGCCTTAAATCCTCCTATTTTGGTAACTGTGGTCGTCGTACTTGTCATTTTGATGTTTTTTAAAGTTTTTCCACAGTACCATATATCTTTCTCCTTCTCCTTTTTCTTTTTACTTTATTTTTGCCTCCTCTAATTCCTTTAACACTTTTCGAGTTATCACTTTTCTCAATAATTTATACTTCTCCTACCAAGAGGCTAAGAGCAAAAGCGGAAAGCTTAACAAATCTATATTTGTGATAAATATCTATGTTACTTATTATTTTTCCCAATTTTTTTGTTTTCAGAGAGCTAAGATCTACTTTTCTATTTTCTTAACCAATTTCACTTAACTATCCTAAAGTACTTCAAGTAAATATTAACCATCAGTTATAACAATCTTATATTCTGTATTCTATATTTCTTAAAAAACCATTTATGTTTCTTATTCTTCTATTAAGACTCTATTCATGATAGTCTCTAAATGTAATATATAATTAATATAATTACTATAAATATAAATACTATACTATAAATAACAATCTATTTGTCTTATTTTTCTATTAATATATTTTAAATAATACTATGTATATATAAATAGTATAAATAGTATATAGAGAAATTTAATAATCCCTTCTTAAAATTAATATACGTAATATATATGCTATAAATTGTTATAACTAATGTACCAATATAAATATTTGTATAGGTTATTATCTAAATATTACAGCTCTATAAGTGTAGATATAACTATATTTGCCACAACTTCTGTCCATACCGCTTTGTATCACACAACTTGCTCTTCTCTTTATGCAAAGTCTTTCCTTCTTTCCCCCCCTTTTTCCAAATCGGTCCTCTTTTTCCTTTTTATGGCAACAGACCACAAGGATTGCCCTCAGAGTTCTACTATCGATCCACTATCATAAAGTTCTTCCTAGTTTCGTTCTCTTTCTTCTCGGGTATACAGTTGTTGTTTTTCCCCCCTCTCCTTCAAGATGTCACCGTCCTTCAAAAATGCCCTGTCACCATTTCATCTTTATCACCATCTCCATAGCAAGAAACGCTGAGAAACGCTCAGGCGGCCGCAAAGGAAAACCGAGGCCAGCTGAGGGCGAGAAACCCAAAAGTTGACCGAGACCAGACAACGAGGACAGCGAAGCTGAGAGACAATTCCGAGCAGAGAGAGGAAGTAAGATTAATCACTCTGAGGCGCCCACCGACTCCTACCTCAAAGGAATTGCCACAAAAAGCCCCACGAGGAACAGCAAGGCTCGAAAGGGATCGCTAAGAAGCCCCGGAGCGCTCGAGCTCCGAGAAGATCCGTGAGGCTCAAAAAAAATTGCTGAGAAGCCCAGGAGCGTTCGATCACCTGGCTAAGGCAACCACAGCATCCCAACCTCAAAACAACTGCAGCGAAGCTCCACGAGGCTCGGAGGAGATTGCTGAGGAGCTCTGAAGCGCTAGATCAGCCAGCTGAGGCGACCATCGCATCCCCACCTTAAAAGGTTAGCCGCGAAGCTCGGGGGGGATCGCCCACCGCATCCAAGCCTCGGGAGAAGCGCCGCAAAGCTCCGCGAAGCTCGGAGCTCAGAGGGAATCGCTGTGTGGCTTATTTTATTTTTTATTTTATTTATTTTATAAAATTTATATGCCGCCCAACTCCCGAAGGACTCTGAAAGAGATCGCTCAGAAGGGTCGCTCGGGAGGGGCTGCTCGGCGACCGGGACTGGTGGGGCAGTGGAGACAGCGATCACCTGAAGACATCCAACCCGGTGAGATTGTCTGACCCGGCTGAGCTCCTGTGTGGCCTGATCCTGTGTGTGTGTGTGTGTGGCCCCAACAAAGATCGGTGGAGCGCCTGTTTCAGCGTGTCCGCCCCAACCAATCGGTGGAGCGCCTGTTTCAGCGTGTCCCATCGGAGCACGATACAGAGATTTTCAGCGTGCTCCAGAGTATTTCAGCTTGTTCCAGCTTGTTCCAGCTTGTTTCAGCGTGTTCCAGAGTGTTTCAGCGGAGTCTGTATTGGTGCAGCCTGATCCCCCCACACCCAGCAGATCGTCTGGTAGCTGCCATTAAGCAATACAAACCACGTGGCTCAAGAAAAGAAACCCCCTCCTCGATAACCTTCAATACTGCTTCATTACCTCAATATTTACAACATTGATAAACTCATAGTTTGACTAATACAAAATATTAGTTTAAGGATAGATTGGTTTAAGGATATTAGTAATTAGTAATTAATAAATATTAGTTTAATGATAGATTAAGGATAGATTGGTTTAAGGATAGATTGGTTTAAGGATAGATTATTGACTGATTAGCGTGACTAATAAACTAGTAACTGACTGAGATTGACCACAGTACCATAGATTAACTAGTTGATAATCGATTGCCCACTAGATTAATAGACCTGTTTAATTGAACATAATGACACTAATTGCTGATTACTATCTATCTAACTAATTAATTAACTGATTGATTGCCTAACATACTGAATACCAGCAAATAAAAGACTAATTAGAACCTAAATTTCTAAATTAGACAATTAGAACTATAGAACCTTAAATCCCCAAACTAGGCACCCTTAAATATCAGAACCCCAAACCTCTAGATAGGCTTGAGTCCCCCAAATTCTAAACCTTAAATAATCTACTAGAATATCTGTATTCCAAAGTGCACAATTTTCCCTTTTACAAATCTGTAAAAAACTCTACACTTACACTCTCAAGTTCTTAAAAAAATCCACTCATGGAAGAAGAAACTGACACTATTGTGATCTGCAGAACATGTTCCATGTACACACTTATGCCCACAGAATACCCAAACTACATATGTACAAAATGTAAATTAATCAAGTTACTAGAAGAAAAAGTAAAAGGACTAGAGGAAACTCTAACCACTCTGAAACTCAACCAACAAAATGAGAAACCCCAAACCTTGCAAACAGAATATGCACAAATTGAACATAAAAATGACCAAACAACTTCTGAAAGAGTTGTCCCATTAGAGGAAGAAAACAGATGGAAACATGTCACTCATAGAAAGAAACACAAACTTAGTACAAAGCCACTGTCCAAACCAACCCACCCAGATGCAACCCCACTGACGCTAAGCAATCAATACCATGGACTCCCAATAGAAGAAAACATACAGACACATAAAAAAGAAGCACCAGCAAAAATCCTCAACAAAGTAGCACCATCAAATGCCACTGTGATAGAGAAAAAAAAAAACCCCCAAACATCCCCAGGCAAAAAAAGGCGAAGAAAAGAAAAAGG
>QLTV01000207.1:528977-539046 GCA_003457575.1 Thermophis baileyi
CTTTGTCCCCACACCCCCAAGTTCATCACATGAACCAATCTTCATTGCTTCATCTTCTGGTAGCTTGGTAGGAACTCCACCTTCTTCCGGTCAGGTGCAGGACAAAGGATGACCTTGACAATCTGGAAGGAATTTGTTGTGGCTACATGCAGACATCCCTCATGCAACTGCCCCTCCCAAATTCCCATAGCAAAGAATACATTTTAAACTAGCATAAAGTGTGGCAGGCCAAAGATCCAAAGAAAATGGCTTCGGCCTGACACCTGGTAGACCAGGACCTCTCTGAAGATGAAGGCCTTGCTCCAGAGCAGCCTTCCTTCTCTGGCCTATTTAAGCCTGCCTTATTCAAATCTCTTTTATATAAGGCTAAGATGACTTCCAATATGGGATTGGTGGATATACCAGCAGATCTGGAGCTGGGTCTCGATCCTACAGAAGGAGTGTTTTCTGAGCCGGTTCTGGAGAAAGAGACCATTCCAGCTCCAAAGATGTTTGTGGACATTATTCAACGCCAGTGGAGTCAGCCTGCTTCACTTAATACTCCAAGCAATAATGACAAAAGGTTGTATAGCATGGGGTCAGAACTGGAGGACCTTCTGTAGCTCCCAGTGATTGACACCCCAGTGGCTAATTTAGTGTCCTCCTCTGTTCTCCCGGCCAATTTTTCAGAGGGATTAAAGCTGGAGGACCGCAAAGCTGAGATGGCGGCCCGTAAGGCACATTTGGCCTTGGCTTGGTCTATTAGGGCAACCACAGCTGCATCCTTTTTTAACAGAAATTCTGTTTTGTGGATCAGACAAATGCTAGCTAGAGTGTCTCCTGAGGACACGCGCCTACGCCAAGATTTAAACAAACTGTTGGCAGCAGTGGAATTCTCTGCAGATGCAACACTTAATGCGACCAAATTTGCATCTAGACTAGAGCCATAGCAGCGAATGTAACATCTCACAGGCTTCTGTGGCTCCGCCACTGGCAGGCGGATATGAAATCTAAATGGCATTTGGCAGCTGCCCCATTTAAAAGGGGTAGTCTTTTTGGAGAATCATTAGACCTCATCCTGGTGGAGAGTAGGGACAAGACGAAGGTGTTACCCTATATGTATAGGTGAATGGATCATTGTACGACACCATACTTTAGACGACAGCCATTTTGCCAGGACCCAGGACTTAGTGGCTCCCAGTATCAACGCCCTTACTACCAGGGTTCGAATCGCCCACTGGATAGGTCAGGAGGTAGAGACAGGGGCAGGCAATACTCCCAGACCAGGATGCCATTTTGAGGGTCCAGCAACCAGCCCTTTCGCAAATCCAAGTGACTCCAAATCAGACGCCCCCATTGGTGGTCGGCTGCATCGATTCATCCACCAATGGGAGGTTACTACATCGGATACCTGGGCGCTTCAGACAGTAAGACTCGGTCTCACTCTAGAGTTCACCTCCATTCCACCAAGGCGCTTCATTCGGTGTCCGGTTCCAATCAATCACATCAAGCAAAGGCTCACAGAAATCGAGATCCAACATTTGTTGGATATAGCCACCATAGAGACAGTTCCCCCGGGACAGGAAGGGCTAGGTTTCTACTCCATCCTTTTCCTAGTTCCCAAAAGTTCGGGGGGGTTGGAGAGCTATTCTGGATTTAAAACATCTCAATTTTCATCTGGCATACAAAAAGCTCAAGATGCAATATCTCAAATCAATCCTGAGTTGCATCAGACCAAACGATTTTCTGACTTCCATAGATTTAAAGGAAGCCTACCTTCATGTGCCCATTGGACCCTCGCACAGAAGGTTCCTCATATTCAGCTTCGCAGGGGTGCATTACCAATACAAGGCCATGCCGTTTGGTCTTTCGTACGCCCCTCACACCTTCACCAAACTTTTGGCAATGGTAGCAGCTTCCCTCAGGGCGAGGCCAATAAGGCTGCAATGTTATCTGGACATCATCATCCAGTCATCTTCTCTGCAAGCTCAAGACCACCTTCGGGTCACTATTCAGGCCCTGCAGGACCACGGTTTCTCCGTGAACTTCGACAAGAGTCATTTGGTCCCGACCACCAGACTTCTTCATCTCGGAGCGGTGATCAATACAGAGACTTGCGAGGTGTTTTTGTCACAGGACCATCTAACCAGCATTCGGTCCCTGGTCAATCAAGTTCGGAGCCTTCATTTGGTTCCGCTAGCTGTGCTTTCTCAGCTGCTGGGGAAGATGATCTCCTGCATCAAGATTGTTCCTTGGGTGAGACTTCATGCTCGACCACTTCAGTGGTTCTTGTTGCCACATCAGAGGGCGAAACGCAGCAACTCCAAGGTCAAGGTTCAGGTCTTGTCGACCGTCCTCAGATCCCTCAGTTGGTGGACCTCCAGAGCCATGTTGAAGGGATGCCTTTTCAGAGAACCCACTCGCATCACGATTACAACAGATGCCAGTCTCTTCGGGTGGGGAGCTCACGTCCAGTCACAGGTGGCTCAAGGACGTTGGAGAGCATCGGACTTTTCACACAACATCAACTGGCTGGAGTTGAGAGCGGTTCATCTAGCTCTTCATCACTTCAAACAGCTAGTGGCGGACCAGCACGTCCTGATCCTAACGGACAATGTGGCCACCCGGGCTCACATTAATCACCAGGGGGGCACTCAATCCAACAAACTCATGCAGGAGGCACAGAAGCTGGCTCTCTGGACAAAATGTCATGTCTGCTCCATCAGGGCAGAACACATATCCAGAACAGCGAACCTCCAAGCAGATTGGCTGAGCAGGACCATAATAGATCACTCGCAATGGCGCCTGCACCCGGATCTTTTCGAAGCTCTGTCCCTGAGGTTCAGTCGACCAGTTGTGGATCTGTTTGCTCATCCATCCAACACTCATCTTCCCAGGTTCTTCTCCAGGTTCGCAGTGCCGGGGGCGGAGGGGGTCAACGCTCTACGCAGCCCGTGGCCAGTTGTATGCCTTCCCTCCCCTCCCTCTCATCCCGAGAGTGATACGGAAACTATTACAAGAGAGGGCGGAAATTCTTCTTGTCGCCCCTCATTGGCCCCGGTGCCCTTGGTATGTAGATCTGGTCAGCCTGTCAGTGACCAGTCCCTGGAGGATTCCCGACCACAGGATATTGTTATGCCAGGGGGCAGTGCTCCATCCGGACCCCCAGTGGTTGCAATTAACCGTATGACACTTGAAAGGGATATCCTGAGGAAGGACAAATTTTCTGGGAAGGTGATCCACACCATCCAGGCAGGCTTCTACCAATTGACTTTATAATGCTACTTGGTTGGCTTTTTGTCATTTCTGTACCAAACAATATCATTCCGGTATCTGCTTCAATTCCACAAGTTTTGGACTTCTTACAGGAGGGGTTGGACAGAGGCCTAGCTCCCAACACCCTTCGTAGGCAGGCAGCTGCCTTGTCAACTGTTTTGGTTTATGAAGGTCTTCAATCATTGTCTCTTCATCCCAGAGTTCGTAGCTTCCTTAAGGGAGCTTCTAATCTGAAACCACCGACAGTACACCGCTATCCATCCTGGGATCTTACTCTAGTTTTGCAGGCTCTCACGGATCCACCGTTTGAGCCATTACGAACTGCAACTCTCCGGTTTTTGACGTTTAAGGTGGTTTTCCTGGTGGTGATAACTTCCGCTAGGAGGATCTCAGAGCTGGCCACGCTTTCGGTTCGCTCCGACTTGTGTATTTTCCATTCTAATTGGGTGGTTCTGAGATTGGATCCATCCTTTCTCCCGAAAGTCAATTCATGGTTTCATAGGGCCCAAGAACTTATTCTGCCTGATTTTTGCCCGAATCTGGTTCACCCTCAAGAAAGGCAATGGCATACCTTGGATGTCAGGAGGGCCCTTCGCAGATACATTAAACGGATGGCTGGATTTCGGAGGTCCGAATCCTTATTCATGTCATTTCAACCAACATCAATGGGGAGGAAAGTTTCACCTTCAACAGTGGGTCGCTGGCTGAAAGCCTGCATCGCAAAGGCTTATGAGATCAAGGCTACTCCGTTACCAGGCCATGTCACCGCTCATTCAACTAGGAGTGTGGCCACTACAGCGGCATGGACCACGCAAGCCCCTATTGAGGACATTTGTAGGGTGGTGACCTGGACTTCACCATCACCTTTTATTAGACACTAGCTGGATTCCTTCGTGTCTGCTGAGGCCTCGTTTGGCAGGAGAGTACTGCAAAGGGTTCGCTCCAATTCGGGGACCCTGGACCAGCCTTCTTCCCACCCTTGAGACATTGAGCTTGGGTACATCCCATTCTTGGACTCTCCAGGCAGCGCACAGGAGAATGAATGTTGTCTTATCTGAACGTTCTTTCTATGTGCGCTGCAGGAGAGTCCAAACCCACCCTGAGGCCTGTCTTGGTCCAGGGTATGGACAACGATTTGGATTTTACATTTTTGGACTACCTGCACGTCTACGCCTTCATAAAACAACTGTCTCAGTAGAGCCAAGGAGGAGGCGTAGCCGTATTTCTTACTCAATCTCTGGCAAACAGACAGAAGTTAACCCATTCTTGGACTCTCCTGCAGTGCACATAGAAAGAACGTTCAGGTAAGACAACGTTCATTTTCCCCTGATGTATGTGAGAATCCAAAATGTCTTTGACTTCAAAGTGCTGCTCTCCCTCGATCATAATGGGGGTTGCGATTCGAGATGCAAGGAAGATGTGATCTCTGGTTTCAGTAGGCTACAATGAAATACCGGGTGTACATGTCTGAGCATTTTTGGCAGCTCAAGTTCTACAGTCACTGGGTTTTAATAATCCTCTTGAGAGGGAAAGGTCCAACGTATTTTGGGCCCAATTTTTTTGACGGTTCTCTAGATTGTAGGAATTTGGTAGAGAGATAGAACTTGTCTCCCACCTTAAAGTCCTTTTGGCTTGATGCACTTTTTATCAGCCTGTTTTTTGTATGCTTCCCTAGCTTCATCCAAAGCTTTTCTCACCATTGACCAGGTGTTCTGTAACTGGGCAACCCAATCTTTCAGCGATGCAGTCAATGGGGTGGCCTGAGGTAATTGAGGGACAAATGCAAAGTCTTGTCATGTGGCCACTTTAAATGGACTGAACCCGGTGCTACTGTACACTGAGCTATTGTAGGCGACCTCCGCGAAAGGGAGGAGGTCCGTCCAATTGTCCTGTTGGTAATTAATATAGCATCTGAGGTATGCTCCAGGTTGCCATTGGCCCACTTGCAGCCCCCATTAGTAGCCAGATGTTGCAAGTTGCTGAGCCCCTGAGCAGTCCCCAAAAATTTTAGGAGCTTCTGCCAAGCCCCCAAAGTGAATTGGACTCTGCTATCTGAGATTATTCTTTCTGGAGCATTGTGCAACTGATAGATGTGCTGCACGAATAGTTTAGCCAAAGCTGAGGGGATTTTTTGACAGGGTATAAAGTGCACTTGCTTGGAGAACAGATCAGTTACCACCCAGATCACTGTATTCCCTGAGCTTTTGGGCAGTTCTACAATAAAGTCCGTTGATATATCTTTCCATGGGGCTTTGGGCTCTGCTGCTGGCTGGAGAAGCCCAGGTATTTTCCCTTGTCACCTTTTCGCAGAGGCACAAAGCCACATAGCTCTCTATGTCCCTTTTCAGTGACGGCCACCAAATTGCCACTTGATTAGGTGCAGGGATTTTACAAAGACAAAGTGCCCCGCCAGTTTTGACTCATGGCTTTTTTGTAGAACTATTCATCATTGGCTTTGTGGGACATATAGTTTAGCTCCTCCAAAGCTGCCTTTAGGATACCCTGTTTAAGTCATCAGCTACTTGGGTTTTCATTTTGGCTTGTGCCCAGGTGGCGACGGGCCACCGGTTTAACCACCTCCAGCTTTGAACTATTATGGCAGCCTGGATAAAGCATCTGCTAGAAAGTTCCTTCCCCCGGGAGGTACCTTAGCATGAAGTTGAATCAGTTAAAGTACTGGGCCCTGCGAGACTGTTTAGGCGATAGTCTCGGGGGGGGGTGTTAAATTTTTATGGTCAGTCCATACTTCAAATGAGGTTTTCCATCCTTCTAGAAAATGCCTCCAAGTTAGGAGCGCCCAGCGCACTGCATAGGCTTCCTTCTCCCAGACTGCCCATCTCTGCTCCATCTCATTTAGCTTTTTAGAAGTGTAGGTGCAGGGCTGCAGGGCCCCTTGCTCGTTTTCCTGTAGAAGCACTGCACCCACTGCGACATCACTGACATCAGCCTGAATGACGAAAGGGGCACTGGGGTCTGGGTGTTTGAACAAGCGCTTAAGCTTTTTGAATGCAGCCTGGTATTCCATAGTCCACAAGCAGCTGGCTGGGTTTGGGTTTCCCTTCCCCTTTTGTCTTTAGCAGGTTGGTGATGGGGAGGGCTATCTGGGCAAACGAAGGGATGAACTGGCAATAAAAGTTCACAAATCCCAAGAAGCTTTGTAGTTACTTCTGGGTGCAAGGAGGAGCCCACTCTAGCACTGCCCACAACTTTTTGGAGTCCATCTCTATCCCTTTGTGGGAAATGCAGTAGCCCAGATAGTCGATTTTACCCTGGTGGAATTTGCATTTGAACAGCTTGACATACAGTTCAGCCACTCAAAACTTCCTGAACACAGCTCTGACTAGTTTGCTTGTTCTGCCATGGTCATTCAGATAGACTAACACTCCTTTGTACAGGTGTTCATGCAGCATTCCCTTTATTAGCTGCATAAACACAGCAGGGGTCCTTTGCAATCCAAAAAGGAGGACCAGGAACTGGAAGCATCCTAAGGGGCAATTGAAAGCCATTTTCCACTCATCCCCTGTTTTGATCCTCACTTGGTAGTACGCCTCCCGCAAATCCAACTTGGTGAAGACGTTTCCTTTGGCCAAATGGGCCAGCATGTCCTTCATGAGGGGGAATGAGTAAACATTTTCCACACACACAGCATTAAGCCCATGATAGTCAACACATAGATGAAGGGACCAATCCTTCTCCCTAAACAGTACTGGGGCAGCCACCCTTGGTCTGGCAGGTTGGATGAATCCATGCTTCAGGTTTTTGTCTATAAAAGTCTGCAATTCCTCCAATTCCCTAGGGGTCATGGGATACAGTTTAGGTTTGGGTAGCTTGGCCCCTGGTAGGATTTCTATGAGACAGTTAGTTGGCTGGTGGGGTGGGAGTGCATTGACTCCTTCTCATTAAAGACTTCTTGTAAGTCCCAGTACTCCTTGGGGGTCTGAGGGTCACCCTGGGGCCGATCTTTGGCGGCTACTCCCACCTCCCTTTCTGGGTTCGCCTGCTACAGTTTTGGGGTAGATTTTTGACGGCCCTTTTCCCCTCCCCCTTCATAGCAATAGCAATAGCACTTAGACTTATATAACACTTTACAGTGCTTTACAGCCCTCTCTAAGTGGCTTACAGAGTCAGCATATGCCCCCCAACAATCTGGGCCCTCATTTTACCGACCTCGGAAGGATGGAAGTCTGAGTCAACCTTGAGCCTGGTGAGATTTGAGCTGCCAAATTGCAGGCAGCCGGCAGGCAGCAGAAGTAGCCTGCAGTATTGCATTCTAACCACTGTGCCACTGCAGCTCTTGCCATAGCTGGCAAGCCAGATTTTTAGCAGCCCCCTCCTCCAATTCACACAGGGGTTCCATTTCTAGAGCCAAGACAGTCCTAACATAAGGGGCTTTTCCATTCCAGGGGCTACGATGAAGCTCAGGATCTGTGTGTGCGCCCATCCTCATCTCTATTGGTTCGGTAACAAATGCCGCTGGGCCCCACCCTGCCACTGAGCCATCCAGCTGGTAAAAAGCTATGGACACTTTAAGCTGTTTGAGTCTCACACCCAGTTTCTTGGCCAGGGCAGAGTTGACCAGGCATCTGGTGCACCCGGAGTCCAGGAAGGCTACTAGGCTCCCTTTTTGCCCTGAGGATTGAACTACCAGTTCTAGGGGGATGGTCACTGGGTTGACCGAATGACTTACCAAGGGATCATCATCGTAGTCCAACTTGCTTTCTACCAGGCTGCCCAGTCGGGTCAGTCGGAGTTCTCCCGCCCTCTTTGGGGGATGGGGTGAACTCTACGACTTCTACTCCCTTCAGGGTGGTTTCATGGGCTCGCTGTTGTGGTTTCACTGGTTTTTGGCAGGACCCTGAGTTGCCTTCTAGGCTGGGCATGCAGCTCGGCAGTCGGAAGTCCCTCCTTCCCACACTTGAAGCAGCCAGTGGATCATCAGTGTGGGCTCTGCTCGCATGGTGCCAGTTTTGGAGCCTCTTTGTTTTCAGGGGGGATTTTCGCCATCCACGGCTCAGACGGTATCTGGATCACACCAGGTTGATTTCCACTTCCTCTGCTAGGATACAGTATACCAGCCATGGAGGGTGCGGGGGCACCTCTGGAAATGCAGGTGTTGTAGTCCTCATCACTTAGCCCATCTTGGAAGCATCTGATCAAGTTATCTTCTGGCCAGTTGGTCAGTCGGCAGGCCAGGTTGCAAAACTCCTGTACTCGGCCACACCCCTGCGACTTTGGTTGAGGATCCTTATGTGATCTCTGGCTTTGCAATCAGCTAGAGGGTCTTCAAAGCGCTTCCATGAAGTGCAGCCATGAAGCTATCAAAGTTTGTCAGCTCCGGGGCGTCGTCATTGTGGAGGGTGACCATCCATTCAGTTGTGGCCCTCTCTAATGCCATGATCACGCACCGCACCTTAGTCCCTTCGGTGGCTATTCTGGACCATAGTCTTGCATGTATGTCCAAACTTGTGCCAGGAAGAACCAGGGGTGGGTTCCGGATTCAGGTACTGCCGGTTCGCTCAGGGACGTGACACGCGGGCGCGTGGGCATCGTGTGCCGCAGTACTTAAAAAAAGCTTCTGCACATGCGCAGAAGCAAAAAACAAGATGGTACCACCAAGAGAACTGGCTTGGGGGCGTGGCAGGCCTGGGTCGCTGCCAGTTCCAGCGACCCAGGCCTCCACGTTACTAACGGTTCTATAGAACCGTTCCGAACCAGTAGGAACCCACCTCTGGGAATAACCCCAATTGCTTGCGATCTCTGTTGAACTTTACTCCCAGGGCTGGTGTCTTGCATCCTGTCCGCCTTGCTGGTGCTGCTCCTGCAGCCAGGGCAAGCTGGGCTGTGGGGCCAGGCACTGGGGCAGTTGCAGTTGCTGAGGAGCTCACTGCTGTTGCCATTGCAGAGGCAAAGGTAGATGTCCCCTCACTTGCCATGGCTGGAGTTGGCTAGTCAGTGGGATGTGCCACCCGGGCTAGGGCTTCTCAAGCTTTGAGACTACGAAAAGACCCCCTCAGGAACTTTATGGCTTACTCCAGCATTCAGTCCTCTCGCTCCGGCTCGCCTGTGCTCAATTCTTCCTCCAGTTCCTCCAGCTCCGCTCAGGTCTCTCACTGGCAGCTGCCATGGCCCCCATGGGTGAATGTCACTCCCATGGGTTTCTCTTCCTATTCTTCCTTTTTTTCTGACCCCGAGGGACGATCAGGGTCTTGGTGGGTTGTCCTCTCCCAGCCATCTGGATAGATCTGGTATCATGAGGGTTGCATACTTTTACAACTTTCCATATTATACTTTTTAAACAATTGTTCTATTTTCTTCTTTTGACTTAGAACATACTCTCCTTCTTGCAGTTTCTTTATTTCTACTCCTAAATAGTTCTTTATTTCTCCTAAACTCTTTAACTGAAAATCCTCTTCAAGCTGTTTTGCAAATATTTCTGGTTGTTCTTTTGTTATGTAACAAATACATACACACATATACATATACGTGTGTGTGTGTGTGTGTGTGTGTGTGTGTGGGTGGGTTCCAAATAGCACGGCTGGGAGAAACCCGGATCTGAAGCCCCCGGGGTTTCTCCAGCCAGTTGAAAGTTCAAGCCCTTGTCCCCACACCCCCAAGTCCATCACATGAACCAATCTTCATCTGGCACTTGGCAGCAACTCCCATCTCCTTCCATGCAGGTGCAGGACAAAGGATGACCTTGGCAATCTGAAAGGAATTTATTATGGCTACGTGCAGACATCCCTCATGCAACAGCCCCTCCCAAATTCCCATAGCAAAGCATACATTCTAAAGCATAAAGTGTGGCAGGCCAAAG
>QLTV01000207.1:553215-579635 GCA_003457575.1 Thermophis baileyi
CCCCCCCCCGCCCCGGGCCCTTCGGCGGCCTTTCCCCCCTCGGCTCGGTCCGGGGCGCCGCCTTGGCCCTTCAGCTTCGGTGTCGGAGCAGGGAGGAAGAGCCCTGGTCAAGCGTGGCCAGAGTCGGAATCGCCCCGGGCGGCTGGCCAGCCTTGGGAGGCCGAGGCTCCTCTTCGCCTGGGAAAGCCCCCCGGGGACCGTCTGCGGGCCGCCCCCTTGGCCTCGGAAGCCGCCGCCGCCGCCGCTTCTCCCGCCTGGACCGACGCCGGACAAGTCTGCCCCTCCGAGATCTTCGACTGTTGCCCCCAGTTTTCCTCCTCCTGTGCCCTTTTCATTGCTCTTCCTCTGTACAGGCTGTTAATATTCCCCGCTGGGAACTCTTCTGGAAGTGATTTGTCTAATTCAAAATATTGCACTAGAGCTCGATGAAAAATAGAATTCACCGGATTGTACATATCTGAAAAATGGGTTACAGGGAGTCCTCAACTTACATCCACAAGTGGGATCGATTTCCATTGCTAAGAGAGGCGTTTCTTGAAACTGCCACACGTGATTTTAATCTTTTTTGTTGTTGCCATAATTGCTAAGCTAATCACTACAGCTGTTAAGTAAATCAGTCATTAAGCGAATCTGGCTCCCTCTGTTGCCTTTGTTTGTGGGAAGCTGGCTGGGAAGGTGATTGCACAACCATAGGATGTTTGCAACTGTTATGAACATGTGCCTGTTGCTGAGCGGCTGAGTTTTGATCACATGACCATGGGGTTGATACAATAGTCATAGTGTGAGGACAGATTGTAAATCATTTTTTTCAGTCCTATTGTAACTTTGAACGTCGCTAAATGAATGATGGTAAGTCAAGGATTACCTATACTTTGGTTCTGATTTAGGTGTTAGGGTTATTCTAGCCACTGTATCCTTAGCCGTTGCCAGAAATAAAGGTTGGGCCCCTTTGACGAACTTACAGCCTCCTGGTTAGGTGGTCCAAAAGCTGTCCCGTTTTCTTTCAGCTGGGATGAATGGGTTCCAGAAAGCAGAGTCCTCAAATACGTCGACACCAATCTGCAGAAGCAGAAAGAACTTCAAAAGGCCAATCAGTAAGTATTATCTGATATAACCATTGCATGGAACAAAATTGCATCCAGCAATTTTGTTGACAGGTGATAGGCACCTGAGGCAGGACTGAGGTTTAATAAGAGACACTCAACAACAGGAGGCTCAGTTCCCTCATGGAGACTTGTGATTACTAACACAATTGACAGAATTATTTGCCATTTGTAGTGTGTTCACCAAATGTGTTCATGCCTCAGCATTTCAATGGCACCAAGTGTAATATTTTTAGGTGCTTGTTAAAGCATGCAGGATCAATCTGAGAGTTGGGGGAACATCCAGGAAACTGCAGACCAATTAGCCTGACAGCAATACCTGGAAAGATCCTGGAAAAGATAATCATGCAACATATGCAAACACCTAGAAGCAAGCAAAGTTATAAACAGAAACCAATATGGGTTTGTCAAAAATAGTTCATGCCAAACAACTCTTATTTTGTTCTTTGACAAAGTGACCAAATTAGTGGACCAGTGAAATGCTGTGGACATAGTATATTGGATTTCAGTAAGTCATTTGGCAAAGCAGACTACAACCTTCTTGGTAAGCTACAAAAATGTGGGATAGACAACATCACCGCCAGATGGATTTGTAACTGGCTGACAAACTGCACACAATGTGTAGTCCTTAATGGTACTACATCTACATGGAGGGAAGTAAGCAGTGGGGTACTCCCAAGGTTCTGTTTTAGGACCAGTACTCCTCAATATCTTCATAAATGATTTAGATGATGGAACAGAAAGGGAACACATCAAATTTGCAGACGCCACCAAGCTGGCAAGAATTCGCCACACCCCAGAAGGTTGGCTCAAGATCCAGATGGAACTCGACAGACTTGAACACTGGGCCCTAACTAACAAAATGAAACTCCGTGTAGAGAAAAGTAAGGTTTTACACTTCGGCAAGAAAAACCAAATTTACAGGTATAGATTAGGTGAAACGTGGCTCAATAGCAATGACTCTGAGAGAGATCTTGGAGTACTAGTGGACAACCACTTAAATGTGAGCCAGCCGTGTGCTGCAGCTGCCAAAAATGCCAATGCAATCCTAGGCTGCATTAACAGAGGGACAGAATCGAGATCACATGAAGTGTTAGTACCGCTTTATAAGACTTTGGTAAGACCACACTTGGAATACTGCATCCAGTTTTGGTCGTCACAATATAAAGCTGTTGAGACTTTGGAAAGATTGCAAATAAGAGCAACAAAGACGATTGGGGGCTAGAGGGTAAAATGTATGAGGAACGTTTGTGGGAATTGGGTATGTCTAATGAAAAGAAGGACTAGGGCAACAAGATAGTGTTTCAATATCTCGGATTGCCACAAAGAAGAGGGGTCAATGTATTTTCCAAAGCACTAAAAGGCAAGACAAGAAACCATGGATGGAAACTAATCAAGGAGAGAAGCAATCTAGAACTAAAGAAATTTCCTGACAGAACAATTAACCAATGGAATGGCTCGCCATCAAAAGTTGTGGGTGCCTCATCACTGGAGGCTTTTAAGAAGAGACTGGATGGCCATTTGTCTGAAACGGTATAAGGCCTCCTGCTTGAGCAGGAGGATGAAGACCTCCAAGGTCCCTTCCAACTGATGATGTTCTATGATGTATGGATTGAGGCTTTTAAAACATTTTAATGTTTAAAAGCATTTAAGCTACAGCAGTTCTGCACTTTATATTCTTTATTTTTAATCCTTTTTCTACAAAACCCTAGCAGTGAATTTCCAAGGAACCCCGACAAAAACACTACCTCACATTTATGTTGACACTGCCACTAGTTTCTCAGTTTTTTGAGTTTATGATGATTTATTGGATGCTAACAAAATAACATGTTTTTAAGGAGGTGAGCTGCCTGGAATGCACCACTTTGACAGCCAAATTGGGTTGTCCCTCTTGGGGGGGGGGGCTCTTGCTGTACTTTGCACCAGAGGAACAAAAGGGTTAGGCTGCTTCCTTCCTTGACAGAGGAGAAGCAAAAAGTCCAGCCTGTTCTAACAATTGTGGGAACCCAGAATGCCTCTATTTCCACCCCCTGCCTGTTGTTTGGCTTTTGCCTTATTCTAGAATACAATGGTTCATGGTTCAGAGTTCCCTGCTAACTGCTTGTCGTTTCCTTTGTCCTCTTTCTCATATTGTTGAATATGTTATTCGTTGACATCCTGGGAAAGAAAAACATCCGTAATCCTTTTAAACTGTTATGCCTTGATTTTGTTTTAATTTTGGAGATGATGTGAGCACACCGCAAGAAACAAAAGCAAAAAAATAATAATTAAAAAATGGCCTGGTAGTAACCAAGAAGAATTTTTAAATAGGGTTAGTAGGTATGTCTTACTTTTTAGTTCAGGGGGATAAATACTTTTATTTTCAGTTAAATATGCTTCTTTCTGGAAGAGATCAATATATTTTGGTTTGCAGTTGCTGTTTTGATTATGTCATAGTCCAGTAGTTTCTGGCGTGTGGCCCCATAGGATTCTGATACTCTACATCCCATTTCTAGCTCATCTAGTCTGGAGGATTTGTTTATTTTGTATTTATTAAATGTATTTGCCGTCCATCTTGTTTCGAAGAGACGGGTTGTTTGGTGGACACCCCCCACCCCACCCCACCCCGGCCCGGCCCGGCTGCTGCCGTCTTTGTAGGCAGCTTTGTAGGCTGATGTGCAAAGATTACTTTGAGCTACAAGTAGATACTCCCTGTGGAGGAAGGTTCGATTGGGAGGGAGCTTAAGTCCTTTACTTGGAGCTTAGACTGCTTTCCCAATTTTTCTCAAGCCTATAATCCCTATCTTGGTTTTAGGTAAAAGAGAGTTAAGAGTCTTATGTTTATGAGAGTAGTCATTTTAACTGAATTTATTTCATTTACGCTGAAATCCAATGATGGATTGTGATTGTGCACATTGTAGTTTGGTACCCTTCCTGCCTTGTTCTTGGAGTAAGGGGGCCACAAGGTCCTTCAAAGAAGTGCAAGCTCCTCTCAAACCAGCAGCAGGGGAAGCCAAGAAGCTTCTTTGGAAGGTGCTGCAGTCCTTTTCCTAGTGCACTATTTGCACGCTTAGGGAGATGTACCTGTATGTCTAATTAAAACGTCTTTGCTTCCTTCCTTTGAAAGGGAACAGTATGCAGAAGGAAAGATGAGAGGGGCTGCTCCAGGCAAGAAAACGTCTGGACTCCAGCAGAAAAATGTTGAAGTGTAAGAAAATCTTTTTTTAATTTTTTTTTCTTTGAACTCTTTCATCTAGGAGATCATAATCATATATTCACGTCCTAAAATGGCTCCCTGCGTGTGAAATATTGCATTAGAAAATGCAGCTTTTGTCTCTCTGTTCTGAAATCTTTGCTCTTTAAATGGTTGTTAGGTGAATATAAAGGGACCCCTTACAAGCCTCTTTCCTCTTTCCTGTTCTAAACTATGTTTAGATCTATGGAACTCTTGAGTAAATGTGTAGATTTTATGTGGAAGAGTTTTATTATCACATTATAAGCCACATAAATTTTGCATTGAGCAGCAACCTGCCATCATTTGGCGCTTGGATCCCAACAACTTTGAATGTTTAGGCAGTTTAAACAATTTAGCTGCTGTTGGAATTTTTCCTCACATTTCTTTTCAAATCTGGAAATCTTTAATCTTTAGATTAGCTGATGAGAGAGAATTCCTGAGTCATGAATCCTGGGGTCTGTTTCCAACTGGGCATACCAAATGGGCCTCATTTGGATGGAGCTATCCTTTGGATCAGGGGTCGCCAACCTTTCAAACCTCAGGGACCACTAAATTCATAATTTTAAATCCCACGGACCACTAATATGAATTTTTAAAAAAGATAAATAGTATTTAGTGCAATATAAAAATGCAAATAATTTTTCTGCGGACCACCAAAATTTTCTCACGGACCACCAGTGGTCCGCGGACCACCGGTTGGTGACCACTGCTCTGGATAATTTCCTTTCAGAGCGTTGAATTTTAGGTGACTTCAGCTGGTTTTCAAGAAGTAGAATGTTATGAGCAAACTTCCCTATTGTCCCTCTAGAATGCTGCATAGTTTCTTGAGTGTGGATCTTCTCTCTATGTAGAACCCTGTTTAGGTAAGCACCAGCGGCAGTTACAGTACTGATACTGATTTCAGAGGGAATTGTTTGTCTGTTGGAGACCTTAGCAGCAGCAGTTCCGGATCTGACCTATGAAAAAAATCTAACTTTTATAAGCTTGAAGTTCCCCTCGGGAATTTCCAACCTTTAGATGGAAAAAGCACAATACAGAGAGTCATTTGTCTTAACTGGGTGCCCTTCTAAATAACGCTAAACATTTTTTGGGCCTGGCAATATTCGTCTGTGGGCTTCTTGTCTTGTTAACTCTGGCACCGTTTTTTCAAGCGGAACTGAGGGCTCTGATGCTCTCTCCTTAACTGAATCCCCGTTTGTGCCTAGATTCTTCAGGCGAGACGGAGCGCACACCGTTTGCAGTTTGGAAACCCCTGCAATATCGACACGGTGAGTTAAGGATGGAATGTCACACAAGGATCGGCATCCTGAAATCCAGATTTCCTTGCTGCTTTAGATTTTCTGTGCAATTTAGTTAAAACTTTCTCTGTAATATGATGAACTTCTTAAAAAGTAATGGCATACAGGTAGTCCTTCACTTAACAATCATTCGTTTACTGACCATTCAAAGTCATAATGGCACTGAAAAAAGTGACTTATGACCATTCTCACACTTATTACTGTTGCAGCATCCCCTTGGTTGCCTGATCAAAATTTGGACGCTTGGCAACTGGCATATTTATGACAGTTGCAGTGTCCCAAGATCATGTGATCACTTTTTGCAACTTTCTGGCAAAGTTAATGGGGAAACTAGATTCAGTTAACAACTGTGGCAAGAAAGGTTGTAAAATGGGGCAATATTCACTTACCTGTCTTGTTTAGCAATGGAAATTTTGGGTTCAATTTGGTCATAAGTAGAAGACTACCTGTATTATTCCTTGAATTTTACTCAGCAGAGAAGACACCATTGGAATTCAGAATTTATAATGACTCAAAAGTGTTCTTCATGAGTTTCCCCCCCCCCCTTACGTAATCAGTGGATTGTCCCCTTTTAAACTGATAAACTTCAATTAATTCCAGATCTGCGAATTTGGAACAATATTCAGATGTTGCTCTACATGATGGAGTAACAACCCCCAAACTGAGTGGAAGTTCAAGCAAAGTCCAACTTGTGCTGTGGGTATAGAATGTTGATGAAGTTAGGAAAAGCAACAAGCTATTCCAATCAGCTGGCACAATCAAGAAATTCAGTTACTGCTATGCAGAATAATAATTAACCTGATCACACTGTATTTAACATCCTTAAGTGTTTGGTGGTATATGATTCAAAGTTTTCATTAAATGGTGAAAGAACGATTAGGCTGGAATAGAATGAAAACCGCTGCCACAGAGTACTCTTACATTGCTAGTAATATTTGCTTTGATTCTATGACTGCAGGTGAAGGCCTGACAAATGAGGAAAATGCAGTATCTTTGTAGGCTCTTTAGTTGGTTTAAATTTTGTATTTTTTCTAGTAGTACCGGTAATAAGAATTCATCTTCAAACATTAGTTGTGCAAAATGTATCCTTTTAAAATGTGGGCTTTGGAAAGCTGCATTTCAACTAATTCTTAACTAGAACTGTTAAGAGTTAGTCAAACTGATACGAGTGGTGAGAAAACAAGAAAAAGGAAGTAAAGTCAGTGGAGCTGCTTTGCACATGCAGTAACAGGTCTCTTTTTCTCTTTTGCAGGAAGACCAAAAAGAACAAACAGAAAAGTAAGAATTATTTCACTTTTATAAGGCTCTTGAATATTTTACCCAACATCCCAGACGAGAGATTTTTAAAATGTGGAAGTAACAACTTGCCTGTCAAAATGATTCTCAAATTAAACTCGGTACAAAGACATCACACGTGTTTGCTGCAGAGAGAATATTAATTTGTTAGATTAATATCCTGTCTTTGCTAGAGGAGCTCAAGGTGGCATATATATAATATTTTCTCCCCCAATTTTTTTACCTACAACCACAGTCCTGTGAGTAGATACGTTGAGCAGAGAGTGATTGGGTCAACGTCACCCACTGCACATCTCTACGCAGGATGGAATTGAGGTCTTGCCTATACTTTACTTTTAACTCCACACCAGCTCTCACAAAGCCGGTAGCTGTTTTCAGATTTAAGGCATTCCATTTGCTCTTTAAGCTCCTCAACACACACACACACCCACCCCGCCAAGAGAATTATAATTTTTGATCCTCACTTGATGGAAAGGGGCCCTCTGAGGTCACAGAATAGTGGAAAGTGTCCCCTAGGGTGCGCTTTTTGCATTTCTGTGTTAGGCCTTCTAGCAGTACAGATAGTCCTTGACTTATGATGGAACCAGAATTTCCATTGCTAGGTGATGTGGTTGTAAAGTATGACTGCATTGTTTAGCAATAGCAGTCCTTGCAGTCCTGATTGCTGCTCTTAACCGAATCCCGCAGTTCTTAGGTGCAGTAACTTCCTGCTGGCTACCTACAACCAAAGTCAATGGGGAAAACAGCAGGAAATTGTGAGTGCCAGGCCTGTAGACAGGCAAGTGGCTGCTCTGAGTGGGGGAACAGAACTCTGTGTGTGTGCGCGCGCGTGCGCACACGCAAAAGAGGCATGGCATGCAGGGATGCAAGAAAAGGTTGGGGAAGGTGTGTATGAGAAGGTGTGCAGGTCAAGTCAGGGAGGGTGCGTGAGAAGTGCCATATGGATTGGGGAGAATGTGTGGGGCTGCAGGAGAGGGGGATACCTGGGAGGGTGGACAGGAATGCCTGTGAACACAGAGGGACTGGGGGAGGGAATGCGAGCGGGGTGACTTGTGTCCTTCCCTGCTGGCTTCCCCATTGACCTCTGGGGAAGCTAGCAGGGAAGTTTGAAAATGATGATCGCAGGATGCTTTGATCGAGTTGTAAATGCAAGCAGGTTGCCAAGAACCCAGATTGGGATCCTGTAGCCATGGGAATTCCGAGGACCAGTGGTAACCACCATTTGTTCAGCAGTGTCATAATCTGGAATACTTGCTGACCTAATGGTTGTAGAGCAAGGACTACCTGTACCTGTTCATTTTCAGCTGGTGGCAGTGATGCCTGGAAACTCAGCGTATCTGGAGGTGGGGAAAAGATACACTGGGTTAAAAATGTTGATATCCCTCAACTCTTAGTTCAGATTAACTCGTGAACAGATCAACTGTAAATACATTTACTTCTTTTGTACGGAGGTTTTGTTGGTAATTGTTTAAAAGTGTTGCATAATGGAAAGGGCAGTCTTCTATGTCGGTGACATTTGTCTCTGCTCTGAAGCAGCAAGTAGGGAGTGCAGTTTTTGAAAATGCTTAGCTTTAAAAACCAACCTAATCTTTCTGCTTCTATGATTAGCTCCAGGAATTGGCGAGGGAAGCGGCTCCAGTGAAAACCCTCAGCCTCCCAGGAAGAAAAGAGCTCGAGTAGACCCTACGGTGGAAAGTGTAGGTATTTGCCCTTGGGCGGTTGTCCCGGGAGGCAGCCAGGCCCAGCTGCACCTGGCTCCCTGGCAGGTTGCTGTCTCCGCTGGGACTTGCTTCTGCTTTGGGAGCCCAGGAGGAGGTTTCAGGGGCGTCACCCGGGCTCCCCTTACTGAGTGCTTTGCCATTTTCTTCTTTCAGCGCTGGTGCTCCAAACTGAGTGCTGGGAAAGATGTATGGCAAACTGTTGAACCCTCTGATCACCTCTTGGGGGGAACTCCAAGAAATGCATAGCTTGATTCTTTATTCTGTTGCTTACTTTTGCTGGTGGGTTCTCGGTATAGGTTCCTTGGTGGCTTTTGTACGCTGCTGTTATTTGCATATCAGCAGAGACCCTTCTTGTATTTCTGTAAAAGACCTTCATTTGGAACCCTTCTGCATCAACCCTTGGCTGCCCTTTTGGGTCCAAGGCAGCGCTTGGCCCACCTGTTTGGTTGCTTCATTTTGGAAGGTTTGTTTGTACACTGAGTCCCAAAGGTGCTTTTATTTTAAAGGCAACCAGACTTCCTGATTTTTGTTTGAGACATTTCACTACTCATCCAAGAAGCTTCTTCAGTTCTAACTAAGAAGAAGAAGCTTCTTGTATGGGAAGAAAAACGTTTTAAAGAAAAGTCAGAAAATCCAGTTGCCTTTAAAACAAAAGCACCTTTGGGACAACCAGGACCTGGATGAATGAGATGTTTGTACCAACTCAAATTTAGTGTCCCAGAATTTAAAGTGTGCATTTCTGTTTCTTCAGGAAGAAACTTTTATGAACAGAGTTGAAGTAAAGGTAAAAATACCAGAAGAGCTGAAACCATGGCTTGTAGATGACTGGGATTTGATTACACGCCAAAAGCAGGTGAGTTTGAGATTGTGCCTTTAATTAGCTGGCTGCTCCTCTGTGTTTCAGCTTGGTGATAGGTATTTCTGTTTCAAATGCCTTCTGGGCCCGTCTTCTGGGCTGGTGGATGGGCATTTTTTGTCAGCCTCTGATGGTCTCTGGCTTTTTTCTCAGCTCTTCTACCTTCCGGCCAAGAAGAATGTTGACTCAATTTTAGAGGACTATGCAAACTACAAGAAGTCCCGAGGAAACACGGACAACAAGTGAGGAACAGAGGCTGAGCAGCTGGTTGGTCCTGAAGGGCAGGGCAGTCACCTGCTGGCCACAAGCCCACGTCCTGGCCCAGCTCTTGGAAAGGAGGCTGGGTGGGGAGAAGCAACAATAGGAGGCTGTTGAAAGGCACACACCTCAAACATCTTGGAACTAGCCTAGATTAGATCTGGGTGGGATGTTTTGCTGCAAGCCACCTTCCAACCTTTTCCAGTCTCCTGCCTGCTAAATGCAGAGCAGCAATGGCAGCATCAGTCTAGTGAAGTGCTGACCCTGAGGACCAGCTTGTTCTCTGGGGTCTGTTCATAGCAAGAGTGGTAACTTCTGGCAGATCCAAGGCACTTCCTTTGTAGGGAATCAGGCTAGGTTAGGGCAGGCTGCTTCCATCCGCAGGAGGCTGCTGAATGGAAGACATCCCTGGAGCCAGTTTGGCCCTTGGGCTTCCCTTGGATCTCTCTCCCTTCCAAGTGCAAATGCTTTTCAAAGTTTTTGCTGCTTGTCAACTGTAATGCTTAACTGCAGTGAGATTGAGGACCCGGAGGAACGGAGCTCCTGTCTCTTGGATGACCCATCCTTTTCAGCTCTCCCCAGCGCCTCTGGCAAAAGCTATCCTCTCCCTACATCCGCCTGAAGCTCTCGGCTGTCAAGAAAACCAAATGCCGTCCTAGCCAGCCCTGTCCCAACATCCTTACAAAAGGATGCCGGTCTCGGCATTGGCCTCGTGTGGCTTGCAGCAGTGCCACCCCTGCCCGCAAGTCACTGAGCCTGTCCTTTGGGCACCCCTGTTGGGGCTCAGGAAAGCTGTCTCTTTTCCATGGTCTCTTACCACACCTTTGTTGTTGTTGTTGTTGTTGTTCTGGCTGTGCATCAGAGAATATGCTGTGAATGAAGTTGTGGCAGGCATCAAAGAATACTTCAACGTTATGCTGGGGACCCAACTGTTGTATAAATTTGAGCGGCCACAATATGCAGAAATCTTAGCGGATCATCCAGACGCACCCATGTCCCAGGTCTATGGAGCACCGCACCTCCTCCGGTTGTTCGGTATGGATCACACTTTATGCACAAGAGCATAAACCGAAAGATCTTTATGGAGAAATCTGCTCTGGCCAGTGCATTTTTTCACACATGCCATTGCCTCTGTCCTTACCTCTCCCTATTTGCATTACTTTTAAGCCTCCTTTAAAGCTGTCCATTTTTAAAGGATCCCTCTGTAAGGCCAGTTGAAGGCCTGTGGTAGCAAAATGGGAATATCAGGTAATCCTGAGAGGGGCTGTTTCCTGATCAAGCTTTCTTCATTCCTCTAGATGGGAAACCAAAGGGGGCTTCCGGCAAAGGAAAGTTCCTTTTCTACTGCCTAAGAAGTTCTGACTTCTGCTAATGACTCCTTGGTGCTTTCCCGTAATTTCTTCAGTATTTTTCCTACCCTCAGGAAATAGATGGGTAGAAGATAGATAGCGTAGGTAGTTGGCATAGGTAGTGCCGTGGGCATGGTGCAGAGTTTGCATGACTGAGATGCTAAGAACTATTTTTTTTAGCGCTCAAAGTCCTTTGGGAAGAAACGTTCCTCTCCAGGCAGCTTCAGTCCAGCTGACAGTTGATAGAAAGTTGGAGGCAGTTCTGTAAGAGGGGCAGGACTAGGGGACTGGGCACAGGAGAACGAAGGAAGTGGTTGGGGACTGGCTGATCTCTCGCACAGCATCTCTGGCCCTCTCAGCTGAAGAACGTCTGCCTGTTAGACAAAGCAGGGCATCAGCCCCTTTCCCGCAAGCACTCCCCTGTTTCTGCCCCCCCCCCAGCTCAAGTTCAGGCGAAATCTTAGGGTTTGAATTGTTGCTGCCAAAAAGCCTGTAAACCTGTTTTCCTTGATGCATCTTTTTCTTTTGTGTTTGAAACAGTCAGGATTGGAGCAATGCTTGCTTACACACCTCTTGATGAGAAGAGCTTGGCCTTGCTGTTGAACTATTTGCACGACTTCCTAAAGTACGTATAAAGATTACCTTTAACCTCTCGAGCGAAGTATGTTGGTACTCATGGTTTGCAAAGACATCACCAAGATCCAGGCATAGCTACCACACCAGCATGTGATGTTAGGACTGTCCTGTCTCGGCCTGTGTTGGTACTGGATGGTCTGCCTTGTGAGACGTGGCCATTAATTTAGAAAATCTCTTCAGTGGTTGCTGTTTTCCAGTGAGAGGAGATGGGCAGGGAGGGGGTGTCCACCCCGGAGTTCCCTTGGTCCCTAGCTCATTTGTCGCATCACATCGGTGTTTTAAAGGGTGATGTGACCTGGGTATGGCAGGGTGATTTTTCTTCCTGTGCCTTCCGGTCAGTGTTCGTTCTTGGCAATTGCCTGGACTAGTCCCTGCAGTTTTCTTGTACAGCGACAGAATCATAATCATAGGGTTGGAAGGGACCTTGGAGGTCTTCTAGTCCAACCCCCTCCCCAAAGCAGGAGATCATATTGTATCCCGGACAGATGGCTGTCCAATCTTTTCTTGAAGACCTCCAGCGATGGAGCACCTACAACTCTGGGAAGCAAACTCTTCCACTGCTTAATCGTTCTCACAACCACATCAAGATAGTGTTTCACTGGGTGCTCCTCTAGACCTTTTTTTATTTTTATTACTATCACTATTATTATTATTATTATTATTAATCATCGCACAGTCAGCCAGATGTTCAGACTGGGTTTGGCATTTTTGTCCACCTATCGAGTCCTTCCCAAGGATCTGGGATAGGTAGATTTTTTTTGGTGGTGTTAGATGTATCTATTGAGTCCTAACCAAGGACCTGGGATAGGCAGATCTGGATGTTTGATGGTGTTACAGATCTCGTCGCAGGATGGAAGCTGTTCCAAGTAAAGCCGCCTTCTGCAATTGACTGATAGCGAATTTGTCAATGCCAATGATCAAGTGGTGCTCCAGTTGTTTTAGGATTGTACCTAAGGCGCCTACTACCCTTGCTTGACTTTGCCACAGTCGTTCTATTTCTATGTCTTTGTATTTTGTTATATTCTCCAATTCTTTCTCTTTTATTCTATTGTCTCCAGGCACTACCACATCCACTATCCAGACTTTTTTGTCTTTGTTATCGACAATTGTTAAGTCAGGTGTGATGTGGCAGGTGCCTCTCTGTTTGAATTCTAAAGTCCCAGAGCAATTTAACTTCTTCATTTTCTATGACTCTCTATTTTATGGTCCTACCAGTTCTTGCTTGCAGGCACATGATATTTCTTGCAGATCTTCCAATGCACCATTGTTGCTACTTTGTCATGCTGTGTGATCTTGCAGGCTTATCAGATGGTCCACTGTTTCTTCAGCTGCTTTGCATAGGTGGCACTTCCTGTCTGTTGCTGTCTTCTCAATTCTGGCTTTGTATGCATTTGTTCTCAAGGCTCGGCCTTGTGCAGCCAGGATTAGTCCCTCGGCCTCTTTAATTTTCCTGCTCTTAGCCATTTGCCAGGTCTTGTCATTATCTGCTTTCCCTGCTACTTGTTTTAATGTCCTGGCTATGTAGTGCTTTGTCTTCCCATGCCTCCATTCTGTTCTTCATTTGGTCTTTCTTGTAGGCCAGTTTGGTCTCTCCAGTAGTCAGTAAGCCTTCTTGGCATGCTAACTTCAGTGCATCTTCTTCATTGTCCTTCAGATATTTTTCGAAAGCCCTTTTTTCTTCAACCATCTGATGTGCTTCCACGCCCACTTATTTGCCTTGGTAGATAGAGTCTGTCAATGTCAGTGTCGCTGCAAGGTTGAAAGGCATGATTCATTGTCATTATTTTTCTGATCTTCCTGTCCATTGCTTTTAGTTCTGCTTGAGTCCAGTCCACTATTCCTGCTGTGTATCTAATGACTGGAATTGCCCAGGTGTTGCCTTGATGGTATTTCCTCCATTGACTTTAGACTTTAAGATCTTCTTCACTCTCTTGATGTATTCACCTCTAACCTTTTTCTTGACTTCAGTGTGCTTGGTGTTGTCAGCCTGAAGGATACCCAGGTATTTGTAGTAATCATCTTCATCCAGACTCTTAATGTTATTTTTGTGGGGCACCTTGATTCCTTCAGTTTTCACTATTTTTCCTTGTTTGATAGTAAGTGTCCAATTCAAACTCCATTGCGATATCTTGGCTATATATACGGACAGTGTTGAGCAGCGATTCTATTTCAGACGATGTTTTTCCATACAGCTTCAGATCGTCCATGTAAAGGAGGTGCAATAGTCTGGCAGATGTTTTTGATGTTTGATAGCCATGGCCTGAGTTGCTCAGTATTGTTGGCAGAGGAAAGAGTGCAATGAGAAATTGTGGTGATAGTGAATCTCCTTGAAATATTCCTCTCTTGATATTAATCTCTCCCAGCCTCTCACCATTGACCTGCAACTGTGTCTTCCATTTGCACAAAGTCTCTGATGTTTCTACTGACTCCTGTTATTTCTAGGCACTTGATTATCCAGTCATGTGGCAGAGAATTGAATGCCATTTTGTAGTCAATCCATGCTACATTCAGGTTGGTCTTCCTTCTCTTGCAGTTTTCCAAAACCATTTTGTCAGTTAGGAGTTGATCTTTTGTGCCTCTGCTCTTAGGGCAGTTTCCTTTCTGCTCAGGTGGGAAGAGATTGTTTTCAACTAGATGCTGTTGGACTGCCTCAGCTACCACACCAGTTAGCAATTTGAAAGTTGTTGGTAAGCAAGTAATTGGCTTGTAGTTGCCTGGTGCTTCCCCTTTTGCTGGATGTTAGCCACTCTTCAATTTCACCTCCTTGTAGTATGTTGTTAAACTGCTTGGCAATGATTTGGTATAGACCAGTTAGATGTTTCAACCCAAACCCATGCAGTTCATCTTCACCTGGTGCTGACCAATTCTTGCTCTTCCTTGCTCTTCTCTCTACCATTTCTGTTGTTATTACTAGTTCTTTCGTTTCAACTTCTTTTTTATTCTTATCCACCTCTTTTAACCAAGTTGTGTCCTTGTTGTATTTCTTTGGGTATCTGCACCCAGAACTGCACTGTTTCTTCCTTGTCAGGTACCAACTGATTCACTGCAGTTTCTCCATTGATGGATTGGTAGAAACGTTTCAGATTGGATCGAAATTGGAGATTTTGCCTATAATTTGTAATTCGAGCTTCATATCTGCTAATCTTGGCTATAGCTGTGATTTCCTGCTTTATTATTTCCAGCTATAACTGTTATTTCCAACTTTATTATTTCCAGTGCTTCCTTGATCTTCCTTGTTTCTAAGTGGTATTTTTTGATTAGCTATTCTTTGGTCTTCTTCAGCTTCTTTCATCTGTTCTAGATTGTATCATTATCATCATCATCATAGTTGTTGTTGTTATTAAAATTTGTTTGCCACCCATCTCACCATGAGGTGACTTTGGGCACCTTGTTATCTTTGTTGCGGTTCTCTGCACTCTTTCTAGGGTCTCAGCATCTTTTTTGTATTGTGGTGACCAAAACTGGACACAGTATCGAAGTGTGGCACCACTAGTGCAGTATAGAGCAGCAGTATCCCTTATCGTGATCTTGATGCGATTCCTCTGTTGATGCAGCCTAGGACTGTGTTGGCTTTTTTGGCAGCTGCTGCACACGGCTGGCTCATACTTATGTGATGATACACTAGGACACCAAGATCCCTCTCATAATCACTACTGTTGAGTCAGGTACCACCTATTTTATACCTATGCCCTTGGGAGTTGGGCGGCATAGAAATATAAATAAATAAATAAATAAATAAATAATAATAATAATAATAATAATAATAATAATAATAATAATAATAATAATAATAATAATAATAATTAATATGCATTTCATCTTTATTTTTGAAGTTTTATGATTATGTTTTATTTTGTATGTTGTACGCGGAATAATAATAATAATAATAATAATAATAATAATAATAATTAATATGCATTTAGGTTTTCCTGCCTAAGTGCAGGATCTTCAAATCCCAGAGAAAACTGGAGCAACCCTC
The DNA here is from genome assembly GCA_003457575.1 of Thermophis baileyi. NCBI lineage: Eukaryota > Metazoa > Chordata > Lepidosauria > Squamata > Dipsadidae > Thermophis > Thermophis baileyi. The sequence goes on from QLTV01000207.1 coordinate 568,926, forward strand.
ACCTGGCCTGTTCAGTAAGTAAGATATAGTGAAAGGTCAGAGGCCCTGAGTAACAAACGTTCAAATATCTGGCTGCCTCTTTTACAAAATCAATTCAAGACATTATCCAATATGAAGAGCCGAGGTGGCGCAGTGGTTAGAGTGCAGTACTGCAGGCTACTTCAGCTGACTGTTTAGCAGTTCAGCGGTTCAAATCTCACCGGCTCAAGGTTGACTCAGCCTTCCATCCTTCTGAGGTGGGTAAAATGAGGACCCAGATTGTTGGGGGCAATATGCTGACTCTGTGAACCGCTTAGAGAGTGCTGTAAAGCACTGTAAAGCGGTATATAAGTCTAAGTGCTATTGCTATTGCTAAGTCATGGAAATGTGTTAATTTTAAGAGTGTTAACTTTGGGCCCAAAGAATCGAATTTAAAGATGTAAATATATAAGATCTCTTTAGATCTTAACAGATAGCTGATGTAAAGAGATCTTACATATTTTAATGATATTTAAAGTAATTACTTAAATTTTTTCCTATTGCAAAAGAACTCCAAGATAGTTAATATAGAAATATATATTTTTGTATAAATAAAAACTAAACATACATTTCAGATACAAAATGATAATTGCTTAATGATTCAGTGAAGCCATTTTTACCTACTGTCTTGAGTTCCAACTTGAATATCCTGTTTCCTCAAACACATTTATCAAACCAGCAAAGCTGAGACTGAGTCATAAAGTGCAGCCCTAATGAAGGTACGCATTGATTTTATCTAGTAGTAGAATAATAGTAGTCTAAAGAACTATGTCAACCATGAATGTGGTAATGGTGACATTCAAACAGGTGCTTAAAGGTGGAGCTGTTCATTTGTGCCTAGTGCCTTTCTAAAGTGGTTTCAGATAATGTTAAGTTTCACTTTGAATGTAGGAGGTGAATATATAAACACAACCCAATTTTCAGGAAATTCAATCAGAAATCATAATGCACGGGAATAAATGGATGGAAAAAAAAATTATATTGTTCTACAGGATGTCCATCAAGACATGTGCCTTGCCATTCCTCAACACTCAGGTCACCCTTTTTTTAGTTCACCAGCAGCCAGGGCACCAGTTCTTGCTCTGAGAAGTCTAACTGTGGGAGAGGACAGAGGGCTTCTCTCGATCGGGGGGGGGGGGGGGCTGCACCAGGTCCTTTTCACCTGAAGCTCTGCCTGGCATGCCCTCCCCCGTCCCATGCGCCTGGCTTTGGTTTTCCCAGCCGGCCGAAGAAGGGCTTTGCAGCGCTTCCTCTGAAATGCTCCGAGACTGATTGGGTGATGCTGTTGCCCAGATGTCAGGCTTGTCTTCTCCCCCTCTTTACAATGGGAGTGAGGTTTGCCCTTCTCTGAGCATCTAATTCCCTGGTGCTCTTCCAATCCTCCCTGGTTTCTCTAGAGATCCAAAGAAGGGGCATGCCCTGTGTCTTTGAGACACTTCATAAACTTTGTCTTTAAGAGGCAGGAGGGGGAGGCCACTGTAGCAAAGGTGCCTAAGCCACATCATCCCCTCTCCCTACAGAGGTGGCTGCTTGGGCATTTGGCACCGATCTTTCCATGACAGATCTGTAGGAAAGCAAGCTGGGCTGTCTCAGACCCTTTCTGTCTGCCGAAAGATGAGAGGGCAACAGTGGGCTTTCCTTCAGTCACCATTTTTCTGTCTCCTACCAGATAACAGGTTAACTAGATTAAAACCTGTGCTTGGATTTCCTCTCCCCAGCTTGGATGAGATGCCTGTCTGACTTCACAATAGTATCAAAACCACCCTGTTCCACAGGTGCTTGCATTGCTGAAAGCTTGATTTAGACCAGGGATGTAGGCCTCTTGTCATTTGGAGATGGTTGCTTAACTGTTGCATTTATACTTCGGCAAATGTCAAGCTGGCCAGGGGGTGCTCAAACTACAGTGTGCCTTGCCTTCCATCCGCCTCCCAACAGGAAGTCAGATTAACCAATCAACATGCAGGACGCACATCTCCACATTGTGCATCGTTGAGATTTGGGAGACGTGCGTCTTGGCCCGTCTGCAGCTTACCCGCAGCCATCAATCCCTTTGCATGGAGGTATATGCCAGTGCCTCTGCACAGTTGCAGACAAGTCTAACTTGAACTTTAGTATGGGCGGATGCAAGAGTGCCATCCATCTTGCTCCTCCTGAGTTTGGACACAGCCTTTTCCTTTGGGGGGCCGAGGCTGGAGCCCCTCGAAGTGCCGCCTCAGCTCACCTCAAGCCAAACGGGTCATCTGCTGACTCCTTGTGTTCAGCAGGCACCCTGCTTTTTCTTGATCCCTATTTTTTGGAGGGTAATAAGCAGCATTTGGCACCTGTCCAAGCAAGTCTGATGGGCTGGGAGGTGGGTGAGGAGTGGGCAAGGAAGCCGCTTTCTTTGAAGTTTCAGTGCATTCCCCACATGAGCTGCAGAGCCACAAATGGCATTGCCAGAAAGAAGAAGGGCACATTTCTAGATTGCTTGTCTTCCTTCGAACAAATATTTAGGTGGAAATAGAAGTAGGAGCTGAATTGTTTCCATTTCCCCTCCTCATACTTTCTCCTCCCTCAGCACCACCCTTTGTTGTGTGGCATCCCCACCCCATTTCCCCTGCTCCAGAGAGGTCCTTAGCGGGAGGTGGCCCTTGGTCTCAGTTCTTCAAAAGCAGAAGGAGGGATGGTGATGTGGGGACAGCAGTGACCCAGGGGAAATGCTGAGTAGGGTTGCTGTGAAGGTGATGTGAGGGACCAGGTCCCAAGGCCAGGCCTCTTGGGTGTCAGCGTTAGAGTCACACTGGGCTTTTCCTTCCTTTGCAGGTATTTAGCCAAGAATTCTTCAGCACTGTTCAGTGCAAGCGACTATGAGGTGGCTCCTCCAGAATATCACCGGAAAGCCGTGTGAGCCGCGTGCTATAACAGCACACAGGAGATGGCAGATTACCAGAAGAGATCCTTTGGTCTCTGCAGCTGCCCACTAAGTTCCACATTTGTCCACAGTCCCTTCCTTGCACATGCATCTCTGCACAAATGGCAAAAGTGTTTGTGTCGTCAGTTGGAACTGCCACCATCTGAGTCCCAAGGGTGTTTCTTCTGAAGGAAGGAAGACCGGCTCCTGGGATGCTTTACTGCAGCGGTTTGATGTTGGAATGTCGCTGGAAATGCACGGTGGTTTCATAGCCCGAACTCCTGCATGCTTCTTGGTCCGTTTTCTTTGGAGCAAAGCCTTACCTGCTGCTGACGGTTTGATGCCGTGTTGTCAACCTTTCCCACAAACAAACTCTGGCTGCCAGTATTGGGGGGAGGGGGATCAAGCACAGATTGGGGGGGGAGGGAAGGGTCCGTGTGTGCTTTCTTGGTGTTGGGAGGGTAAAATGTTGTGAACATGTCTGTTCTTTGCATAGCTGAAGAATTGTGGGATTAGTAGGGGGGGCTGAATGCACCTTCTAGCATAGGAGGAATTTGCCATGGTCAGCCCAGGTGTGGTGATACGGTATTCTCTGCAGGAGATAGATACAAGTCTCCAAATAAAATTTTCTACTTCAGCTGTTAAAGGCTTAAGTCTGTTTGTACTTTTCTGCAAAACCACTTTTATCTTTAAATGTTGAAGGGTAACTGATTCTTGCCGTAGTTCAATGGTAAAGAATTTGATCATTGCTGCTGCCAAATGCAAATTCTGAACTCTGGTGGGGCAAATGTGGCTGGCATTGAGCAGCAGCAACACTTTAAGGCCAAGTGTCCAATAATCCAACGACCAGGTCCACGTTGGGGCAACCAAGTCAGAAGAAGAGGTTGCCACCAAATTGGAGTTCCTCTTGCCCACTTTGATTCCCATTGTATTAGCCTGATAATGACAGGATTCCACAGCTACATTGTGCACCCCATATTCTAATATCCCACCCCCAGCACAGAGCAGAGAGATTGGAGAGGAAGAGATTTCAAGAGAGTAAGCTGTTTGCTCTTCTACACTTCAGAGCAACACAATTGTGCTGGCAGTAGGGAAGGGCGAAACAAAGGAGAGATTACTTACAGAAATTGCTTGGGTCCCCCCCCCCCCAGAACAAAGATTGGAGAGGAGGATCGAGATTGCAAGAGTGTACTTGTAAGCGAGGGGTCCCCAACTTCCAGGCCGTGGACTGGTACTGGTCTTTGGCCTATTAGGAACCAGCCATGCAAGTGGCAGATGAGCAAAGCTTCATCTGTGCATGTGCAGGATCTAGGTAGCGTATGAAACTATCCTGGTCTGTGGAAAACTTGTCTTCTATGAGACAATCTCCCTGGTGCCAGAAAGGTTGGGTCCTGCTGCTGTAAGCGGTTTGTATGGCTCATCCGTGGCTCCGTTTTCTGGTGATTCTATTGCTTTTAAGGTGCAGAAGAACAAAACCACTTGCTTTCTTGCAATCCCTTCCTCTCCAATTGCTGCCCTTCAAGGGGGTGGGGAACCACGGTTCAGGCAAGGTCAATGCTTTTGATTGTACCGTAATGGTGATCACATGGCTGAGGGAAGCTGTGAAGGTCAGAAATGGGCTGTAAAATTATTTTTCCAACACCATAAGGGAGTACTTCCCATATAGTATGTAAGCTCTTCAAAGAGGGGTCTCTGGAAATCCACCCAGAACCATTCCTGAATGTCTTTGACCCTAAAATAGCCACATCTCCCAGAGACCTGGGTTCCCCGTGTTTCAGCTCGCTGCTGGCAGACTGCTTTTTAGGGGACTCCCTGGCTGGGCCCTGTAAACGAGAGGTCCAGACCTTTGCTCCCGTTGCCCCCAACATTCACAAACTCTCTAAAGGACCTGGTTCCTCTCCCTGCAGTTGCTTCCATCTGTGGGGGCCTGCCCCCAGTAGTAGCCCACTCTCCCAGACGCGTCTTGGCCCTCCTCCATCACAGTTGCAGGCCCTCCTTGACCAGAATGGCTGATTTCACTTCCCTGCTAAGCACCATGGCTGCTATTGCCTCTCTGGCTTCAGTCAGTTGGTCACTGGGTTCCAGCTCTCCACCTCTGTTCTGGCTCTGTAGTCGATAGGAAAGCACCTGTGTTCTGCTAGTGCTCCAACGGGGCCTTCAAGGATGGTGGGCATCATGCCCAACTACTGTGCCACTGGTGCTGCTACTTTGGTTCCAGCCAGCCACTCTTCAGCAATGGCAACAGCTACATCTTGCCACCCCATACATGCCATCACTATGATCGTCTTGGCTCCATGCCAGTCCCCCTCTTCTCTTGCTGGTCTTCTCGGCTCCAGTCTGTCTTTTGGGCTATTGTTCTCCCAATCAAGCCACCTTCTCCACTGGCCCAGCTGGTCTTCCAGGCCAAGTCCTTTCCGCCTTCCTTTAACCATACAACTATGAAAGTTCCATCATTCATCACAAAATGTATATTTAAGCTACAGTGCCTCTTCCAAAACTCCAACCTTGCATATGTGAACTGTTTGTCCCCTCTAATACCATCTCAGAGTAAAATCTTATTTCACTCTCTGTCGCCTTATCCTCAAAGCCACTGCTGCTCCAAACTCGGATCTCCAGCAGCAGCATAATGAGTTTCTGTGACAATCCTAGTCAAGCTTGGGTGGCACTGTCAACTAACGGATGTTTGCATACTGACAACACTCCATACCAATGAATGACATTTATCTAATGACTTCATACAGATGTTCAATAACATAAGGGAAAACAGAATCCTATGATTATGTCATAAAATTGAATTCAAGCCACTCAAAATAGAGTTTTCCAATAGTTCTTTTATTCTTGTGTTATTCGGACAAAAAGCAAAGCAAGTGTGCAACTAAGCTTAATTAGTTCCTTTATATTTGTACATAACTTGTCTAATTTCAAAATTATCTTACTACAATAAGCTATGCCCAACAAGGCTACTCAAGTTGCTCCAAGTATTGTTGCCCAACTAGGCTACACATTCACACAATATTTACGTACACTCAACACAGGTGAACAGACTGTGTTAGAGTGGGCTGGGAAGCAGACTCCAATAAGAGTCGTCTCACACTTCAGGATCTGGGTTCATTCGAGTCTTCTCTTTACACCCAACTCATTTACTCTGAATCCGTGTGTATGGTACATATTGTCTGGTCAACTTGTCCGGTCTTGTCAGGAACGTCACATTCTTACTCCCTGTTCCATGACTCCATAAAAACTGCAATCCATTACATTCCTTATGCCCACGAATGTTCTACCTAGTATCACCAACAATAAATCCTTCATACACACACTCAGAATCTTTCTTTATCGGTAGTACACATATTCCAGCAATGTGAGTTTCCCAGTGAGTTCATGAAAAGGCTAACTATAGTTGTATTACAAGCCCTCTATATTCATAACTTATATTTGTGATATTTTAATCACATATAGCATGAAATATGTAACTATCCATACTGGAGTAACCAGGGATTTAAGTAATCCCACTCTTCCCCAACTGCAGTCTAGAACTAACCACACAAATTGGAGTGGAATCATAGGAGTACAAGGGCCTCCAACTCCTGGCCCTTATACATCCAGCAGGATACCATACGGTAGTTGATGGTATCAAAGCTGCCACTAGATCTAAGAGATCAGAAGGGCCGTATTCTATCCTGCAAAAACCATCAATCATTTTTGTCCTTTGGCCATGAATCCTGACAGAACTCTGGATCCTCTGTGTCTTCTGGGGTTTTCTGTAGCTTAGTCACTACCAACATTTCAACATCCTTCCCTAAATGGTATCGAGGAGGAGGAAACGGCAACAGACATTAATGAGAGTAGAAAATTTGGAATAAGCTATAAGGCCAAATGGTTGGTTTACTTTAGGACCAAGTAGAAAGTCTGGATGATTACTGAGAGTATCTGAAAATACTGAAAGTTTTTTTGGGGGAGGAGGGGGAGTATTATTTTGAAGTTTGCCTCCTACTTGAGTTAAAGGGTGTGTGTGTGGATCTTCAGTCTGGTGGGCATCCACAGTTTTCTTCTGGCAACTCTGAGCAGTTTGGAGGTTAAAAGGCTTTAGGTTTGAAACTTGCATGTGACATAACGGGGTAGAGGATGGCAGGATGGAGAAGTTGAAGGATTGGGGGTTTAAGTGTCCCCTTCCCTGCTTAGAGGAAGACGAGCAGGCTAGAAACAGGCTGGAAACGTAACCCAGATGTCTGTGGCCTGGGTTATATTAGCTGGAGCCAGGCTTCCTCTGTCCTGAAGTATTTGGAAAAGTGATCCGGCAGCTGCTGCCTCAACGGCCAGGGGCTCGGAAAGCTCAAAACAGGCTTTGGTTTCAGTCCTCCTGACTTGCTCTGGATGAGTAATTGTCAGGAACATGGGATGTTCCACTGGTCTGGCATATGTTCTAAGTTGGATACAAAAAAGATGCTTTTTATTCTGGAGTGTTTTATTCCCGGTCCAAATCTTTCTGTATTGCCAGCACTACCCGACTCTATGTCATTGAAACAAAAATAACGCCGCCTGTCCATGTGTTCAGTTGTGCCTGAAATAGCCACCGCTTGTGGCCCAGAGCCGCCTCTCTGGCGGGCTAAGTAATGTACGTGCCACTCATAGCAAGGTTTTCTGGATAATCTGCAACAAAAATGTAAACCACAGTTAAAATCTAAAAACTACAAAAAGAAATATTTAACACCAAATATTAGTGGATGATCCATAACACAGTTAGGATTAATAGGAGGGTCTTCAGATGATGACTGCAAAGGAGTATATGTGTAGTCCATCACTGAGGTTCTTAAGGAGAGATTGGACAGTCATTTGTCCTGAATGGTATACGGTCTCTTGCTGGGGCAGGGGGTTGGACTAGAAGACCATCAAGGTCCCTTCCAAGACTGTTATTCTGAGCCAACAGTGCACTGCAGCTTTTAAAACAGCCTCAGCAGTCTTGGGTTGCATCATGGGAGGTGATCCCTGCAGTGGTCAGACCACATCTGGAACACCAGATATGACCAGTTTTGGTTGCTGCAATGCAAGAGGGATGCTGGGGAACTGGAAAATTCTCAGCTGCAGAGTCAGGGGAAGGCTACTCCATGCAAATACTCTGTTGTAGCAGCATAAAACATTCTGGTCATCCTCTCTGTTATTTTTTCCGTCCTGTTTTAAACTTTATCTCTTTTATGAATATCTTTCTTAAGGATGAATGAACATTACAGGCATGGACAGGAAAACTACCTGAGCACCATCACCGATGGGTTGCCTCCAGCTGGGGCTGTGAATCGCTGAGTGCGAGATGCGACCGGCACAGGTCGCCTCCGGAGCAGCCCCTGGCCCTCCTCCAGCCATCCCCCCCATCTTTGCAGGAGACCTTCCCAGCGGCCCCGGGAGCCTCTGCCCAGTGGCCCAGGAGCAGCGCCCCACCTGCTGCCAGTTGTTCCCTGGCGGGCCCTTCTGGAGGCAGCCCGCAAAGAAGCTGAGAGGCGCAGTGGGGTCTTCCAAGAGGTCCCCACCTGCGCTCACACTCGGCTCTGTGGACTCTTTCCCGCCCTTATCAGCGGCACTCTGGGAAGTGCAGGCAAGGCACACGGGCTGGAGCGGCAGGCGGGCTTCCTCGGGGCCGGACTGCTTGGGGCTGCTGCAGGACAGTGGGCAGTTTGGGGGCTGGGAATGTTCCCTGTGTGGCCCTCCTGCCAGGCCCCTCCATGGGGCTTCGCAAGGCTGCTGGGTCTGGTTGGCTTTTAGAGGTTTTTTAAACGTATATACCGTATTTTTCGGACTATAAGATGCACCAAGATTTCGAAGAGGTAAGTAAGAAAAAAAAGTGTTTGCCCTCCCCCAGCCCCCAGGAGCACTCTGCAGACCTCCCAAACCCTCTGCGCACCTGTTTTCGTGTGGGGTGGGGCTTCAGGAGCCAAAAATGGCTGTATTCAGTGTATAAGACGCACCAACATTTCCACCCTCTTTTAGGGGGGGGGAAAGTGCGTCTTATATTCCGAAAAATACGGTATATCTTTTAAAGGGACGTGGTGGCTCAGTGGCTTAGACGCTGAGCTTGTCGATCGAAAGGTCGGCAGTTCAGCGGTTCAAATCCCTAGTGCTGCGTAACAGGGTGAGCTCCCGTTACTTGTCCCAGCTTCTGCCAACCTAGCAGTTCGAAAGCATGTAAAAATGCAAGTAGAAAAATAGGGACCACCTTTGAGCCGAGGTGGCGCAGTGGTTAGAGTGCAGCACTGCAGGCTACTTCAGCTGACTGCTAGCTGCAGTTCGGCGGTTCAAATCTCACCGGCTCAAGGTTGACTTAGCCTTCCCTCCTTCTGAGGTGGGTAAAATGAGGACCCAGATTGTTGGGGGCAATATGCTAACTCTGTAAACCGCTTAGAGAGGGCTGTAAAGCACTATGAAGCGGTATATAAGTCTAAGTGCTATTGCTATTTGGTGGGAAGGTAACAGCGTTCCGTGCGCCTTTGGCGTTCAGTCATGCCAGCCACAGGACTACGGAGACATCTTTGGACAGCGCTGGCTCTTCGGCTTTGAAACGGAGATGAGCACCGCCCCCTAGAGTCGGGAACAACTAGCACACATGTGCGAGGGGAACATTTACTTTTACCTTTTATATCTTTTAAAGGTAGCTAACATGCTTCTTAAATAACGAACTTCCTCCTCGAACTAGATGCGAGGCTGGGAATTGCATTTAACCTCTGGCAGGGGCAACAATGGAGGCAGGCAGGACACCCACCGAATCAGGTTCTCCGTTTTTCCATGCTTTCTTCCCTTCACAGGAATTGGGAGGCATTTTTATAAATAAATTGCAGAAGGCAGCTTGACTTGGAAACCATCCTACCTATCCCAGCTGCTTGGAAAGGTCTCGATAGGTGGATAAAAATGCCAAATCCAGTCTAAACATCTGTATGATTGTATGAGCAATCATAATAAATAAATAATAAAATAATATTTGCATAATTTGTTTATAATAGTTTATAATAAGCATGAGGCGCGGCCACGCGGCACGGGAGGAAGCGAACTGGCAGCGAGGTAAATTATAACCCACCCCTGGCTTGGTGGTCTGAATAAGCCTCCAGGCTGGACACTGTCAAGATATTCTGGAGATGTTGGATCTAATCTGCTTTTGCTGGAAAAATTGGGACACATTCCTCTGCTTTGAAAATAATTCCATGTGATTCAGGTCATTCTTCATTTTGAAAAATATTATCAAATTCATATCCTTCAGTTAACCCCTCCCCCCAGCTATAACCTCCTGGCAACTGCTGCCAGTTCGAGGCTATTTGAGCCATTGTCCAGCATCTTGTGACTTCTTGGTAGTGTGGTGGTAAAGGGTACCCTCCCCCAGACACATCCCCCCCGCCCTGCTTAAAATCCTGTAAGAAAACATTCACAACAAGCTGGGTTGACCCTGAATTGCCTGCCTTAGCGTTGTCTTGCCTTTGCAACGCAGCTGTCAGCGTTCCAGTAAACACCCCCAATGAAATAAAACTCCGAGGTTAGAAGTTCCTCAAAGTTCCAATTTATTAGAGATGTCATGTTGGCACATCTGGGGAAACCCGAATCTGAATGCTTCCAGGGTTTCCCCACCCAGTTGAAAGTTCACAACCGTGCCCCACACCCACAAGCTGACCACGTGGTCCTATCAAATCTTCACGCTCAACTGGATACTGTCTCCACGCAGGTGCAGGCACATTTGTCCTTGAGTAAGGAATTTTGTTATGACTAAGTTCCTACCGCTCAAAAAAAAACAAAACAAAAAAACCCTCCCAAATTCCCAAGGGAAAATAGGG
>QLTV01000207.1:615657-661593 GCA_003457575.1 Thermophis baileyi
ACAGTGGGCTTTGGCACTTAGATATGAGTACTCCAAGATCCTTGACAGAATGAGGGTCGTCTACAAGGTCGTGTCCTCCAAGCTTGTATTTTGTGTTCTGATTCTTTTTGCCAATGTGTAAGACAGAGCATTTGTTGATTGAGATTTGAAGTTGCCACTTGTTTGACCATTCTGATACATAGTCAAGGTCTTTCTGAAGGGTAGTAGCATTGTCTGTGGTGTTAAATAGTTTGACATCGTCGGCGAAGAGAACGCAGTTGCTTATAATGTGATCACAAAGGTCATCTTGAGACTGTTTTGTTCACTTGGTGGATGATCTATATTGGAAAGTCAATGATGGGAGTGCATGTCAAGGCCAGTCCAAGAATGACAGAGAGCAATACAACCAAGCTTCCGTTTTTATTTGCTCACACCCAATAGAAGACTAAATCTTTCCTACTCTCAGCCTAATGGATAAGCCCTTTGAGATTCTTAGGGAGTGGCTATCTTAACACACTTCCTCTCCAGCTCCAGGCTGTGTTGTGTCTTGTCTGCGCCCTGCCTTGGAATGTGCTCCCTCTTTCCTAGGAAATTGCTGCTTCACTCTACTCCAGTGGTTCTCAACCTTTCTAATGGCACGACCCCCCCGCAACCCCCTTGCCGCCGCCGCGTTTGATAGAGGGCCAGANCCGCGCGGGATGAGGTGACAAAGGGGGCGTGGCACCAGGGGCGAAATGCTCCGGGTTCAGGCTTGCCTGCAGGTCGCCGGACAGCTGATAGCATCGGAAGCGGGAGACTTCACCTGGACGCCGCCATGTGGGTTCTTTTACCCTCTGCGCATGCGCAAAGCATTCTGCGCATGCGCAGAGGGTAGAAGAACCCAAATGGTGGCGTCCGGGCTACCAGCTGATGGCAACCCGCAGGCACGGCCGAACCGGGACCTTTTTACCCCTGCAGTGACGGTGGCACCAAGATGGCGGGCTAACGTGCGCGGCGACCCCTGTGAAATGGTCGTTCGACCCCCAAAGGGGTCGCGACCCACAGGTTGAGAACCGCTGCTCTACTCCATCGCAGTGCAGCTCTGTTAGTTCTGGACCTCATCACTGCTTTTCCTATCATCAACTATGGTGTCCTTCTAGGTTGTCTGGTGGAGAGATATTTTTGCAGTGATTCCATCCATTCCTATTGGGACATACCCAGAAGGTGGTGCTGTGGGGGACTCGTGTTCATCCCCTTGATCACTGATTGGTGCTGTCCCATAGATCTCTGTCATGTCCCCTGGCTGACATCTGTCCAAAACAATCTCAACAACTGCAATAGGGCTTCCCTTGTAAAGTGGCCAAAATTGCATTTGGTGCAAAAGGCGGTGACCAGATTGGTGCAAGAAACAGGGATCATACAGCACCTATGCTGAGAGATTGGCAGAGGTTGCTGGCTGCTAACCAGGCATGATTTAAGATGCTGGTCTTTAAAGGGCTGTGTGGCCCCAGGGCTTCCCATGAAGCTCTCCCTTTACTTGGATCAGCAGAAGAGGCCCTTCGAAAGACGACCCCATTGCCAGAAGCTCTTCTCTCGCCAATGAGGAGAAGATCCTCTCCTGTGTGGCTCCCAGACTGTGGAATCATTCCTCAAAGAAGTATGTTTGGAACCACTCTTTCAATATTCAGGACGGAGACTGCAAAACCAAGTCTTAACTGGTAACTGAACAATATAACGAGACTGATTTTAATTGCATTTGGGGCTTGTATTTTTGGATTCTTGTAAGGCCCCTTTGAGAACTAGTATGGTGCAATTGTGAAGACATCAAGCTAGAAGCTGGGAGACTGGGAGTTCTAGTCCCACTTGAGGCGCAAAACCAGCTGGGTGATCCTGCGCCAGTCCTGTTTTCTACCATCTCTTCTATCCTCTCTGTCTTTTTGTTATCTGCAAAATTGGTACTCACATTTTCTATTCTCTTAACCGTCTTTATAAATACAACAAATAGCCCAGGGCCTAGATGAGACCTTAATGTTCTCCCCCGGAACTTTCTTCCAGCTTGATCAGAAGCTATTGACACATCCTCATGGTCTGTAAATGGTAGCATAAACAGTCAATTTTTGCAATATTCCGTGATAGATTGTCATAGGACACTTTTGAATGCTTTGCTGAAAATTTTTTTTAATCAATTTTTATTGCAAATTTTTTGTCCCCCCCCCCCCCAATCATTCATATTTTGTGAACAAAGTGTTGTCCGGATCTTTTCTTATACATCATTTCATATACATAATCAATTTTACATCGTATCTCTATTTCCAATTTCTGCCATATTATTCTTTTTCCATAATTCTTTATCTTAAATTATTTTCTTCTTAATACATAAACAATATCACTAAACGCCCTTAATTTCGAATCTCCTACTATAACTTTATTTATCATGCTTCTTTATCACAAAAAATAGTTTTCAAATTCCCCATCCCATTCTTTAACATTTCAAGTTCATTTTCTTAATTTACTGTAAGTTATCTTCAAAGTTGAACTAAATAATCATTATACATTTCATCTACTGATTTATTTTACTATAAACAACATACATCATCATATTCAATCCTTGCATGGAAAATATCTTGCTTAATTGACTGTCCACAATTATTAATATTAATACAGTTCCATTCAATCTACTAGTATATACCTTATTTTTCTTCCTCCTTTCTGCCAATCTTCCCCTTTTTAATCAAAGATTCCACTTCTTTCTAGATATCCTTTTATCCCATTCTCTAAGCTTCTTCTTTTTATTTTTATTATTTTTATATGTATTGTATCTTTTTTTCTGGCTCTTTTTTATCATCTTTGAGTATATAATTCGAGTAACCCTCACCAGTTTCCTTTTGTCTCTTCCCACTATTTACCTCTTTACCTTTAAGTTGTTTCTTTATTGGGAGCCATTTCCCCCCTTCTACTATTTCTATGCCACTGTAAATCCCAGTGAAATTATCTAACTGATTTTTGTTTTCATTTCCTTCTTCTTCAATATTGATTTCTTGTTTCTCATTTGTGTTCCCCTGTACCAATTTCTCTTCTGTATATTCCAACTGGATTTCTGACTTTTTATTGCCTTTTAAAGTTTCACATGTATCTTTTATCATCTCCAATAGTTCTTCATACATCCAATCCTCCATGCTGCCAATTTAACAATTTTTTAAACCTTTAAATTACATCACACTTAATTAAAACTTAAAATCCATACAGTCTTTCCCCCCCCCCCCAATTCTAATGTCCAGTTCAAATATTAATCCAGTCCAGTCCAATTCCAGCATTTATTGCTTTCCACAGCCGTAGAAAAACAAAGCCAAACAGTATAGGCAAAACAAACACTCCTTAAAAGTTCTCAGCGTTTCCAAGTTATCTTCCTGCAGTCAAGGTCAGGTTTCACAGCTGCACTTTCTCTCCTAGTTTCCACAAAGTATTGCAGTACTTTCTTCTCTCCAGCAGATGGCTCTCTCCAGTCCACAATACACTCAAACCAGCTGGTTGTCAAAGCTGTCAAAAAACTTTAAATCCACACCAAAAAAAAAAAAAAGCTTTCTCCCAAATTTTTTCCTTTTATTGTTGCTTTTTACCTGTGAGTTGGCCACTCTCTCACCCGGTTTCAGCACTCTGTCCAAATACCGCTCCTGCACATAAACTTAGTCCGGTTGCCCCAGCTTTGTAGCGGTCATTTAGAAATGGCTGCCGCCCCCGCTGCCAGTCTGGAGAGCTGTCTCTGACCGATCGAGGAACTTGCCTATTCCTCTTGGTCGTCCGAGACGCCTCTCCTTCTTCACCTTCCCTACAGGACGGTTCCGGTCCGAAGACCCTCTGACAACGGTTCATCAGGCTGGATTTTCACGGAGCTCATCAGAGCCCGCTATTTTCCCGGCCAGTCTCACCGCGACACTTCCGGTTTCTCCCCTTTGCTAAAATTAAAGTACACTGTGTCCACATTTCTAGGGTTAGTAAACTGGACACTCTTGTCAAAAAGGAACAGCAGGTTGGTTTGCCGTGATCTATTCTTGATAAACCCATGCTGGCTCTTGCCAAATTATCTATTGTTCTCTAAATGCTGAGAAAATGACCATTTAATCTGTTGTAGAGTTCTCCCTGTTATTGAGGTCAAACTGACCAGCCTATAATTAGTCATTTTCTTTTTCTCCACTATTTGAAGACAGGAACATAATTTGCCCTTCTCCAATTACCTGACACTTCATCCATTCTCCATATTTTTAAAATAATGCAAAAAGAGGCTCTGAGATAACATAAGAGGCACTGTGGCACAGTGATCAGAGTGCAGTACTGCAGGCTATTTCTGCTGACTGCTGTCTGCCTGCAATTTGGCAGTTCAACTCTCACCAGGCTTAAGGTTGATTCAGCCTTCCATCCTTCTGAGGTTGGTAAAATGAGGACCCAGATTGTTGGGGGCAAGATGCTGACTCTGTAAAACCGTTTAGGGAGGGCTGTAAAGCACTGTGAAGTGGTATATAAGTCTAATTGCTATCCATAAGCTCTGTCTTGGATGGAATTAGTCTATTTCTGGCAATTTAACATTAATCCCCCTTTACTTTCCTTGGTTTCCATTCCTTTCTTTGCCAGTTGTTCTGCTAAGTTTGATCTGAACTCTATTCCCCTTAGGAAAAAACACAAAAGTTAATTAGGAGTTGATGGGATCTACTATTTTGGTATGTAGAGTGCGATGGATAAGAACAAGGATCAGTTATGTCAAAAAAGAGAATTCTTGTTACTTTCAAGAAGGGAGCTGATGAGCAAAAGGTGATGGTGATTGGGTTCTCCCATTGTGTAAGACTGTTGTTTGCTTAATGCAGCCAATAGCAATAGCAATAGCACTTAGACTTATATACCGCTTCACAGTGCTTTACAGCCCTCTCTAAGCGGTTCACAGAGTTAGCATATTGCCCCCAACAAACTGGGTCCTCATTTTACCCACCTCAGAAGGATGGAAGGCTGAGTCAACCTGGAGCCGGTGAGATTTGAACCGCCGAACTGCAGCTAGCAGTCAGCTGAAGTAGCCTGCAGTGCTGCACTCTAACCACTGCGCCACCTCGGCTCTGGCCCAGTCTTTCCTTAAGTTCATCATTCCTAAAGTGCATTTTACTTTAACTGGAGACTCTATACATGTGATTTTTTTGACTCACAGTTACTGAAAGGAAAGGTAAAAAGATGAGAGGAAGTAGGATAGGATGCTCTTAAGCTTCTGAAGAAAAGCAAAGAGCACAGAACCGTTCCAAATACAGAAAGCGAGAAGCAGGGTGCCCTCTGTAATAAGGATCATTGATAAAGTCTGGAGTTTTCTCATTCCTCAATTATCATGTGAGTCCATTTTTTTCATTCTTCACTGAGTCCATTTTTTTCATTCTGCAGATCTCAGAATCTGTGCATTAAATTTTGACTAGAAATAACTATTTTCATTCCAAGAAAACACCCTATTTTGCAAGATGTCGCCCTCTTCAGCTATCAATACAGCTGCCACTGGCTGCTCAGAGGACAATCAGATATCATCTATCTGCAGATCTGTGAAAAATCCTAGAGAACAAGTGACATCTGACAAGAGGAACTTTTTTTTTAAGACAGAAAAGAGGAGAGACCAATCAGTCTGACATAAACACCTAGGAAGACTCTAGAACAGATAATAAAGCAATTTGATCCTATAAATAATGCAGTCATTCTAATAGTAAGCATTTACCAGTAACAAATCTCAGATTAACCTTATTCATTGTTTGACTGCTAATTTCCTGTTGGGATTCTGTGGACATTATATAGCAATAGCAATAGCACTTAGACTTATATACCGCTTTACAGTGCTTTACAGCCCTCTCTAAGCGGTTTACAGAGTCAGCCTCTTGCCCCCAACAATCTGGGTCCTCATTTTACCCACCTCGGAAGGATGGAAGGCTGAGTCAACCTTGAGCCAGTGAGATTTGAACCGCTGAACTGCAGCTAGCAGTCAGCTGAAGTAGCCTGCAGTACTGCACTCTAACCACTGCGCCACCTCCGCTCCTTCATATACTTCAATTTCAGCAAAGCACTTCTTGAAGTATTCCATGATAATCTAACTACAAGCCATTTAATATAGTTTAGATGGCATGTGTATTAGGTGGATGTTCACCATTATGAGAGAGAGGAGAGAGAGAGGGGCTCCTGCATTTTTTACATTGAGTATTTTCACAAGCCTTTTCAACAAGCCTATAGAAAACAGCAACAGAATTTGGCTGAACCTTTCTTTCTGGATGGAAACTTCTATGGAAACTTCTTTTTATTTTTTAAAAGGCAAAGGTACCTGGTACATTTTCTAAGTTAACTTCTGAGAAGTTTTTTCCAAAATAGATTTGGAGATTCCTTCGGTTAGATCAGAGGTGTCAAACTCCGCTTAGATCTGGCCTGCGGGGCCCCCATGGGAACAGCGAAGGACCAGCCCGCGGTGCCTCTGCCAGGGAAAAGGTGGCTCTGGAGGGTCGTGGGCGGCCCTCCCGAGCTCCGTTTTCGCTGGCAGAGGGTTGCAGGAGGCCGTGGCAGCCGAAAACGGAGCTCGGGAGCCTGTTTTCACAGGCAAAGCATTCGGGCTAGCACAGGTGCCCCCGACACGAGTGATGTCAAGCTGGCCATGCCCACCCGGTCACGCCCGGCCCTCCAAGGTCAGACATCACCCTGATGCGGCCCTCAGTGAAATTGAGTTTGACACCCCTGCGTTAGATAGTCGTAAGTCACTTTTTTCAGTGCTGTTGTAATTTGAATGGTCACTAAATGAACGGTTGTAAGTCGAGGGCTACCTGTACCTGAAGGCCGTGCTGTGCCAGGCCATCTGGCTGGTATTTAGAAAGCCAGTGGCTTCCTTTGGAGCCGCTCCTGCTCAAAGCTGCTCAAAGGACTGGCACAGCATCCCCTGATTTTGGAGAACGTCGCCCACTTGTGGCGGTAGCAACATATGCATTCTTGCCTTTCTAGTTGACACATTACTCACTGGTTGAGCATGCCCTGAATGTATTATTAGCCCTTTTTTTTCTATCTTCCTGCTATCAAGTACCAGGAGAATCAGAAAATAGCTCTGGACCCATGTGAGACTGTCTGCATATTGTTTACAGGATATTTTGGACCTGGGTAATACTATGTCAGAATTGCTGCAGCAATAGTTGGTGCCGCTGCCCAAAGGCTGCAAAACAGAGCCAGACCCTCCGCGTAGGTTTCCTTCCCCAGTGCCAGGCAGGACATGCTGGGGAGACTGTTGGGCTTGGCAGAGTTCTGGAGTCTCTTCAGTCATGAGGTCTGAAGAAGAACCCGGGGATGAAGAGAGCCTGGCTGAGGATCCAAGCTAAGAAAAACATGGCCAGGATGCTTACAGCAGGGCAACGAAGTCCCAGATGACATCGTGTCGCCTCCTTGGACTCAAGCGGGCTGTTTGGGTTCTGTAGCGGCTGTATTGTTTGCTCTTGGCTTCAAGGATTTGGAATTCTAGGATGAGTTGCTGGTTTTCATGTGCTCTTAAAAACGTAGTAGGTACCATGTATTTGATAATAAACCAAGCAATTTTTGGCAGTGCAATCTTAAAATTTGTTCCAATACGTATTATCCCTTTTTAATTTTGGTTGACTTACACCGTTGTAAAATTTTTGTTTATAATTTTCTTCAATTAGTGCTTAATTTACAACTACTTTTACATCAAAGATTTTGGATAAATTTACATAATAAGCTATTTAGTGTAGAAAAAATTTGATTTTATAGACGTGCTTCCAAGTATTTGTAGAATGTGTAATTTTTAAATGTATTCTAACTATAAACGGTTACTGTGACAAACCCTCCAGAATATTTTTTTTAAATGTCAATTTTGACATAACTGCAATTTTTTTTTAAAAAAAAGTTAGATTATTGGAACACTTATGAACTGTTGCAAAGGAAAGCATTTATTGCCCTAGGATTGAAACTCCAAGACGCATTTTTGGAAGAAGCCAATATATGTGTTTCAGTCTGGAATATGTAGATAATATGAAGAGGAAAGTGGCTGAAATAACATCTTTCTTAGATTCAAAATGTCCCTTGCTGGGACTCCCCTGTCTTGGAAGGATTGTGTTAGTGATTTCCCAGTCCAATTCAGCTGTATATTTGCTGCAAGTATTTAGTCCATGCTCAAAGCTAATGAGGCATTTTGGGATAAGCAGTGATTGGAAAGCATAACTCTTCCTGTAGATGCTTGGTTTCTTTGAATGTTTGATTTCAGAATCTGGCTGCAGTTTGAAAGGAATGGAAGACAATCTGCAGGACATTTTGGCAAGCGCTGCATTTTCCATCATTTCCTTGGCGCTGTGAGGAAGTGCGCATGACTTCCAGTCTCATGTTTGTGATGCTCTTGCAGTATCTGATTTGGTTTTGAAAGGGTGATTTCAGATAACAGATTCACAGAGTTGGAAGGGATCTTGTAGGTCATCTAGTCCAACCCCCCACCCAAGCAGGAGACCCTACACCATTTGATTTGATTTGATTTGGCTTGGAAAGGATACAAATGGATCTGAATGGTGTTATGAGGTCTGTTTGGCAAGCGGGAAAGACCCTTTGAAAAGTGCTAAAAGGAGAAGGTTTAGAGAGCAAGAGGGCCGGGAGCTGGAGTGACCCCAGGCCACCCTAGTCCAATAAAGGCCACCATTAGTTGTGGGATCATGAACTAAAATGTCTGCATCAGTTTTCTCATTGATTTTGAGCAGGGGAAATTGAGCAGGCTCTTGCCTGAGTCTAACGGGACCTGGCACACAGACAGATGGTGGCCTCCTTCTATTTTGTTGAAGCCATTTAGACAACAAATGCAGGTGTTCCTTTTTAAATTGGATTGTGGAGATGGGAAAGATGCATGTATAATTGTGTACATCTCATTTTAACTGCTCTCTGAGGTTCTCCTTCCACAAAGGAAGTTCTGTTACGTCCGAGGAAATGAGTGAAACCAGAAGAATAGTTTGTAAATGGTGGCTGCAGTGCAAATTGGACAATACTTCTTCCTTGATGCATGGATGTGAACGCACTTGCTTCAAAAAGGTCACCTTCTCTATTCCTCCTCTGGCAGCTCCTGTCCTCTTCGGCTTTTCTGTTTTTTGTAGTGCTTTCCGCAGTATTGGCTGAAGAAAACAGACACATTGAATGGAGACTATGGTGCTTATGCCTTTTGTTTCTATCTCATCTACTAGATGAGACAGATTCTCGGCTATTCAGATGTTTATTTTTTCCTCGAGGTTTAATCTCCAAGGAGCCTGGAGAACAGGAGGAATCTCATGAACAATATTAGTTTGAATTGCAATTCAGATGCTGTTACTATCATGTGAGAAGCTGTAGGATTACACACAGATACTATTCTTTCAGCCTGTAGTAGTGATCAGAGCTGGGGAGGATGAGAAGTTTTTGAGGGGGAAAAGACTGATTAAAAACCAAATAATACACTGTGTGCACAATTATTAGGCAAGTTGTATTTTGGAGGATTAATTTTATTATTGAACAACTACAGTGCTATCGGTCAATCCAAAATGTTAATAAACCTCATACCTGAATATTGAAGAAAGTCAAAGTGAGGTTTTGGCTTTCTTAGGAGAATATCTATGTGTGTACAATTATCGGGCAACTATTAGTGTGCAGAATTATTATGCAACTAAATGTAAAATGAAAATTTGCCCATCTCACTAGTTTATTTGCATCTGTTAAAGTGAATAATAAACAAACAACTCAAAATGTACAAATAAACATTTCTGACATTTCAAAATGTTGATCTGTTGACAATCAACTTTTTGTGCAGCAGTACCCACAGCCTCCCAGACACCGTTCAGAGAGGTGTTTTCCTTCACCATAAATCTCCCGTTTAAGAAGGACCCACAAGTTCTCAATAGGGTTTAGGTCAGGTGAGGAAGGGGGGCATGTCATCATTCTGTCATCTTTAAGGCCTTTACTGGCTAGCCACACAGTGGAGTACGTTGATGATGGAGTATTGTCCTGCATAAAAATCATGGTCTTCTTGAAAGATAAAGACTTTTTCCTCCAGCTTGAAGAAAGTGTCTTCTAAAAACTGGCAGTAGGTTTGGGAGTTGATTTTGAGTCCATCTTCAACCTGAAAAGGTCCAACTAGCTCATCTTTAATAATACCAGCCTATACCAGTACCCCACCTCCACCTCGCTGGCGTCTGAGTGGAAGTGGAGCTCTGTGCCCATTACTGATCCAGCCACAGGTACATCCATCTGGTCCATCAAGAGTCACTGTCATCTCATCAGTCCATAAAACCTTTGAAAAATGTGTCTGTAGATATTTTTTGCCCCAGTCTTGCCGTTTCAACTTATGTGTCTTGTTCAGTGGTGGTCAGGTTTCAGCCTTCTTTACCTTGGCCATGTCTCTGAGCACTGAACACCTTGTACTTCTGGGCACTCCAGGTAGGTTGTCCCCGCCCCCTCCCCACGCGGGATGAGGTGACAAAGGGGGCGTGGCACCAGGGGCGAAATGCTCCCGGTTTGGGCTTGCCTGTGGGTCGCCGGACAGCTGATAGCGTGGAAGCCGGAGACTTTGCCCGGACGCCGCCATTTGAGTTCTTTTACCCTCTGCGCATGCGCAAAGCATTCTGCGCATGCGCAGAGGGTAGAAGAACCCAAATGGCGGCGTCTGGGCTACCAGCTGTCCGGTGACCCGCAGCACGGTCAAACCGGGACTTTTTCACCTCTGCAGTGATGGTGGCACCAAAATGGTGGGCTAACGCATGCGGCGACCCCTGTGAAATGGTCGTTCGACCCCCAAAGGGGTCGCGACCCACAGGTTGAGAACCGCTGTTCTACATCTTTGGCAGTTTTTTTCTCAACACATTTCTTGCGTCCTTGATGACTATTTGCAACAAAATGTTTGATGGTTCTGTGATCACGCCCCAATATTTTAACAAGACTGCTGCATCCCTCTGAAAGACTTTTTACAATTTTTGACTTATCAGAGTCAGTTAAATCTCTTTTTTGGCCCATTTTGCCTGAGGAAAAGAAGCTATACTAAAAATAATACTAAACTAAAAAAAATAATACTAATAAACTAAAATAATAATCAGTTTAAGGTGGCTGCTAAAAATGTAATTGAGTAGATTTATTTCTTGTATTCTTAGACCAGAGTAACACCACCTCCAGGGAGTTTGCCTGCAAAAGTGCTTACAACTTGACTTTTCAAGTGGTTTCTCCTTTTAGCAATGTGTCAGATGAGCAACAATTCTTTTAGCTCATCCATTTTTATTGGAGATGCTCACTACTTGCTTATAACAAATACTTTCTGGAATTCCTGCTAGATTTTCCAATACTGACGTTTATTATGTTTTTTCTGCATTTTTCAAACAGTTGACTGCAGATTGGAACAAATATGATGATCGTTTGATGAAAGCAGCTGAAAGGGGTGATTTGGAGAAGGTCTTGTCTGTCCTTGCTAAAAAAGGAGTGAACCCCACGAAACTGGATCTGGAAGGGAGATCTGCGTAAGTAGAAGGATAAGTTTGATTGCAATTATCCCCCCAACTCTGGGCAATTTGGGGGGAAACCTGCATGGGCAGCTCTTCATCTAAACTAGATTTTCCAGAGGGATGTTATTCCTAATAGTCCTTAATATAAACTTGATTTAGTGTTTATTTCTTAGGAAACCTCCTTAACCCTTACAAAAAATGCAGTAGAATTTTTTTAAAAAATAAATAGAAAGTTCTTGGGGCTTTTATCCTGGGAAAAGAATTTCATATTTATAATTCGTGTTTTGGAATAACCAGCTTTATTTGAAATTCTGAAATTTAGAAATATTTAGAGAAGCATTGGAGGGAACCACTTTTGCAAACATTCTATTAAATGCTGACAAAATTGATTAGCCTTAAACCTTTCTCTTTAAGCAACATCTGGAAATTCAAATGTTCTTTTATTTAAGCCAAACTCCTATTTCACAATATGAAAAGTTCTCTGAAAAAAACTCAGATATATAGTTATACAATGAAGGATACCTGACATGATATTATGGATGAAAAGAATTTCAGGTTGTAATGAAGCAGAAAATGACTGAAATGTTATACAGGTAGTCCTCAGTTTATGTCCATTTGTTCAACCATGGCAGACCTGAAAATAGGAATGTATGACCGGCTGTGAGATTCCAGCTGTTGCAGTACCCACACAGATGCTTGATCCTGATCTGGGTGCCCAGCTCATGATTACAAGGTCATAGGGAGGCACAGTAACCTTTGCAACCTTCCCTGCTGACTCTCCACAGCCAAAATCAATGGGGAAGTCAGCAAGAAGTTTGCAAGTCCCTCCAGATTTTTCTCCCACCTGCTCTCCCTCCCCCTCCCTCCCCCAGGATTCCCAGGCAACCTGTGCCAGCCCTGCAGGCCCTCCCTTGAGACTCTCACTAAAAAAGGAAAGATGTTGGTAATGTCCAAATCTTCTAACACCCAAAGAATATCAGCTGTAAATGACTCCAGAGAATGGCTTCCTCTCTGAGGTTGAAAAGAGTGAGAATGATGATTGCTTGGAATATTCTGTGCAAGGTTTCTCGAACCCTTTGTGGCAAATGAGCCTAGGAGCCGGAGTTGGTTGGAACTTGAGGGTAGCATCTCTTGGCAATGTCAAGCCTTAGGGGGCTCAAGGGCCGTGGCAGCTATTCAAAATTAAACAAGGTAGGAAAGGAAGTGAAATGTGGCCACCCTGCTATGGGGAGACTCTAGGTCTGTGAGAGGATTCTGGCGCACCCTTTGCCCCCGCGGTAAACAGGGCAGCATCTCACAAGGCCACTTCTTGGTTGGTATTGCGCACTTAATCTGTGGCATTCCCCTCCTTAATCTGTTGGGGTCGATCAGTCAATCCTAGCAACACCATAAGCTTTACAAGCGTGTTGTTGCACATATTAGTGGGTGATATAAAGTGCAGGATTTAGTTCTACTTTAGCTGGAGCTCAGGAAGGTCATGTTCTAAAGTCCAGCAGCTACTGGAAGGTTATTTATTTGGATATTTTTCTTCTAAAATGTTTATCTCTTCCAACTCACATGTTGGAATAATTTCAGCTCTAGAACTGGGAGCAAATTCTCTTGGACTTGGTAGGATTTACTTGTACAGAATGAAATTGTGCAGGTGATCAAGACATTACTTTTTTCCCCTTTTGTTTCACTCAGATTCCATGTTGTAGCCTCAAAGGGTAACCTTGATTGTCTGAATGCTCTTCTTGTTCATGGAGTTGACATTGTCGCCACTGATATAGCAGGTATGATTTCCTTGTTTACAATAGAACAATTACATGTTGTTACTTAAACAGCTTTGAAAGGCCAACTAATGTATTCTGTATCTGGCCCTGTAAGCCTGTTGGGTTCCATGGTGCTTGTTTTGTTGCTTTGAACTATAGTATCTTATTGACCAACACCCCCACCCCCCAAAAAAAGAGAGGAGTGGAACTATTTATTCTGCACTACAAATCAATCAATTTAAATTAATAAAAAACCCAGTTTTCTTTTTTTTCCTTGAGGTATATACTTTAGTTAAAATACAGCGGCCAATTTAATCTGCAATTGGAGCCACACAGGGTTACCCATATATGTATAAATCTCTGGGTGTTTGGGGAGGGGGAATAGGCATTTCTTTGCTTATGTATGTAGCATATATATTCTGGCTATGTTCAGAATTTCCTTGTTAATTCTTCTCTTCAGGAAGGACTGCTCTACATTTAGCAGCAAAATATGGACATGCGCTTTGTCTGCAAAAACTGTTGCAGGTATTAAATAGTTGACAAATCGTTAAATGTTATGTTGAAAAGAAA
Source organism: Thermophis baileyi (assembly GCA_003457575.1). NCBI lineage: Eukaryota > Metazoa > Chordata > Lepidosauria > Squamata > Dipsadidae > Thermophis > Thermophis baileyi. Next base: position 629,429 of record QLTV01000207.1, read on the forward strand.
GCATGATAGGGAATTTTGTTTCTTTGCATGGGGAAAAACCTTGATTAGCTATATATAGTAGTTATCAAATGTCCAGTGGGATTTCAAAAAAATGTAAAAAAAAATTAAGCAGAAGCTGAATAACTTTGCTTGATAGAGGCGCTTTCTCTGCATATGCAAGGTTCTTTTTCTTTGAGGAGGTCAGTGGAGGTCAATGCAGGTTTTGTGTGTGGCAAATCTATCCATGGGAGGGAAAATGCTTAGAAAGGAAGCCTTGCAGATCAAGAGACCACGTGGAGCTTGTGGACTGATTTTGTAGAAAGCTGCATTATTAGAGTAGGTAGGATGTTACATAATAAGATCTTAAATGAGTGTTCCTGATCCATGCATGTAACATTTTTTAATGAAAATGTATTTGAAGTGCCGCTTGAAGTGTTGCCAGGTTTAGATTCTGTTATTATTAAAATGTAATAGTAAATATTGAAGGTATTAAATCTCAACACAATGGTAATAAGATACGCTTGTCTTGTCTACAGTACAACTGCTCAACAGAAAATGTGGATCTGCAAGGACGGACTGCTCTTCATGATGCGGGTAAGGGACAGGCTGTATGTGCAACCAGGATTCCTAATGTAATGAGAAAACTAGCAGAGCTACTAACAACATGGAAAAACCAATGATTAGTGCAGATGCTGCTTGTGTTTCACCAAAAGATTGATGATAATTGTTAAGGAACTTTTTTTATTACCTCAGTACTTTGAAACAGATGCATTCTGATTGAGAAATTGACTATTAGATATTAGTAGGTATTATTAAAACAGTCCAGAGACTTGTTCCATGGATCCTGCAGCCAATAAATAACCTGCCAGTAGTTAAACCTTGAATTTTCCACCAGTAATATCTGTTGTTTTGCTTCCCAAAGCAATGTCGGATTGTACATCCAGCGTACAGTTGCTATGTGACCATGGAGCCTTGGTGAATGCCAAAGATGCTGTAAGTTCTTTCAGAATTTTCTTTCAGGAATGGCCAAGTTCCTGGTGCTTTTTCTTTCTTTTTTAATAAAATTTTATTAAACAGTACAATTACAGTGGTACCTTGGTACTGATCGTTATATAGTTCTGGAAGGTGCAATGAGTACCAAAAACAATGAGTACCAAACAATTTTTTATAAGGAATAATGTAGTGAGTCACAAGGCAGCCGACACTAACAAGTTTGTGCATTGAGTACCAAACAAACGATGAGTACTGGGACAAGATTTTCATGTCAACATGCATCGACTACCAAATTCGATGAGTTTCAAAGCAGTTGAGTACCGAGGTACCACTGTACATCAATAAAAACAAATACAAGCAAAAAAAAATAATAATAAAAAGAAAAAATAGGACGTATGGAAAAGAAAAAAAATAGAACAGAAAGAAATAAGAATATAATAAAGGAATGAAGTAAATGAAAAAGAGACTCCCGCATTATCACAAATATAATTGTAGTAACTTAAATACAACAGATGATCTTTTCTTCCTGTATTCCATCTTTTGTCTAAACAAATCCATAAAACCTCATTTCAGTCCTGATGTCAGCAAAAGTCCGTTAAGGATTACTGGAGATAACAACTTACCGCATTTAACTTTGACCAAATAAACCAAATTATATTTCTTCCTTTTACTTCTAACAGTCTTAATCTTTAGTCCCTTCAAATAATGTTGTTAAACTTGATTTCTTTTAATTTTTTCTTTGTCCCTGCTCACAAAATTCTTCAAAATGTTAACAAGCTTATTTTGTAAATCCAATATAAGAAAATTTAAACCACTTTCTTGATTTGTTACTTGTATATCTCATTTTTAAAGAAATTCAAAACAAAAGCATTTTCCCATGGGAAGGATTCTTTTATAATGAATTTCAAAATCTTATTTCAAATTTATCTGGACCCTAAATCCATTTGCAACTTTCTAAAATCGAAGCCTTGCTTTTGCTGTTTGTTCACAAAAGTCTTTTTAAAAAAAGTTCTTAAACTTTTCATTAAGGATTGAAGGAAAATCATCACTGTAAAACCTGTCAATGCAAAGACTCCCAATAGCTGAAAAGCAGTTAACAAACAATTTCTGAAGGAAGTATTGTATGTGTACTTAGTGACATTTCAAAGGCACCAATTGTGCTTTGAGCAAGATGGCTTTCACTTTTCTCTTGGAGCTCTAAACGCACTGGAGATGGCTGTCCTGCATTCTCCTTGTGAGCTTTGTGGAGCACTTGTGGGTGATCTCATGTCCACCACTTGTCTGCGGAGGAATTCTCGAAGAACAGGTCTACTTGCTAGCATCTTTCTGCCACAGGCATCAGCTCTCCTTTTCATGATGCTGCCTGCCATTTCTTCCCCAGAAGTCCAAGTTTCTTGTTCTTTTGCCAGGATGGAAGGACACCATTGGTGCTGGCCACTCAGATGTGCCGTCCAACTATATGCCAGTTTCTGCTAGATAGAGGTGCTGAAGTTAATGCAAGAGATAAGCAAAATCGGTAAGATATCTTCCTGCAAGTCATCTGCAGATAATCTACCTATATCTGTGATGGCGAATCTATGGCACGCGTGCCACAGGTGGCATGCAGCGCCCTCTCTGTGGGCACGTGAGCCATTGCCCCAGTTCTGCTCTGCCATGCATGTGCGCGCGCCTCCCGCTGGCCAGCTCGTTGGGTCTCTGCCGTGCATGCGTGGGGGTGGGGCATGTGCATGGGGGCCATGTGCGGGGGTTGGGGGTGGGGCACCTGCAGGGGGCCACGTGCGCATGCACGGGGTGCCTGCAGGGAGCTGCACGCACATTGCATTTTGGGGGTTCGGGCGCACGCTCGCACTTTGGGTGCTCGGTCCGGAAAAAGATTAGCCATCCCTATATGCTTCTGGAAGACGTTAGAGTTAGTTTCTCTGTAGTAAAACCCTACTGAGACCAAGAAATTGTGAGTTTTGGGCCCCATGGATTCTGTAACTGGAAATATTTCATACTTGACTCAGAAAGATCTTGACTTGCCTTCCTTGAATTTGGTGTCCAGTTTGGAGGTTCTCCTGGATTCACAGCTCCTGCTAGAAGAGCAAGCTGGCAGCTGTGGCCAGAGGGGTCTTTGTGTACTCCATGATATGTGCCACTTCTGCCTGTTCCTGGGATGGGGGCCCTGTTCTTAGCCATTAATGTCTCATTCACCTCCTTGTGGGCTATTCAACACTATTTGTGGACTGCCCTTGAAGACTGTCTGGAAACTACAATTGGTTCAAAATGCATTGAGGTGGGTAGTTTTGGGTATCTTTTGTAATAGCCATGTGGCACCTGTATTCTATGACCTGCACTGGCTTTCAGTGGGCTTCTGAGAACAGTCCAAGGTGCTAGTTACATCACTAAAGCCCTGTATGGCATATGACTAGGGCAGGGGTTGGCAACCCGCGGCTCCGGAGCCGCATGCAGCTCTTTGGACCCCCTGCTATGGCTCCCTGTCCCATCACTGGCTGGCCTCGCCCTCCCCTCCCTCACCTGGCCTGAGAAGGTAAGGGCGACGGCGTGAATGGAGAAGCGGGCGTGGCTGATTCTCCGGCGCTGGTTGAGGAACATAGCCACGCCCGGCCGAGGCTTCCCTTCTCCCTCCTCCCCCTCTCGCGACTCCCTGGCTGGCTGTGGCGGGGGCATGTGCGGGGAGACCCTCAAGTGAGCGCCAAGTGCAGCAAAGGTGCGCTCGGAGGGTGGGCGGCGGGCAGCTGCTCGCTTAAGGAGGTTCTTTGAACGCGGCTTCTCTCCTGCCTTAAGGATCTGGCCATTGCCTTGCCGTGTCCCGTCCCGTCCCCCCGGCAGCTCTTCGGCCAAGCGCGGTGGGCGTAAGCTCCAGCCCGAAGCAGCAGGAAGCGAAGGCTGCCTTCGCTCTGGCGACCCTCCTCCCCCTCCTTCTCTCATGAGGGGTGGGGGTGGGGGGGTACGGCAAGGCGATGGCCAGATCCTTAGGACAGGAGAGAAGCGGCCCTGTAGCTGCCTTCACGCCACATTTGCGTGTAAGGCAGCCTTCGCTTCCTGCCGCTTTGGGCTGGAGCTCACGCACTCCTCGCTCGGCCGAAGAGCTGCGGGGGGGGGAGAAGGGAGAGGACACAGCAAGGCAATAGCCGGATCCTTAGGGCAGGAGAGAAGCCGCATCAAAAGAAAAAAATTATCCGCCGGGGGTGGCGATTGTTCCTCAGCAGAGAGAGAGAGAAGGGGAGAGAGAGGGAGAGAGAGAGAGATGAGGGAGGAAGGGAGAGAGAGAGATGGGTGGGGAGGAAGGGAGAGAGATAGACAGAGATGGGGAGAGGGAGAGAGAGAGAGATGGGGAGAGAGAGAGATAGAGGGAGATGGGGAGAGGGAAAGAGAGAAAGAAAGATGAGAGGGAGAAAAAGAGATGGAGAGAGAGAGAAAGAGAGGGAAAAGAGAGAGAGATATCTTTTTCTCATAGAAAACAGACCCACAAAACCTGGGTAGGCGTAGCTGGGGGGGTCATGTGACTCGGTGGGAGTGACGTCAAGTTGGCCATGCCCACCCAGGTTTTGTGGCTCCGGGTGTTTTGTCCAAATGGCTCTTTGAGTTTTTAAGGTTGCCGACCCCTGGACTAGGGCATTTGTGGGACCACATGCCCAGAAGCATATCTGAATGTCCCACACAATCCTTCCATGAATCAGGACCACCTTACAGGGCCCAGGAGGAGTGTCTTCTCGCTGGCAGCTTCTGCCTTGACCTATTAGCAGGCGGTCAAGATCTGGCTTGTTCCCTGGCCCTGTGGGGCAGGAGGAGCAGAATCCCCAATTTGAGCAGTCACAATTGAATGCTGCTCTAATCTCTGATGGTTTTTAGTAGGTTCTAAGGATACCTGTTGTTTCTTTTTATATTTGTTGGTTTGGCTTTTTTCCATTTTTGTATACTACCTAGAATCACATTGTCTGAGTTGGGAAGCCATATGAATGATATAAATAAATAATTAGGTGCTTAATATAATTAAAAAATAACTGTATGAAAAGCCCACCTTTTGCGTCCTTCTGGACGGTCACCTGACCCGGGGGGGGCAATGGGGGGAAGAAGGGCGTGACTGTGGTTAGGAGTTGGTGAAGGAGACCTCGCCTCAGGCAGGTTAGTTGAGTTAGTGATGGTCTCTTGTATTTAAACGGCATTTAAATGTCTGTAAGCCGCTCGGCATCACCGTGAGCAGCCACATAGATTTTCTTAATTAATATATAATAAATCAATGATGCACACGTGGGGAACCTTTGAATTTTGGTTGACCAGGCTGAGCTCCCAACTCCCACAGTTGCTGCTGGCTTTCCTTTTGTGGGAATCCTTTCAGGTTCCTCCGGCTCCCGAAGTGGGGAAGGGAGGAGAAGCAGCAGCGGCACTTGAGGGCCCCAGGTGCCAGGCGCTCCCCCCCCCGCATACAGAGAACTCAGCCCAAAGGGTGCCAGAGGGGCATCTGCCTCTGGAGCACTTCCCCCCCCCGCAATTACAATATTGAAATTTTCTTTCATAGTTTTTTCATAATTTTGTTTCTTCCAGTTCTGTTTGTTTAGCGACCACTCAAAGTTACAATGGCACTGAAAAAAGTGACTTACAAGTCACTCTTAGGACCATCATAGCAACCTCATGGTCACATGTTCAAAATTCAGGGACTTGGCAACCGGCATGTATGCATGCTTTCTTCTTTCTCCTGCAGGACCGCTCTGATGTTGGGCTGTGAATACGGCTGTAAGGATGCTGTAGAAGTTTTGCTCAAAAATGGAGCCGATGTTACTTTGGTTGATGCGCTAGGCCATGACGGTTTTTATTATGCACGAATTGGGGACTGTGCTGAAATCCTGTCTCTGATAAAGGCTGCCTTTGAAGAATCCAGCAAAGGTACATCAGCTTTCTTTATATTTTCAGGGGAAATTTCTTCTTCGCTCATGATACTGCCATCTCCTGGTTGAGACGGAAGAGGTTACCATTCGGTCCTTTTGTTCATTGTCAGAGGCTCAGAGGTGTTTTTTTTTTAGTTGTTGCCCTTCTTCTTTGGAAGTGCCCTTGCCCTAAGATCCCAAAAGCCACCAAAACTGGTTTTTTTTTCAGAAGTCTAAGTGACAGAAACTTGGTGACTCTTGTAATTTGGGGGGTTAATTGATATAGAGCTTGTCAAGATTGAAAAACACTTAAGCTTCCTGTGACTATTATTGCTTTTCAGCTTGCCAAAGAACTGTGGGGAGGGAAGGGTGAGATGGAATGCGGAGGCTACAGTCTTCAACTGTGAGAGCCAAGGACACTTCTGCAGGTGTTGGCCAAGATGTGGAACAAAAGGCTGATTCCTAATTGGACAATGTGACCTGTTCCATGGGAGGAGGGAATGAAACTCATTTTTAACTATGCAGGGTTGTGTGGGAAAATTAGAGTTGGTTTTGCTTTCTTCAGTGCCGAAATGATGTACTCAATAAAGTTTTGCTTTTGGGATTTTAAAGTTCCTGAAAATGCCTGCTTTTATTGGGTCTGTTAACCGGACAGTTGACAGAGCTATTTTCTTTCTTTCTGCCATGAAACTTTGTAATTATTTGCGTAATGATTTTGTGTTTTATGGTTCTATCATTTTATTGTTGCTCTGAGCTGCCCAGACTTTAAGATGGGCAGCTACACAAATATAATCAATCAATAAATAAATAAATAAATAAAGCAAGCAAACTGGTGGTTTATTTATGAAAACAGGCTTTGTAAGCTGCTCACAGGGCACCTTCAAGAAAGCAGGAATTAAATGATATGCTTTTAATGCAAAGATTAGAGGTTAGGTACGGAATCTTGAAAAATGTAATAGGAGATTCTTTGATTAGAGAGTTCCTCAAGGCAGAATGTCTTGTTCTTGGACTCTTTGCAGGCCAGACTCTACTGATACTTTTGAGATGAACTACTAATTAACTTCTTTTTCATTTGCACATTGTTTATGTCTAGTATTTCTCCAGTTCCTCCTGAGCCTCAGAGGCATTGTTGATGTGAGGGGCACATAAGTCCTTTAAATAAACCAGCATATGTTCTTTTCTTGTTTGCCAGGTGCTGTTAGAGTTTTATCAATTTCCCTTCAGGCTTTATTTATTTTATTTATTTTATTTTGCAAAATTTGTATGCCGCCCAACTCCCGAAGGACTCTTGGTGGCTCACAGTATATAAAAAAAGACAACAATAGAAACATATATATATATAAAAAAACAATTTAAAAATACATCAATATTAAAATAAAACATTCACACAAACAAACATGGGCCAATCAGTCAATTATTTACTCTCAACATATCCAGCTCATGTGGCTAGTGGTTGTGTAATCCATTGAATCTCAAAGGGTTTCAGCTTGAGGCGGCTATTCTAAATCATCTTTGGAATTGATGTTCTGTATTGTTGGATATAAAACATTAATGAAGATACAGACTAGTAGCTTCTAAAGAATAAGTTTGTTTTTCTTCACATTCTCCCTGAGCTTGGATGGAATATCTAAACAGAAGCTTTGTTTTTTAGCAGGTTACGAAGTAATGAAGAAAGGGCAGCAACTATTGAAGGTAAGGATTCTAAGTGATGTCCAATGTAAGCCTCTAATTTCTGCCCCTTGGAGGTGGTTTGGAGGAAGATCTGCCCTCTGGGGAAGATATTATATTGTTGGCATCACCAGTGATTGTGGCCTTTCTCAATCTGATCAGCTCTCTTTATCAGCATCTGTGGTCAAACTTGCCATCTCTGTCCAGTCTGCAGTTGCCTAATGTGACTGTAAGGAATGGGGGACTTGTGCAGATGAGGTAATTAATATTTCTGAAATATTTCCTTACTGAAGATGAACTTCAACATTCTTTTCAGGTGCCCAGCATGCTACCCAAATGGACTCAACCTAATATCTTGGACGAAGTGAGCAATAAACCATTTCTGAAGGAGCACCAGAATGTACAGGTGAAGGAAGTGCCTTTGACTCTGAAAAGAATATGACACTTAATCTATCAGCTCTTGAAAACTCTCACTTTGTTCCTAAACTACTACTCAGAGTCCTGCAATGCCTGGTGCAAACGTTAGACAGTTGCTTGCTTTGGCAGGATATTTGCACAGTCCTACAAAAGGAACACGTACAAACGAACCACCAAAAGAGAAAGATAATAATGGTCTTTGCCAACATGTCTAACTTACACAAATGTCTCATTGATGGACATAAAAGAACAGGATAACATCTTCTGAGTTCTTGGAGTGGCATGGTGCTGTTCTGGGCCATGGCAGGCCAATTATATACAAGCAGAAACTCATTAGGTAGCCTGACATTTTTCTACGTGGGGTGTGATGGTGGTGATGGAATAGTACCTGCTGCCAGAACACCATTTTAGGAATACCATTGGCACAATTTCTTTATGGCGCAATCATTGGTCCTTAGTCCAGCTGAAGGTCCGTGAACAAACGAAGGTCTTTAGAGCAGGTTCACAATTGCTTAGATGTACCCCAAATGCTTCTTTACCATTGAAGGTTAGCAATAGCAATAGCACTTAGACTTATATACCGCTTCATAGTGCTTTACAGCCCTCTCTAAGCGGTTCACAGAGTCAGCATATTGCCCCCAACACTCTGGGTCCTCATTTTACCCACCTCGGAAGGACGGAAGGCTGAGTCAACCTTGAGCCTGGTGAGATTTGAACTGCCGAACTGCAGCTAGCAGTCAGCTGAAGTAGCCTGCAGTACGGCACTCTAACCACTGCGCCACCTCGCCTCTCTCAAGGTTGGTCTTCAGAGAGTGAGAACAAGAGTTTGGTTACCAATTGGCAACTGATGAGTGAAAATATATGATTTCCACTAGGTCAGGTCTCACATGTATTTTTAATAACTACCGTATTTTTCGGAGTATAAGACGCACTCCCCCCCCCCAAAAGAGGGTGGAAATGTTGGTGCGTCTTATACACCGAACACAGCAATTTTTGGCCTCCCGAAGCCCCGCCCCACACGAAAACGGGTGCACAGAGGGTTTGGGAGGTCTGCAGAGTGCTCCTGGGGCTGGGGGAGGGCAAAAACTTTTTTTTTCTTAGTTACCTCTTCGAAATCTTGGTGCGTCTTATACACCGGTGCGTCTTATAGTCCGAAAAATACGATATATTAGAGTTAGTCTAGGTCAGTGTTTCTTGAAGGGTGGTCCTAGGACTCCTCTAAGACCCTCTCAAGGGGCCTTCAAATCAAAATTAAATATTTAATCAATATTAAAATTTGATCAAACAATCATGAGAAAAAGTAATGGCAGCAAATGCATCAATTTTAATTTGGAGGGTTCAATTTTTTTGATTAGTTTATTAAAATATAAAATACAAAGCAAAATAAAAATAATGGGAAACTAAGGGAAGGGAGAAGTGTGGGAAAAAGAATCAAGCATCAAAATACAATTTGAAATCTGTTAGACTCAACCCCCTCTCTCGCTGGCATCATGCAAACGTTAATATTTAATTCTTGGTGTTTTCCCTTGCCATGTGAACTTGGAAATATTCTGCCATTGTTTAAACAGAGTATCTATCAGTTGCAAGTATTGGTAACGTCTGAAACAAAAAAAGCATCTTTGGGAAAATATCTTCTGCATCTTTTCCTGGGATTTTTTTCTTCTCTAGGCGATTGCATTGTATAAAATAACCCCTCATAACTGCTTTGCTGGCATCTCACACAGTCATTAAATTTGTCCCTTTACCCAAATTATTATCAAAATATTTATTCAGCTTCTTTTTACAGTCCTTTACAATCTCCTTTTAAAAATAGATTCATTTAATCTCCATCTATAGTTCAAATTCTTTTTTCTAAGTACCAGAAGAACTGGATTATGATCAGAAAAAGATTTAGGTAAAATGTCAATTTTTAGGATTTTATCTGCAAGATTTTTAGAAATCTGTATCATATCAATCCTTGAAAAATATTTGTATCATTCTGGAAAAAAAAGTATATGCTCTAGCAGAGCCATTTCTTTGCGTCTATTAATGCTAAATTAACCATCATGTCAAAAAATGTCTTTGGTAGTTTACCCTGGGAGGATTTAATCCTTTATAGATGTTCTATCCAAAACTGGGGAAATCATCCCATTCCGATCTCCCAGAATAAGCCAATTTTCATACGAAAAAGGTAGTAATTGATCCATAAGATATTTTAAAAAAATTACTTTTATCACCATTTGATAAAATCCAACTACTATTGATTTTATTCCATTAAGCTCAATTTCCATTTCTGCAAATCTACCATGTTCATCTGATAAAAGTAACTTAGGTTTAAATTGGGGTTTTATATATAAAGCGACTCCATTAATCTTTTTTACACCAGCAGTTATAAATTCCTCCCCTAGTCTCTTATTTATTAAATACTTCTTGTTTTGTTTCTTAATATGTGCTTGAAGACAAATTATATCAACATTAAGTTTCCTTAAGTAATGAAATATTTTTTATGTTTAGATGGGGCATTTGCCCCATTAATATTCCATGTTATAAACTTAATCTCCATCCTTGGATAAAATAATAAGTTCCTGTATGGACATGTCAGCCATATCTTCTTCGGTGTCGACTTTCTGAGGTCGATCTACTTCTAGTTGCTTGTCTGTATCCATATCTTCAGCTGGGTCCAAAATTAGTTTATGTTTGATCAAGAAGTCTTTGGCTTTTTCTATAGAATTCAATCTGAATCTTTGCTCTTGATAAGTAAATATCACTCCTTCAGGTTTATCCCAGCGGAAGGGAATTTTTCTCTTCTTCAGGATATCAGTAAAGAAGGAATAAGCTTTCCTTTTTCTCAAGATTCTGACAGGAATATCCTTCAAAACAATTATATCCACATTTTCCATTCTTAATTTAGATTTGAAGCGGCAATCCAAAACATGATCTCTTGTAGTTCTTAAAAAATGGACTAAGACGTCCCTTGGTAATTTTCTTGTAGTAGCAAATCTGGAATTTACTCTATAAATTTTATCTATTTCAAAGTCTTTTCTTCCCAATTAATTAACTGGGCCAAGGCTTTAATCATCCTTACTCTAATATCCTTTCCAGACTGTTCAGGAACCACTCAAAATCTTAACTGGAGTTGTTTTGTTGCCTCTGTCTGTGGAAACTTTACTTTTCCTGCTCCATAGGTCAATGGAGGATGTATTGAAGTAACCAGAGCTAGCTCCCCAGTGGGTTACATGTTCCTGAGGAAAGCCCACCAACCATATTTCCCCTTCTATGTCTCAAAGAGCATTTATTAAAGAAAAATGAGTGCAATGTGCTTCCTTTCGCAGTCATTCAGGGCTGATTCCAAAACATCCCATATAAGAAACGCACTTCCTCTTCTGGATTGGGAATTACAGGCAATGCCAGCCTTGTTTATTCCACTGGCCTCCTGTAGAGATGCGCTGGGTTCATCACAGTCTTCTTGTTGCATTCTACAGACCAACCAGAATAATTCTATGTGTCTCTGCTGCTTTCAGATTAAAAAAATATATTACTTACAGTGCTGCAAAGTTTTCTGCAATAGCATGTAGGTTTTTTTACTATAATTATTAAGAATTTTAATTACGTTGGTAAAAAATTAATACAAATGAAAGTTAAAGACAAAATGGAAAGAAAGAATAAAAAGTGCAGGAAAAAAAGAAAAAGAAAAATATAATAAAGAAAAATATAAATATAAAGAAATGACTTCCAATATTTTCTGGGGATGGGGATGAATCAGCCAGCAGACTGAAAGCGGCCACTGGCTGCTTTCTGCCAATGAGGAGGGGTGGTGGGGGTCCTGTTTCCCCCTGCTCAGATGTAGCTTCAGGGAGAAGTCAGGTCTTTTGCCCTTGGCAAGTGGCCAACGGGAAAACAGGAAAGAGAATCTGGATGACCCTATAAAGGAGACGGTCTCACTTGGGGTGGGAGCTAAGATTAGCTGCAATGTCTGATGACATCCTCACTTTGAATAAGATTATTTTTTTTGTTCCCAGGAATTAGAAAGAGAAAACGAAGACTTAAAAGGAAGAGTGAGGGAAATCCAACAGGAACAACGAATCTTACTAGACAGAATAAATGGGTTGCAGTTGCAGCTGAATGAGGTAACAAGCCGCAGTTTGCCGCATGCTTAACATTCAATTGAGATTGCTGGTATAAAATACCAAGCCTCAATCCTCAGATTTTCCTTTCTTTTTTTCTTTTTACCTGCCATCTCTTTCTGAACAATGGTTAGAATAAAGGTGATGACATTTTTTCTACTCGGAGGCATGTTCTCTGACAGAAGAGTTCCCAGTCTGCCTTTTGAAGTGGAGTCCCCATTGCTGGAATCTGGCACCACTTTCAGCAGCAGTGATGATAAAGCTGCAGCAGTGGCCAGTGTGCCCAAGGAGAAGCTTTGCCTTCTGGAGAGGGATGATGATTTAGCAGTTGAGGCCAGGAGACATTTCTGTGGTCACCCCGATGATGATTAGAGTGAGGGATGTATTCATTTTCTCTGGTTTTTCATTTTAAACAGAGTGACCTAGAAGTTTAAATGCTAATCTGCGTTTGGGGATCAAGCCATATTGTTGTTACCAAATACTTGTCCTTCTGGTTTTGATTGACTGTTCTACCTCTTGTGTCAGAACAGTATTTTTTAAAAAAAAGCTGTACTGGCATTGCCTCCAAGTCAATTGATGTGCTTTATTAAGCTTTTCTTTATTATGTGGAAGGAAAGAAGGTAATTTTAGGAGAGGCTGATCTCTTCCTTGCTTTCCCTCTTCCCTTCTGCAACTTTGGTCTCAGAATTGTGGCTTCTTTGAAATGTCAGAAAATTGGCCAGGAGTTGGCATTGGAAAGGACAGGATTTGTCCTTTGTCCACAAATCTAGTTCTTGTGGTTATTTTTGTGGGGGGGATATTGAATGCAAGGCAGAAGACGTCTGTGTAGAGAATATTTTTTGGCCAAATCTGGGACAATATATGAAATACAGAGGAAAAATATCCTTCGCCGGGTGAATTATAGCACTAGCCATTCATGAATGATAGAAGAAACAATAATTTCAAATATCTGAATATGTGTACTGTTCTGTTTCTAGGAGCAAATGGTTGCTGATGATCTTGAAACTGAGGTAAAAAAGGAAATTCTTTCTATTGGTCACTCTCATTAACTTGAAAGAAAAACATTTTTTCCATCTCCTTGGATAATTGCCCAATAGATCATAAATTAGCGGAAGTGGATGTTTTAAAAACATTTTGGGTTGATTGTGCTAACGCACCAGGATTTATGTAATGGCAGCATATGTTAAGTCTCAAGTAACTTTAGCCTGCTTGACTGCTATACACTGCGGGATATTTGTGTATATCAAATCTATAAAGGTATAATATCCCAGAAAGAGAATCAGACATTTCTGGCTCCCCATAGCAGTGACTGTTGCTCTCTTCTAGAAAGATGAGCTGCGGAGGCTTCTGGCCACAAAGGAAAAGCAACAAGAAGAGAGTCTGCGAATGCTTGAAGCTCTGAAGTCAAAACTCAGGTTCCATGAGGTAATGTCCCTTAATTTGGAAGGCAGTCTTCAGTTCTTGCGGTCCTTTGCAGAACCAGAAAACGTGTGTGTGTGTGTGTGTGTGTGTGTGTGTGTGTGTGTGTGTGTGTGTGTGTGAGAGAGAGAGAGAGAGAGAGAGAGAGAGAGGAGAAAAGATTGGGTGAGAGAGAATCACAGAATGTAAGGGGTGGAAGGAATCCAGGAGATCATCTAATCTGATCCCCTGCAGGGATCCACAATTACAGCATCCTCCTCAGTACTTGCAGTGAAGAAGAGTCCACACACACCCCGCCCCAACAAAGCATTCTGTTTCATGGCTGAATGGCTCTTGCCATTACAGATTTTTTTCCTGATAAATCTACTTCTTGTATTTTAAACCATTGTTTCTTGCCTATTTTCTGGATCAGTTCTACCCAGTTGCCTGTATGACAGCCCTTCAGAAAGAAATTGGCCTTTTCTTTCTACAGTCTCCTCTGTCCAGGCTAAAAGCAGCCAATGCTTTCCACTGTTTCCCACCCTGAGCCTCTTGGCTCTTGTCCTCTAGGTGTGCTCCAGTTTGTGAATATCCATCCCCAAATGCAGAGCCCGGAACTTGGCATACTAATCTGGCTGTGGTTTGACCAATGCAGTATTTCACCCTATTGGGTGAAATTGTAACTTCTCTTGATCTAGTTAGAGAGCTCAGTTGTGTGCTACTATCTCGTGCATACATTTTGCTGATATGAATGAAACTTCTGTACATTTTACCTTGAATTTTATCATTGGTAATTCTGAAGGAATTTTAAGGAAGGAAAGAAATCTCATTTAAAGCTCCTGATTGGCAGCCAATTAGCTATGTGAAACCATGTCTGTTTTTTGTGATTTCAGGGTGACCATGCAGGATCTGGAAGCAACCTTAATAACAGTAGGTAGCTTTTGATATCTTCTTCAGCATGCCAGGCAGTCTTTCTGTACAGTTTTGCAGTTGCTTATTTGTGCAGCCTGTAATTGTGCATCCTTGTGTTTGTCTTCCAGGAAGCAGATGAATTCCTAGCAGACTTCTTCCAAAACAATGTGTGGGTTTTTTTCAGTAAGCAGGCAGTGGGAGGCAAGTTGAGGAGATGTGGGTTTGGTAGGCTTCTCCATGTGCAGAAGGAATATGGATGTACCCATTGCAGTCAGATGCTTGTGAAGCCTCCCAAGGGATGGACAACAGGAGGATGCTCAGATAGCCCAGGGTTGGACATTTTGTACCTTTAAGAGTTGAGAGAAGGCTGGTTCTTCCAACACCATATGATATTCTGCCCTCCTTGCCTCTCCTTTATCTTCTGCTCTCTGCCTCTTTTCTGGAGGAACGTTCACCCTCAGTGTTGATGTTCATGAGTCTTGTGACATCTGTTTTTAGATTTGTGTATGTGGAGGTAAACAAGGCTTCCATTTCAGACAAGTGACTGTCAGTCTCTTCTTAAAAACCTCCAGTGATGAAGCACCCAAAACCTCTGGAGGCAAGCTGTCCCACTGGTTAATTGTCCTCACTGTTAGGAAATTTCTCCTTAATTCCAGGTTGCCTCTCTCCTTGATGAGTTTCCATCCATTGTTTCTTGTCTTGCCTTCTGGTACTTTGGAAAATAAATTGACCCCCTCTTCTTTGTGGCAGCCTCTCAAATATTGGAATATTGCTATCATGTCACCTCTAGTCCTTCTTTTCTCTAGACTGGCCATACCCAAATCCTGCAACCATTCTGTCAAGCCTGCCTCCATTCAAAACTCAAGAAAGAAAACCCCCAACTCCATTGATTTAGAGAAGAGGTACTTTTACCAAGTTTGAAATGTTAGCAGTGAAAGCGAGGCAAGATCTGATTCAAAACACTCGAAGGTTACAGATTGAAAGTCACCCCAAATCCCTTCCCCCAGGGTCCAGCACTGGGAGTCCAATCAACGTCCAGTATGATGATGTGAAAAAGCCCGTCTTCAGGTATTTCTCCCATCTGGAGTCTTAGGACGGGCCTTGACGGAGTGTAAACAACTCCACTCAGCGGTGCCATAATTCATGAGTGCAAACCTCCCTTTCAGTTCTTATGGGACTACACCAGCTCACTTCTCCATCCCAAATACCTGAGGCCCCCTTCCCCGTTACTATGGCAGCTGATAGCAAGCACACTGAAGAAATCCATGCTGGAGATCCGGCTGACACGGTTCGTCATATATTTTAGTCTCCAGGCCCTTAATCAACTTAGTTGCTCTTCTTTGCACTTTTTCCAAAGTCTCAACATCTTTTTCGTAATGTGGTGACCAAAACTGGATGCAGTATTGCTGGTGTGGTCTTACTAAGGAGACAAAAACCTGGACTTCCCTGCTCCTAGTGCAATGTCTCAAATGCCACACCATGCTGGCTCAGTTTTAAGAAAGCATTGTTCTCTTCTTTCCGTGGCAGCTTTATCATAGGCATTCCGAGTAATGAAAAGATACAGATTCCAGCACAGGGAGAATGAATGGACATGCCTTTGTTATCATGGCAATATTCAGAATTTGAAAATGACATTTCATAGAACATAGTGTAACAAGGTTGGAAGTGACTTGGAGGTCGTCTAGTCCAACCCCCTGCTCAAGACAGGCGACCTAATACCATACTAGACAAATGGCCAACCAGTCTCCTCTTGAAAAACCTCCAGTGATGGAGCATCCACAACTTCTGGAGGCAAGCCATTTCACTGATTGTTCTCACTGTCAGGAAATTTCTCCTTAATTCTGGTTGGATCTTTCTTTAATGATGTTCCACCTGTTATTTCTTGTTCTGCTCTCAAGTGCTTTGGAGAATATGTTGACCCCCCCCCTTCTCTGTGATAGCTCATCAGATATTGGAAGACTGCTATCATGTGGATAATCTTTCTCTTTGTTGGACTCAGTTTAACCTGCAGACCTCTTCTTGTCTTTATTGCTCTTTGTACTCTTTCTAGGGTCTCAACATCTTTTTTGTCTCATGGGGACCAGAACTTTATGTAGAATGCCAAGTGTGGTCTTATCAGTGCAGTATAAAGTGGCACAATCACTTCTCGTGATCTTGATACTATTCCTCTGTTGATGAATCCTAGGACTGCATTGGGTTTTTTGGCAGCTGCAGCACATTGCTGGCTCATACTTAATTGATTGTTCTCTAGGACTTCTAGATCCCTCTCACAAATACTGCTGTTAAGCCATGTACTACCTATTCGATACCTATGCATTTGGTTTTTCTTGCCTAAGTGTAAAACCTTACTTTTCTCACCACTTAATTGAATTTTTCTGTATAGGGCCCAGTCTTCAAGTCTGTGAAGATTCCTCTGGATCTCAAATCTATCTTTTAAAATGTTAGCTGTTCCCCCCCACCTTGGTGTCATCTGAAAATTCAATGAGATCCCTTTCTATCCCCTCATTTACATAATTTATGAAGATGTTGAAGAGCACTGGGCCCAAGGCAGAACCTTGAGGTACCCCACTGCATGCTTCCCTCCATGTAGATGTAGTTCCATTAGTTCTAACCAACCTGAGTGTGGTTGGTTAGTCAACTTGAATCCATCTGGTTGCGATGCTGTTTAACCCGAGAAGTAGACTATGTTCTACTTTGTCAAATGCTTTGTTGAAGTCTAAGTAAACTATGTCCAAAGCATTTCCTTGCTCCACTAATTTAGTCACTTCATTGAAGAAGGCAATAAGGTTTATCTGGCATGATTTGTTTTTTAAAAACCCGTGTTGGCTTCTAGTAATTTCATCGATAGTTTTTAGGATTTCACCCAGGTATCGGTGTCAAGTTGATTGGTCAGTAGTTTCCTGGATCCACACTTTTTCCCTTTTTGAAGATTGAAGCCACATCAACTCTTTTCCAGTCCTCTGATAGTTCCCCAATGCTCCAGGAGATCTGAAAGATATGGTTCAGTTGTTCTGAGATCACATCTGGCAGCTCTTTCAAAACTCTGGGATGTAATCCATCTGGTTTCAGCTGCTAACTTTAAAGTAGCCATTCATACTCGGAGTCTCAGAGGAGATTCCACTCTGAAACTGCTAAACTATCTTGATTTTCAGATCTGTCACCTGTAATCGAAATAAAATAATATTTTATATCTCACAATAGTAATAGCTTACTATTGTCAGGATGTTTGTGGTAACAATTCTTCTGTATAAAGCCAGCGCTAGATTATTAATATTGCTTTAATAAGCTTAATATAATTAGTACTGTGTTTTTCACCTCCCAAATGTGTGTGCAAGCATATGGAAATACTTGGTGCATCTGAAGAGATGGAATACCATTTCAAAATTGTTGGTGCAACCAGTGTATGCCAGTGTATGATTTTCTTTTCTTTTTGAAAATATAATATGTGGACATTTGTTTCAAATTAAAGAAGGAACGTGTTCTGTTTTTCTTAAGGGAAAGAAAATGTATTAATGATGGACCCAGGCTATTCTGCAGGATCCCAGGTACCTGAATATTCTTGGTTCCAATGGAACTCCAGTTTGCTTTCCAAGTGCGATCCATGTATTATTTGGCATCTAAGTCTTTTATTGGGCACTCCCTGGAGATGCCGCATTCCTCAGCAGAGCTTCCTGTAGCTCCACCCGTGAGGAGGCTGGGGCTTTGAGAAGCGAGAACATGCCCCCAAAACTGCCCTCTTCCCCCTGCCTTTTTTTTTTGCTGTCGGTCTCCCCTTGCAACTGTGGTTGTCGACAATTGGCTTTTCTGCCCTTTTGTGGTGGGAAATTCATAAAAACTATAGATTCACCACAAAAATAGTGCTGAAATGTTGGTTTTAATGCTATTTAAAAACAAGGCCTTTAAAAAGAAGAAAAAAAAGAACATAATCTAGGCCAGGGGTGTCAAACGATTTCATTGAGGGCCGCATCAAGGCTGTGTTTGACCTCGAGGGGCCGGAGGGTGGGCCTGGCCAGGGGGCGTGGCTGGGGTGGGCGTGGCCAGCTCGACATCAGTCATTGAAGCTCCGTTTTTGGCCGCAATGGCCAGCGGCCCTCTGCCAGCAAAAAGAGCCCAGGGAGGATGCGCGTGGCCCTCCCGGGCTCTGTTTCTGGCCACAATGGGCTCCTGCAGCCCTCTGCCAGTGAAAATGGTGCTCGGGGAGGCTGCATGCAGCCCCCCAGGCTCCGTTTTCGCTGACAGAGGCACCGCAGGCTGGTCCTTTGCTGTTTCCAGGGCACCCCTACGGGCCAGATCTAAGCATCCCGTGGGCCCTATTCGGCCCACAGGCCTTGAGTTTGACACCCCTGATCTAGGCTATCTCTTTTCGAATGTGGCCCCACTTGCTGTAGCCTCCGAACCCTTCTCAAATGCTTTGCATGGCCATTGGCTGCAAACATTGGCCCACTTGTGCTCTCTCTGAGCTGGGGAGATGCTGAACTTCACACATTTCCAGTGCTGACAATTTAAATCTGGAAATGAGGATGCTATTTTAATCTCCAAGTTAGTAAAATTTAGAGGCAATACATTTATGTTAGTGGAGGGATGTCCTTACACCTATTTTCTACTTTTTATCCTAAGTATAATTGGTGATCCAAGAAGGCATCATATTTTCCATCCTTCTAAGCAACAATGGCCTGCCTTTTAATCTGAAAAATTATGGAATGAACTTGGGAATGTAGCATTCAAAACACCATAGTTGAACTAGATGGAGGCTTTTCCTTTTACATAAAAAACTGTTAAAGTTACTGTTTTATAGAAACGATTGTATGAAACTTAACCAATACCTTTGTTTTGTTTAAAGCAAACCCTTGCTTTGGCGCCTGCTAATCTCCAGAGCCGATCCATGGTGAGGCCTTTGGAGCTCTTAAGCCCAACCCAGTGTTGCACCTCGGAGACCGATAGTCTCAAGCGAGAGCTCAGCAGCATCAAGAGCTGTTATGAGGCAGCAAGAGGTGACCTCAGCAGGCTTCAGGCAGAGCTGTCCCACAAGACTGCAGAATGCAAAGCCCTGGTCTCCGAGTGTGAAAGAATTAAGCAAGAGTCGGATCAGCAGATAAAACAACTGGAAGATGCTTTAAAAGATGTGCAGAAGAGAATGTTTGATTCAGAAGGGAAAGTGAAGCAGATGCAGACCCACTTTCTTGCCTTGAAGGATCACCTGACAAATGAAGCTGCTGCTGGTAGCACTAAGGTGGCTGAGGAGCTGAAGGAGCAGCTGAAAGACATGAAGGCTAAGTATGAGGGAGCTTCAGCTGAAGTGGGCAAGTTGAGGAATCAGTTGAAGCAGAATGAGCTATTAGTGGAAGAATTCAGACGAGACGAAGCAAGGCTGGTGGAGGAAAACAAAAAGTTACAGAAAGGACTTGGCATGTTGAAGGTGGAACGTGAAAAAAGGGAGAGGACTTTTTCCGAGGCAGAAGAGCAGCTGAAGGAAACGGCAGTGAAATTGACTAACAAATTTGAAAAGATGAAGAGTTCTCTGTCCAGTGATATTGATGAGAAGGACTGGAAACTAGCAGAGTTGGAGAAAGAGCGTGAAAAGCTGTGCATAGAAGTTCAGCATCTTAGGACGGAGCTTGAGAAGCAGAAAGCTCAGTTTGCGCACTATGTGAAGCCAGAGGAACATAAGCATGTCAGAAGCAGATATGAGCAAAGGGCCCGTGAGCTTGAGAAGGGGCACTTGGAACTGAAACAGAAAAACCAAGCCTTGCAGAAGGCAGTAGAAAGGGCTCAGATGGACCATAGCCTCCTAAAGCAGCAGATGGAGACCCTCAGGGGTGAGGTGAAGACCCAGTATGTTCCTTTGAAGATCAATGAAGACACAAGGAAAGTGGTAGGAGAGCTGAACAAGAAGGTGACGGAAACCACTGAAAAATATCACCGGTATAAAGGAGAAACAGAGAAACTACTAGCGGAGAAGCTGTGCCTGCAGGAGAAGGTCAGTAAGCTTCAGACAGTTTACATTCCTCCTGAAAAGCATGAGAAGCAAATAGGAATCTTAAAATCTACCTTGGCAGACTTGCAAAAGCAGCTTAATGAACTTAGCAAAAGATACGAAAAAGAGCAGGCCAAAGTTTCTGAATTGGTAACTAAAAATGCAGCTCTCCAAGATGTCATGAAGGAGCAGTATGTCTCTTCAGAAACTCACGAAGAGGCAAAAACTGCCTTGAACATCATGCTGGAAAGAAGAGATGAAGAATTGTCAGACCTGAAAGAGAAGATGGAAGAGGTGAAGCAGGAATATTTGAAAGTAAACGAGGAGAACGGTGAACTGAAGCAGAAGTTGAGGGGCCTGCAAAGTCAAATGCAGGCTGAATATCTCAGTACGAAAGACCATGACAGTAAAGTCGCTGCTCTGAATAAAAATATTCAGGACCTTCAGAGAAGCAACTCTGCAATGCTGGCAAAGTACCAAGAAAAGCAAGAAGAAGTGGCCCAATTGCATGCAGAAATTGAAGCCCAGAAGAAGGAGATTGACTTGATTCAAGAATGCATCAAGTCCAAATATGCTCCCCTTGCCAGTCTGGATGAAAAGAAGCGGGACTTTGAGGCAACTGTGATGGAGCTGAAAAACCAGCTCTTGGAACAGGGGGAACAGCTCAGAATAAAAGAGGAAGAAATCCAGAGACACATTGAGGAAATCAAAAAGTTAACAGCTGGGATCCTGACTGTCCAAACTGATTTGCAGCAAAACTATATCCTTGCAGAGAAGTATCATGAAATGGAGGGAATGTTGGCAAGCAAGGTGGATGACCTGAACAAGGAGTTAAGGGAGCTGCAGCAGAAGTTTGCTGAGGTCACGGGAGAGAAGGAGAGGCTTCAGGAGGAGAGTGCCAGGCAGCGCTCAGAGGTGCTCCTCCTGCAGAGCCGCTTGCAGGGCCAGTATGTTCCTCTGGAGCAGGTGGAGGCCCTGGAGAGGAAGCTCAGCTGCACCATCGAGGACCTGAAAGCAGAACTCGACAGCCAGGCAACCAGAAACCAGCAAGAGCTGCAGAGAGCTCAAGAGGTGCAGCAGGAACTGGTCCATCTACAGGCCACCTCGGTGCCTCTGGCAGAACACTCCCAAATCAAAGAAAGGCTAGAGAAGGAAATGGCAATTGTCCAGTCCAGATGGAGAGAGAAGGAGGAAGAAAACCAAACCAGAAAAGAAGAGGTCTCCCAGCTGCAGTCTGAACTTCAGAGTACGAAGCAAGCACTAAGCAAGCTGGAGAAGAGAGAGGTGGTGGAGGCATCTGAGCACAAGAGGATGAGAAGCAGGCTAGAAGGCCAGGTGAGCAGCATGGCTGAGAAACTGGCTGAGCTGACTAAAAAGATGGAGAAGCTGCAGGACGATTCGCTGAAGGCAAATGCAGAGGAGCCATCCTTGAAGGATGAGAAGGAGCTGCTTCAGCCAAGAAACGTCAACATTGAGCAGGAAATCAAAGACCAGAAAGAGCGGTGTGACAAGTCTCTGAGCACCATTGTGGAGTTGCAGAAAAGGATCCAGGAGTCTGCCAAGCAGGTGGAGGCCAAAGATAACAAGGTGAGCCAGTGGAAACGGGGAAGCTGAGATGCCCGAGGAGGCGCAGAGGAGAGCCAGGCTGACTCCTCCCAGATTTCCTTTCAGTAGCTTTGGAATGGAGTCGCATTAGAGAAGCATCGCTTGTTGCATCTAGCACACATGATTACACACAGCTGCATTTATAAATCCCACACGAGTACTTTATGGAAACCCCCAAGGACATTAAATTGCCAGTAGCCGCCCTGAACTCTTGGGGACCTTTACAGGGATTTCCAGGTGAGCAAAAGCTGCACCATCAGGTTTTGTGCTCACATGGAAGCCACTGGATGTGCCAGCATTACATACATTTTCTTCTGAGACATTTGGGGTCATGTGTGGGGAATTTGAAAAAACTGCTACAATTTATGGAAGCCCTTCCTGGAGTTTTTCCCGCGATGAAAACATCTAGCTTGTGAAAGGCTGAATAGGACCCTACTCTAGGTTAAAAGGATTGTCTAAACCTGCCATTGTTTTTTCACGTATTTTTTAATTACAGTAGTCATATGCCCACCGTCTCCATTTAGACTCCTGGTAGCTTACATGCAGTCACTGTAGCATAGCTGCTGGCAAGCTCTGAGGGGACATTGCTTTATCACAGCATTGCCATTTAATAAAAAATAACATTGGTCAGTCATCATCTTAAAACTCTCAGGGGTTTGGTTTTCTGACCTGAAGACTCCCTGGAGTTGGGGGGCCTGCTTTCCTTCTGCAGTTGGGATTGGTGGTTTAGTCATTCCAAAGCTGTTGATGTAGCTGACAAGAGCTGCTCAGTGTGGAGATGTCTGCAGTTGTTTCCTACTTCCTGCCTTTTTATGTTATGCAAGAATTCCATGTGAGCAAAGCTGAATTTCTGTCCTCTTCTAGATGAACGTGCCCAAATCCCAGGGATTGGGTTGTATTTTTTCTCCTTATTTGTGGGCTGGGGGTGATGGGAGGGCAGGACTTTCTTCTTCTTTTCATTGGAATTTTATCAATCTCTCTCTTGAAGATAACGGAGCTTCTCAATGATGTGGAACGGCTCAAGCAGGCTCTTAATGGCCTCTCACAGCTTACCCACAACATTCCTGCAAAGAGGCAAAATCCACAGATGGAAGTGCTCAAGAACCAGGTGAAGACTCTGCAGCAGCAGCTGGCTGTAAGTAGGGATCTGGGACACGAGGACCCATAGCACCGTGTTAGGAGCGCCAGGCTTAGATATGGTGGGAAAATAATCTCTCAGTCCTTGCATGACTTGCAACTCTGCACATCTGCAGAAGAAACCTGAATGCTGTCTGTGAGTGCATGGCCCCTCCCTTCCATTAACACTTGTTTCCTATAAAAGACAATATATATTGCTGTGCTGCCCCTCTCACTCACACACACACACAAGTGTGGTTGTAGAGAGATTATTAATGTTCCCCAGCAATTCCCTTCACCCAGCCTCAGAACTGTCCCAAATAAATCCAGCCACAAGCAGGCCAAGGTTAGTCCACAAAGCAATGGCCAATAGTCCATAAAACAGTGGAAAGTTGCTCCAACAAATAAGTCCACCAAACAAACTTAACTCCACCAGGCCAAACTCAAATATGTTAAGAGCCAAGGTGGCGCAGTGGTTAGAGTGCAGTACTGCAGGCTACTTCAGCTGACTGCTAGCTGCAGTTCGGCAGTTCAAATCTCACCGGCTCAAGGTTGACTCAGCCTTCCATCCTTCCGAGGTGGGTAAAATAAGGACCCAGATTGTTGGGGGGCAATATGCTGACTCTGTGAACCGCTTAGAGAGGGCTGTAAAGCACTGTAAAGCGGTATATAAGTCTAAGTGCTATTGCTATTGCTAAATATACCCACAAGAGCTAACTTGGTGAGAGACGTTCAGTCTCCAAGGCAGAAAGTCAAGCAGGAAGCACAAGGAACGCACATTCATAAACGAAACATGTTCGCAGCAACGCTTCCCTCTTCCTGCCATATGATAAATAGCTTTCCGGTGCAACCCATCAAGACAGGCAAGGGCCTTCTCCTGAGTAATCTGGCAGATCTCCATTGCTCTTGTCTTTTCTCTGTCTTGTGTGCTCTCGGATCCACCATGGAAGGTAGCTTCTCCTCACTGACCTGCAAGCTGTCCCCAGCCGAAGCCTCCTGTAAATCTCTTTTGGCTGGCCGTTCAGGTGCCAGGAATGAGCTCATCCTCCCTTGAGGTGGCCTCCGAGGAAGAATCAGAGGAGTCGTCCAAGGGAGACATCACAATAGCTTAGGTGGAGCTGTGGGTCCTCTCTGACCTTGGTTGTTCCTTGCAGACGTTTCATGACCTGACTAGATCCCATCAGTGCACTGCTAGTTTGCAAGCAAACAGCCAAGCTCAGAGAGCACCAAGGGTTCCTTGACTGTCTGTCTGTCTGTCTTGTTTGTCTGTCTATCAAATTTATTTGCCGCCGATCTTATAGTCAACAACTTTGAGTGGCTTACAGCATAAAAAAATTAAAAACATTAAAATCAACAATCATAGAACACCGTGGATAAAATCATTAACAAATGAAACCGTTAACATCAGATGGGAAAGAGCAGGGCTGGACCCACGGGGTGGGGAGGTGGGATTAAGTTTTAATTCATCAACCACCTCCAGTATGAAGCTCCTCCATTGGATCCCCAAGCCGTCTGGCACAGCCAGGTCTTAAGGCTCTTAGAAACCGTCGGGAGGGAGGGAGGGAGGGAGGGAAGGGGGGAAGTGGGGAAGATGTTCCAGAGGGCAGAAGCCACTCAGAAGGCTGTTCTCCTGGAGCCCGCCAGCTTTTTAAACCTTTTCCTTTTAAATATGATTTTTTTCTGGTGTACGCCAATATTTTACTCTGCAAGAAAACAAGCAAGCTCAGAGAGCACCAAGGAGTGCTCCTCACTGTGAGCAGTGGATGAAACTCTCAGGAGGAATTTCTAGGGGTGTCAGAAGCATCAGTCCCTTGTGTAACATCTCACCTCTCCTCAACGAGAGTGAAGCCAATCAGTTTGATCATTTCAGGTAGAAAATTAATGGAAGATTCCTTTGCTTTAGGATGCTGAGAGGCAGCACCAAGAAGTCATCTCAATATACCGGACACACCTTCTTAGTGCTGTTCAGGTGCGTGACCTTGCAGGGACTTTGGGGAGGGGGTTTGCTTGGCCTGGGTGACTTCTTCCAGGACAATTGCTCTCATGCTTGAGTGTGACTGCTGCCTCCTTTAAGGAGACTTATCCAAGCAATCCAACTTGAGAAGAAGAATGGACCGGTCTTAAATGTTTAGTAGTTTACTTTTTTAAAGGTCTCCTTTTAATTTTGCAGGGTCACATGGATGAAGATGTGCAGGCAGCCTTGCTCCAGATCATCCGCATGCGACAGGGACTGATTTGCTAGGGGAATTGAGGCTCTGGCTGGCTCCTCAGGCTGCAGGCAACTTTGCCAACTTCTTAACGAGTTGGTAAACCCCGCCCCCCAGCTGCTTGTAGCAGGAATATGGAAAAATATGTACACAAACCCATTTTTAAACAAAAATGAAAAGATCACTCATGATTCGAAAAATAGAAGTTCTTATTTATAGGTAGTCAAAATGATGACCAAAGCAAAGTTCTCCTGAATGTCGGATTGACAGCCCTAAAAGAATGCTAATCCCGCCCTGCCCAGACATCTCCCCTCCCCCTCCTTGCAGATGTCAGGTCCTGAGCCAGGGAGCTCAGAGAAGTGGGCCTGCGTCTTCTGGGGTGGGGGCTGGACCAGACTGAAGGTGTCCTCATGGGACTGGCCTCGAGGCTCCCCCTGTGTTCCACGGTGGCTTGGCTGGCCAAGCTGCCTCTTTGAAGACTAGCTAAAAGTAGTAATGCCTTTTTATTGCTGTTTTCATGAGAGAAAAATACATCAGATAATATTTTGCTTTTTACAAGGTAGTTTTTCACAGAGTGTTGATTACTGATTTATTTGTAGTTTTAAGGACAGCAGGACTGGGATAGATAAAAATGAAAAGCTGTTATGAAACCTTGAAATACAGTAGCCTAAGATTTGTGTTCGATCATTCATTACTTTTTTAAAAAAGAAGAAACCAACTGTTTACAGATAAGCTAATTAACAACTAAAGTAGTTGGGAAAATTAAAAAAAGTTTTCTTTTTTTTAAAAAAAGCAGAAACAAAAGAATACCTGTGCCTCTTGTAGTGGGCTTGGCTGTACTGCTGGACCCCCCTTTGCAGCCACGAGTTGGAGGCAGGTCAAGGGCCGAAGACCGGTTTGTCCTTTCCAGATCTGTGGCTTGCTGAGGGAGGGGCATCTGTCTTCCTAGAGCAGCAAGTGCGTCTGTTCAGTTACCCAGGGAACTTAATTGTGTTCTTACGTGTATTCGATGAACTGGTGGCCGTGGCTGTCAGCTGTGGCTCCATTCAACTTGGAGTGGGGAACTCTGCTGAAAGGGGCTCCCAGAAAGACCCCTTCCTCTGGGGAAACATTGCTCCTGCTGTGAGGCCTGTGCCTTAGCTTGTGCCAGTTGGATTCAAACAATGGACCCCAATTGCTCAAATGCTTTGATTTTATGCTAAGGTGATTAATAGCATCTTAAAATACAGTATTTTGTAAATTATGTATGATAATCCACTATAAAGGATATTATTTATGCAGGAAAAGCCTTTTGGTGAGAAAATTAACTTGGCATAGATGTTATGTGTTTTAGGAATAAATATAAAGGACTGGAAAGTTTGGTGTTGCTTTTTAAGTAACTTTGGAATAGTTCCAAAAGCAGATATATGGAGTTCTGGGTTTCTGGGGAAAAATCCACCTTTTTACATGGAAATATTAAAAGCAGATTGCTTCAAATATGCCAGTTACTTATGTTAAGTGTCTGAAGTTGAGCATGATCTTGAATAATTGCAAAGCCACATTGTGCCTGTTGGAGGTACTTGTGTGCTAAGACAGGATGTTGCCCTGATGGGCTTCTGAAGATGGCTCCTTGATTGGCAAGAGTCACTCTTGCCACGAGCATCTGTGGTGCTGCTTCAACAAACTGACAGCTGATTCTGCCATCCACAGTGCTCATCAAACACAAAGGCCTGGATTTCCAGAGTTGCAGATAGTTATCCTGCCCTTTGCCTACTTGCAAAGAGGACCTTCCAGGCACAGGGAATTAGAGTGTGCTGGACCGCGGGCTCTATTGCCATTTTTCTGACAGGAATTGCAGCTGATTGTAAACAGGGGAAAGGAAATGGGGAAGGTTAACCTGTGCATAGATTGGGTGGGCTTAAAATGTCTTTGAGGAAGGTTGACTGAGAACTTCAAAGAATGCCTCTTGTTTTGCTCTTCTGAAAGGCTTAAATTAACCAATTCACCAAGTGCTCTTGTTCTCAGCAACTTGAATAACTGACAATAATTGTCTGGTTTTGATGTACTAATACTTAAAAGTATTATCATTCTCTTTTCTCTGGGAGGCATTTATGTATTTCTAGTCTCCCTTTTACACTACATATCAATAAACATTTATTTTCTGTGTCACTTATCCTGTGCTTTATTGAAATGACATGCTGCCGTTTTGGGTGGGTGAGCTGGGATACAGCAAAAAATCCTGGAGCACCGGGGAACTATGAGAGGACTGAAAAAGAGCTGATGTGGTTCCCATCTTAAAACAAACAAACAAACAAACAAACAAAAAAAAAAACAGACCCAGGAAACTACAGACCAATCAGCCTAACATCAATACCCAGGAAGATACTGGAAAAGATAATAAAAAAACAGATCTGCGAACATCTAGAAATGAGTAAAGTAATAAGTAGAAGTCAGCATGGATTTGTTAAAAACAGATCATGCCAAACCAATCTTATTTCATTCTTTGACATAGTGACTAAATTAGACCAGCGAAATGCTGTGGACATAATATACTTAGACTTTAGTGAGGCATTCGACAAGGTAAATAAGCCACAACCTACTTCTTGGTAAGCTAGAAAAAAGTGGGATAGATAGCATCACCATCAGATGGATTTGTAACTGGCTGACAAATCGTTCTCAACGAGTAGTCCTTAATGGTACTACATGGAGGGAAGTAAGCAGTGGGGTACCACAAGGTTCTGTCCTAGGCCAAGTACTCTTCAATATCTTCATAAACGACTTAGATGAGGGAATAGAAGGGGAACTTAACAAATTTGCGGATGATATTAAGCTGGCAGGAATAGCCAACACCCTAGATGATAAGCTCAAGATCCAGATGGATCTTGAACATGGCCCTATCTAACAAAATTCAGTGTAGAGAGAAGTCTTACACTTAGGCAAGAAAAACCAAAAGTACATATATAGACTGGGTGAAACCAGGCTTAATAGCAGTAACTGTGAGAGGCTCTTGGAGTCTTAGTGGACAACCAATTAAATATGAGCCAACTGCAGCGGCAGCCAAAAAAGGCAATGCAATCCTAAGTTGCATTAACAGAGGGATACAATCAAGATCAAGTGAGCTACTAATACCACTCTAAAGCCTTAGTAAGACCACACCTAGAATAATGCATCCAGTTTTGGTCACCACACTATAAAAAAGATGTTGAGACTAGAAAGAGTGCAGAGAAGAGCAACAAAGATTATTAGGGGACTGGAGGCTAAAACATCCGATGAATAGTTGCAGGAACTGGGCATGGCTAGACTAGTGGAGAAAAGGACCAGGGGAGACATAATAGCAGCGTTCCAATATTTGAGGGGCTGCCACAGAGAGGAGGGAGTCAAGTTATTTTCCAAAGTACCTGAAGGCCAGGCAAGGAATAATAGATGGAAACTGACCAAGGAGAGATTCAACCTAGAAATGAGGAACTTTCTGACAGAACAATCAACCAATGGAACAGAAGTTGCCTTCGGAAATTGGGAGCTTCATCACTGGAAGTTTTCAAGAACAGACTGGACTGCCATCCGTCAGAAATGGTGTAGGGTCTCCTGCTTGGGTGGGGGTTAGACTAGATGACCTACAAGGTCCCTTCCAACTGTGTTATTCTGTTAAAATGGTGGCTGCTTTATATTTCTGGCTTATAAATAATAACTTCAAATACCATGACACAGTAACCAGAACACAAAGTAAGCAGAAAAGCACTTTTCTGTCTATAAAATCTGCATTCAAGCATCACCAGACTCAGAGTTATTCTTGGAGACTGAGTTTGGTTGCACTGTGCCATGCAAGGCAAATCTCAGGAGTCTTCTGGCTTCTCCTACAAGAACATTAACTTGGCAATGGATTTTGAGCTTGCTGAAATGGCCGGAAGTGCCTGGAAGAGAGAGAGGAGCCCACCCAGGTTTTCCCCCCATTTCTGGGTCTAGTAGGCTGGATTACTGGTTCGGGGGATGTTAGTGAAAACCAGGCCCATATGCAGCAGAACTGCATTTATTCAAAGAAGTGGCATGCATGTGGTCCTACCAATGTTTGCCCTCCTGAGTTTCAGGTGCATCCTTGGCCATGACTCCAAGGCCTGGCAGAGGAGTGAAGATATGAGAGCTGAAGATGGTGGATGTGGCTATTAGTTCTTCGCTTGGTCCATATGCGGATTATTGTCTTCTGTGACACTGCAAGAGTAGGAAGATGATTAGGATGTACAGGTAATTCTTGACTTACGACCAGTTGCTTAACGAAGTTGAAAGTTTCCCCAGAACAATTTGTGACCTACTTTCAGAGTCATGATAGCCACCCACAACTTAGAGGTCACATGCAGGGGTGAAATGCTCCCGGTTTGGCTGTGCCTGCGGGTCGCTGGACAGCCGGTAGCGACAGAAGCGGGAGACTTTGCCCACCCGCCCGGACGCTGCCATTTGGGTTCTTTTACCCTCTGCGCATGCGCAGAACACTTTGCGCATGCACAGAGGGTAAAAGAACCCAAATGGCGGCGTCCGGGCGAAGTCTCCCGCTTCCATCGCTATCAGCTGTCCGGCGACCCGCAGGCAAGCCGGAACTGGGAGCATTTCACCCCTGGTCACATGGTCACATTTTGAGCAGCTGGCAATGACTCACCTATGCAGCCATTTTCAGCATCCAACATTTTTTTTGCCAGTTTCCAGCATTTACTTCCAGTTTCAGTCTCACTTTCTACTAGCGAGAAAAATCCTGGAGTCCCTAATGGACAATCACTTAAATAGCCTTGTGCTGCAGCTGCCCAAAAACCCAATGCATTAACAGAGGAACCGTATCAAGATCACATGAAGTGTTAGTACCGCTTTATAATGCCTTGGTAAGAACACACTTGGAATACTGCACCCAGTTTGGGTCACCACAATATAAAAAAAGATGTTGAGCAAAGGAAAGAGTGCAGAGAAGAGCAATAAAGATGATTATACGGCTGGAGGCCAAAACATGAGGAATGGTTGCAGGAATTGGGCATGTCTAGTCTAGTGAAAAGAAGGACTAGGGGTGACATGAGAGCAGTCTTCCAATATTTGAGCTTGCCTTCATACTGTAAGTTGTGGATGCTTTATCACTGGAGGCTTTTAAGAAGACACTGGACAGCCATTTGTCTGGAATGGTAGAGGGTCTCACACGACCCTTGCAGCATCCCCATGGCCACGTCTTCCAGATTCAGACATTGGCAACTGACTCATATTTATGACAGTTTGCAGTGTCCCGGGGTCATGCCATCCCCTTTTGCGACCTTTTGACAAGTAAAGTCAATGGGGAAGCCAAATTCATTTAACAATCGTGTTACTAGCTTAACAACTAAGAGCCGAGGTGGCGCAGTGGTTAGAGTGCAGTACTGCAGGCTACTTCAGCTGCTAGCTGCAGTTCAGCGGTTCAAATCTCACCGGCTCAAGGTTGACTCAGCCTTCCATCCTTCTGAGGTGGGTAAAATGAGGACCCAGATTGTTGGGGGCAATATGCTGACTCTGTAAACCGCTTAGAGAGGGCTGTAAAGCACTATGAAGCGGTATATAAGTCTAAGTGCTATTGCTATTGCTAACTGCAGTGATTCACTTAACAAATGTAGAGAGAAAAGTCGTAAAATGGGGCAAAACTCACTTAACAAATATTATGTTGTTTAACAACAAAATCTTGGGCTCAATTGTCATAAGTCGAGGACTACCTATATTCTGACAAAAAATGTCCATTGGGGAAAATGGATTTGCTTAACGACTGTGGCATTTGATTAATGAACATCATAAAAAATGGTCATAACTGAATCCGGTCATGTGATGCCTCAGCTTACAACCACAATAACTTGAAACTATAATTCAGAGTTCAATTAAGAGTCATAAGTTGAGGCCTACCTGTAGTGTGGTTCCAGCAAGCAATTGGGCTTTTGATCTTGCAGGCTTCCTCCCTGCATGGCTGGTCAAGTTCTGGAATTCAAAAACTAATTACATCAGCAGAGTATATTTTATGGGTTTGTCTGCTGCCCCAGTAATAAATTTCTGGGCAGCTTACATGAAGCGTAAAACCGTAACATCACAGCCATTATTAAAATAACAAAAATTAATAAACCTATCTAGGAACACAGCAATAGTAACCTACTTTTTTTTTTTTTTGCATGGCTGGTCAAGTTCTGGAATTCAAAAACTAATTACATCAGCAGAGTATATTTTATGGGTTTGTCTGCTGCCCCAGTAATAAATTTCTGGGCAGCTTACATGAAGCGTAAAACCGTAACATCACAGCCATTATTAAAATAACAAAAATTAATAAACCTATCTAGGAACACAGCAATAGTAACCTACTTTTTTTTTTTTTTAATCTTTTAAAATGTTTTAATATACTGCATTTGAATTAACTTCTCAGTGATTAAATACAGTGAAGGCAATTTTCATTTGGTGATGCTAGCTAGCAATTCAGTTTCATTGGAAACACAATGCTTCATTTCTACAGTACAACAATGCGTTTAGTAATCTACTGAAGTAATAGGTGCATTTTTTTTTATTTCTTTATTAATTTTCAATTTTTTCCAACAATTACAATAACTCCTTAAACAATTCTACATCTACTTATTTACATTGATTTCCTGTTAGTACAATACAATATTTACAATATTCTGTGTCTTTATTTCATTTTATCCTTTTTGTTTTCTATCTTCAATCCATTGATACCAATTTTCCCATATTTCTTAATATTCTGAGTCTTTTTGTCCTCTTAATTCTATAGTTAATTTGTCCATTTCTGCGCAGTCATAAATCTTCTTAATTATTAGGCTTTCAATAGGTGGGTGAGGATTCTTCCAACATTGTGCAAACGCAAGTCTTGCAGCTGTTGTAATGTGTAAGGTCCAGTATTTGGTGTTTTTTCTGTATTGATTTTTAAATATTCCAAGTAGAAAAAGTTCCATAG
>QLTV01000207.1:693715-712794 GCA_003457575.1 Thermophis baileyi
TAGGTCATCTAGTCCAACCCCCTGCTCAAGCAGGAGACCCTACACCATTTCTGACAAATGGCAGTCCAATCTCTTCTTGTTATTTATATGTTGGAAGAAACTTTTTTTTATTATCTTTGACTTTTGTTGCAAGTCTTTGTTCATTCTGAGCCTTTGCTTTCCTGACTTCATCTTTGCAGATTTGGGCTATCTGCTGATATTCTGCTTTAGTTATGTGTCTCTCTTTCCTTTTTTTTTTTTACTGGTCCTTTTTGTCTTTCTGTTTATTAGAAAGATCTTCATGCATCCAGGCTGGTTTCTTCTTGGCTTTCTTGTTTTTGTTTTTCAGTAGTATTGTGCTGTATTGGACTTTTATTATCATATTTTTCAGAGTTTCCCATGCTTCTTGAGTTGTTTTCCCTTTTAGGATTATCATCCATGGAATTTTTCGTAGGTTTTTTTGGAGTTTGTTAAAGTCAGTTCTTTTAAAGTTTAAGACTCTGGATTTTGTTCTATTGCTTGTATTTGCATTATATTGAATTCCAATATGACATGGTCACTCTCGCCCAAAGTTCCAGCAACTTCAACTCCCTCTATCACTTCTTCTCTATTAGTAAAAATTAGATCCAGTGTAGTTTTTCCTTTAGTTCCCTCCTCTACCTTTTGGATGACAAAGTTGTCAGCTAAGTTGGTTAGGAATTTGTTTGATCTCCCACTTGCTGCAGAATTTGTCTCCCAGTTGATATCAGAGTAGTTAAAGTCTCTGTTACTACTGTGGTATGTTTCTTACATACATTTGTTAATTGATTAGCAAAGAGTTCATCTATTTCTTCTGCTTGGTTGGGTGGCCAGTAGTATACACCTATAGTAATGTCATTCCCCACCCCCTTTTAATATTGATCCATATGGATTCTATGAGGTTTCATCCTTGGTTTTGTGTATTTCTGTAGAGATGTAGTGCTCTTTTTTATATATAATACAACTCCACATCCTCTTTTGTTAGATCTGTTTCTTTTGAATAGTTTGTATCCTTCCATCAGTACATTCCAGTCATGAGTTTCATCCCACCAAGTTTCAGTAATGGCAACTATATCATATCTGCCTTCATGTTTACCCTGTTTGTTCCCTAAACTTGGAGCATTAGTGTATAGGCATTTAAGTGCTTTATGAGTCTTGGGTATGTTTCTTATATCTCCTACTTTGTATATGGGTTTCCCATCCTTTCCATCACGCTCTACTTCATTGTGTTTTTTCTTTCTTTTTTCTTCATCTTCTTTCTCTTTACTCCCTACCTCCTTATATGCTTAGTTATCTAGTGATTTTTGCTTGGAATTAGGTTCTAAAGATCTTGAAGATTGCCCCCTTCCCCCTCAATTTTATTTTAAAGCCCTTCTGATAAGATGAGCCAGTCATTTTCTGAATATATTCGTTCCAGGTTCTTGTGAGTTTCACTCTGTCCCTTGCCAGTAGCCCTTCATCTAGGTGATGCAGACCATGGTCTAGGAAGCCGAAGTTCTCTTGACGACACCAGTTTTTAAGCCAGTGGTTCGTTTCTAAAATCCTTTGCTCCCTCATTGGATGTTGGCCTTTTGTTGGAAGTACAGATGAAACCACCACTTGTGCTCCTAATTCTTTAACTTTCTTCCCTAGCTGTTCATAATCTCTTCTTATTGTTTTTAGATTCATTGTTGTGTCATTGCTCCCCACATGTAGGAGAAGAAAGGGGTAGTAACTAAGATGATTAAAGGCCTGGAGACTAAAACATATGAAGAACGGTTGCAGGATTTGGGTTTGGCTAGCCTAGAGAAAAGAAGGACTAGGGGTGACATGATTGTATTCCAATATTTGAGAGGTTGTCACAAAGAGGAGGGGGTCAACTTATTTACCAAAGCACCTGTAAGCAGGGCAAGAAACAATGGATAGAAACTAATCAAGGAGAGAAGCAACCTGGAACTAAGGAGAAACTTCCTAACAGTGAGGACAATTAAACGGTGGAACAGCTTGCCTTCAGAAGTTGTGGGTACTTCAACACTGGAGGTTTTTAAGAAGAGACTGGGTGGACACTTGTATGAAATGATATAGGGTCTATTGCTTGAGCAGGGGTTGGACTAGAAGACCTCCAACATCCTTCCAGCTCTATTCTAATTAAAATTTAATTAAAAACAGTTGGTTATTTTCTCCATAGATACCGGTAGTACATGTTTTTGTTGCTTCCTCTTTTGATTTACTTTTGCATTTCTATTCCTTATTCTCTTCCCCCTTGTTTTGAACAATAAAGCAATATAATTTTTGAGGATGTTGTGCTTTTTGTGCCAGACCATTGGGGTGTGACAGATAAGAGCCCAACTTGACACAAGGAATGTCTTAAATAAGAGAAATGGGGTCAGACTTTGGAGATCCTTGTAAGTAGAGCAGACTGAAAAAACAGAGCCCTGATGAGGTTCCCTAGTTGGGCAATGGCATGTCTGCTAGGTCAAGCTCAGAGAGCAGCAAGACCTTCATGCACTCCTTGTGCAGCTTGCAGGAATACCTTGACACAGATAGTTCGAAAAACCAAGTAGGCAAAATCATGATGCATCCAATTTCCTTTGATGTTCCTCAGCCTTTGCAGTTTCAGATCCTCCCTCCCCCCCCCAAGTGAGCACCTGAAGGCCCAGTGGCTGCCAGCTTTTCTGCTGGGAGCTTGCCCTGACATGCAGCCAGAGAGTAAGCTGGTCGGCATTCCTCTGTCCGGCTATGATTCCTCTCTTGGGAGCTGCTGCCTGCATCATCCCAGTGTTATCTGACATCTTCTTGGGACTGCTGAAAGGACTGCGTTGTAAACAGAAGGTAGTGTCAACTCTCAAAATGATTTTAGCTGAAGCCATATTCTTTTTATTTCATTTCTTAGTTGCCATACATATGGGGGGAGGGGGAACTATGGGGTGTGGGATAATTTCCTCCCAGGTGCCAAACATAACAGCGATTAGGCCCGTGGGAATCAAGGTGGTCTCAACGAAACCTTGTAACAGGTGGAGGGAGTAGCTGAGCAGCCTGCCATCTACCTGGTTGGTTAACGTGACCAGTGACACTAGGGGGGTGGTTGATATCTATTTCTTTTATTATAACAAAATGCAGGAAATATTTAGAGTTGGTTTCACATTTGAACGTGCCGATATGATGTACCCAATAAAATGGATCTTTCAGAAAAGCCACAGCCTCAGAGTTCTGAATTGATTGGGCCCATTACTCGGAACCATGAATTCAAGTTTGTAACTTGAATTTCCATCCTTTCCATCACTCTACTTCATTATGTTTTTCTTTTTTTATTTCTTTTTTTCTCTTTACTCTCTTCCTCCTTATGTGATTGGTTATCTAGTGGTTTTTGCTTGGAATTAGGTTCTAAAGGTCATTGTCAAGATTGAACTGCTTTGCTTCTTTCAAAACTTAATGCTTTTCAACTTGCCAATGAACTGGGGGGAGGGAAGGGGAATTAGAATGCTGAGAATGCGTGTGTGGACTGTGAGAGCCTGCCAACCATCAGGGTCACCACTGCAGGTAGTTCAAATTGAGATGGACTGTTCCCATAACAAAAGGGTGTTTCATAATGGGACAATGTGATCATCCATTGGTGGGGAGAAAGGGAAGCTATTGTTTAACTAGGCAAGCATAGGCACGGGAAAACCAGAGCTGGTTTTGATTCTTCAGTACCAAAATGGTGTATCCAAGTTTTACTTTTGGGAATTCAAAGCTCCTGAGAGTGGTTCCTTTTTTGGGGGGTTCACTAATTGGACAGTTGACACTTGGCCAGAAGGCAATTTTGGTGGCCGAAAACATAAAGAGCTATGTGATGAGTTGCCCCATATGCGCTTTTATGAAACAATGGCCAGGAAAGACCCCTGCAGCAGGTGGCTGACCCAACCAGACCTTGGGAGGAAATCGCTATGGATTTTGTAGTGGAGCTACCAGAAAGTGGGGGGAACACCGGAATTTGGACTGTTGTGGATCTATTTTCCAAGCAGGCCCACTTTGTGGTGTGTCCCAAACTCCCATCAGCCCAGAGACTGGTCAAGATGTTTGTGCAACACATCTACCAACTGCATGGAGTGCCCAGGTGCATCTCTGATCGAGGAGTGCAGTTCAGAACAAGCAAATGCAGTGGTAGAGCAATACCTGCGTTGTTGTGTTAACGATCAACAATCCAATTGGGCTGAGCTATTACCATTTACAGAGGGAGGATATAATAATTCAGTGCATAGTACCAGTAGTACTGGGTTTATCCCATTTAAAGTAATCACAGGAATGAAATTCATGCCTATGCCAGAATATCCAAAGGAGCCTCCCTCCTCAGTAACTCTTATGGAGTGGATGGACTCCCTAAAGGGGGCCTGGGGAACTGTGAAGAAAGCCGTAGTGAAAACAAGAGAAGGGCAGAAGCAAGAAGCTGATAAAAAAAGGCCCCTCAAAAAGAGTTTGAGGTGAAAAGAAAGGGTTGACACACAAGAGCAGTAAATGTCACGCAGCGATGGAACAAAGGTATTCCACCTGACAGGTATTCTGCTAGTAAAGTAAAGGTGTGTGATGTGTGGTATGAGCCAAGAAACTATCAGGAAGTATTGGCATTACCCAAAGTCAAGCAAGTGTGAAAAGAAGCCATGGACAAAGAAACAAAATTTCTTTGAATGAACATAAAGTGTTCACATCTATGACTTTGCCACAAGGTTACAAAGCTGTAGGATGTAAATGGGTATACAAAAGGAAAGTATTACCCAACAATGAAGTCCAATATAAGGCAAGATTAGTGGCACAAAATTTTTTGCAAAAGAAAAATGTGC
This sequence comes from Thermophis baileyi, assembly GCA_003457575.1. Lineage (NCBI taxonomy): Eukaryota > Metazoa > Chordata > Lepidosauria > Squamata > Dipsadidae > Thermophis > Thermophis baileyi. The sequence goes on from QLTV01000207.1 coordinate 698,509, forward strand.
ACTATGATGAGGTGTTTGCACCAACGGTAAAAAGTGAAACTATAAGGTTGGCACTAGCGTTGGCAGCGGCACATGGCCATAAAGTTTGGCACTTTGATATAGCCACAGCATTCCTCAATGCAGAATTAGAGGAAGAAGTGTACATGGTTCAAGCACCAGGGTATGAAAGTAAAAAGCCTGACACTGTGTATAAACTGAACAAGGCGATTTATGGGCTGAAGCAGTCAGCCAGAAACTGGAACATCTGTTTAGATATGGCATTGAAGGGTCTTGGGTTCAAGAGTTGCAAGGCTGATGGTTGCATATATACTGCAAGGTTACACGGTGGGGATTGTCAATTATTAGCATTTGTGGATGATCTTTGCTTCATTGCAAAAGATCTGATACAGGTGAAGGAATTTGCTAATCAGTTGGAGAAAAGGTTTGAATTGAAAAATTTGGGTGAAATACAAAACTATCTTGGTGTAGAGATACAAAAAACTGAGAAAGGTGGTTACGTTCTCAGTCAAAGAAGGAAAATTGAACAGCTGTTGGGGAGATACAACATGAGGGATTGTAATTCTGCTCCAACACCTATTAGCACAGATTTTCACAACAATTTGGGTGAGGACAAAAGTGAAGCCTGTGATCAAGAGATATATCAGTCAGCAATAGGAAGCTTGTTATATCTGTCACAGTGGTCCAGACCAGACATAGCTCGTGCAGTAAGCATCTTAAGTCGCTTTACTGCTGCACAAACGCAATTGCATTGGATGGGTGTAAAAAGAATTTTCAGGTATTTGAAGGGAACTGTGAATTTAGGTCTTCAAATACAGGTCTCTGAAAATTTAAAGTTAAAATGTTATGTTGACAGTGATTATATCAATGATGTGCAAACCAGAAAATCCAATTCTGGGATTGTGGTATTATTTGGAGGGGCTTTAATTGGTTGGAAGTCCAGAAAACAAACTACTGTAGCCATTTCTACTGCAGAGGCAGAATTTATTGCTCTATCTGAACTGTGTTCAGAAGTAACTTGATACGTACAACTGTTAAAGGATTTAAACATAGAAGTTAATGAAGCTGTAACAGTGTTTGAAGATAATTCTGCTTGCATTAAAATGGCAACAGGTGACAGAGTAAAAAGTAGAAGCAAGCATGTGTACATTAAGTATTGTAATGTCAGAGAAGCTATCAAAAGTAAACTAACGTTTGACGGGAACCCCAAGAAACTGGCTTCGAGTGTGGGCTTACGTTGATGAGCACGGAGCACAATTCTGGTCAGATAGGCAGTTAATTGACAAGATAACCGAGGGAATGAATGAGGGGGAGGCAGCGGAGTGGGTGGCAGAACTCCATGACGAAGCGGCCCCAGAACTAGATGATGCGAATGAGTTCATCCAACTAATGAGGGTCCGGTTCCACGATGCAGCCCATCAAGTGGAAGCCGAGGAGCAAATCCAGAAATTGAAGCAAGTGGGTCGCCCAGTGAAGGAATTGGTGTGGGAGTTCAGAAGAGCAGCGGGGAAGGTGTGAGATTGGCCTGAACGGCTCTTGGTGCGCACATTCTGAGATGCCCTGGATCCCGAACTAAAAGAGGAGTGTGAGATCAGAGGGGTCCCTTGCATGATCCAAGAGTGGTACGCTACCACCATCGCCCTGGACCCCGTAATCCACGGTCGGGAAAAAGCCTCCCGCAGATCGCCCGCCCCGAAGGCCTTTGGGACACCGGGTTCCCCCGAGACAAGTCACCGCCCTGAGTCCTGAACCAACGCGGGGCGTGAAGTGCTATCGGTATGGTCAAGCCGGCCACCGGGCTACTGAGTGCCTGGCGCCGGCCCCAATTGCGCTGCTGTGGGCTATGCCAACCCCTGGGACCAGGAGGAGGCCTACGAAACCAACAGAGCTGGGGCGCTTGGCCCTCCAAGTGGGGGAATCACCTCCCCCCTCTGACGACACTGAGACATCGCCAGTGGAAGAATCGGCCCCACGATGGGACGAGGGAGGCAGCGGCGAAGACGACCCGATGGTGAGTGAAGCCGTTCGCCCCTTCCTCATTAAGGCAAAGATCATGGTGCCAGGGACGGGGAAGGAGGGAGAGGTAGATGCCATGATAGACACGGGCTGCTCGAGGTGTCTAATCAGCAAAGCAGTGGTAGAGAAGCTAGAGATCAGCCCTAGCGAACCCCATCCGCTTCCAACAGGTGGATGGATCGTTAATTGGGGGGGCCCCCGCCACTCTCCTAACCGAGTTGGTGGATTTGCAAATGGGACGCCACCACGAACTTATCCGGTTCATAGTTGTCCCCAAGATATCTGAAGCAATCATCCTGGGGCTTGCGTGGCTAGACAAGTGGGCCCCTACCATAAAATGGGAGGATGGGTACTGAAAACTAACCCTGCAGATTGGGCCTACACCCCCACCAGGGAGGCAAAGCAGCCCGAGAGAGCCAGCACCCCTGGGCTCAAACCGTCCCCAGCTGGAAGCCCCGGTGCTTGAAACCACGCCCCCAGGCTCCCAGCAGGTGCCAGCAGAATACCGAGACCTAGAGGGGGTGTTTAGTGAAGAAGACTGCAACTACTTCCCCCCTCACTGGCTGACGGACTGCGCGATAGAATTTGAGCCTGGGGCTACACTCTCAAAACCCAAAATGTACTCAATGACCCCAAAGGAACTGGGAGAGTTAAGAAGATACATCGACACCAATTTGGAACGAGGGTTCATCCAACCGGCAAAATCGAGGATCACCGCCCCCGTGCTCTTCAAAGAGACGAAAGACGGGGGGGTCAGATTATGCGTTGCCTTTCGTGGAATTAATGCATGCAAAACACCTACCCCCTCCCTCTCATGAAGGACTTGCTGAACCACTTGTCCAAAGGCAAGATATTCACCAAGCTAGACTTGAGAGAAGCCTACTACCGCATACGAATCAGGGAGGGGGATGAATGGAAGACCACTTTCAACTGCCCGTTGGGATGTTTCCAATTCAGAGTCATGCCCTTTGGACTGCAAGGGGCCCATGCGGTCTTCATGCAATACATCAATGAGGTCCTCCACCCCCATCTGTACAAGGGGGTGTTCGTTTATTTGGATGACATTCTCATCTTCAGTGAAACACTAGAGGAGCATGTGAAGCTAGTGTGAGAAGTCTTAAAAAAACTTATAGCTGTTTCCAAATGTGAATTCCATAAAACCTCCCTGGACTACTTGGGATACCGGATTTCCAGCGAGGGAGTAGAAATGGACCCTGGAAAGATGAAAGCAGTGCTTGATTGGCAGCCCCCACGCACTCGCAAACAATTACAAAGGTTCTTGGGCTTCGCAAACTTCTATCGGCAGTTTATCCCATCATTCGCCAAGGTGGCACTGCCACTGACTGAACTGCTAAAGACTGGCCCATCACCCACCAAGCCAAAGCCCAACCAGCCAATTGGTTGGAGGATGGAATGCCAAAAAGCATTCGAAAGGCTGAAGCGGCTCTTTGCCCAAGAACCAATCCTGCAGCACCCTGACCCAGAGTGGCAGTTCGTAATCCAGTCAGACGCCAGCGATGTAGCCGTGGCGGCGGTGCTGTTGCAGAAAGATGAGAAAGGCCAACTCCACCGTGTGCATACGTTTCAAAGAAGCTCACGGCCACCGAAAGGAGATGGGCCATTTGGGAGAAAGAAACATATGCCGTTTGTTGGGCATTGCTTACATGGAGACAATTCCTAGAAGGGGGCAAGGTACTGTTCGAGGTATGGACAGATCTTAAAAACCTCGAGGCCCTGAAAACCCCCAGGAAACTCTCACCCAAACAGGTGCGCTGGGCGCAATACTTCAGACAATTCAAGTTCAAACTGAAGCACATCCCAGCTGGGAAAAATCTACTGGCTGACGCCTTGTCCAGAAAACCACAATACGACAGCCAAAGAGAAGAAGACTTTCACTCTGTCATTCCCCCCTCACCAGAGGAACCAGTAAGCACTCCCCCCTAAGAGAGGGAACTAGCAGCCCCAGTCCTCACCAGGGGCCAAGCCAGACGACCGAGCGTGCGAAGCCAGGACGAGTGGACCGCAAAGTTAAAGGCAGCTCTGCCTAATGATCTCTGGCTCAACGACAACAAGGAAATCCTGACGATGAGGGAAGGCTTGGCCTGGAAAGGATCCAAGCTATACGTGCCTGCCAGCCTAAGACTAGAAGTGCTCCAGTGAAGTCACGACTCCAAGCTGGGAGGATATTTTGGGTTCCTCAAAACCACCTAACGCGACGGCAGTTTTGGTGGCCAAAGATGAAGACTAAGGTGGAGGACTATGTGAAAAGCTGCGCCACCTGCGCCACCAGAAAACACCGGCCCGGAAAACCGCCTGGACTGTTGCAGCAGGTGGCCAACCCCAGCAAACCCTGGGAGGAGATAGCCATGAATTTCATAGTGGAACTCCCAGACAGTAAAGGGAACACCGTGATTTGGACTGTGATTGATTTGTTTTCCAAGCAAGCCCACTTCATCACCTGCTCCGGACTTCCGTCAGTCAGACATCTAGCCAAACTGTTTCTCAAGCACAATTATCGCTTACATAGAGTCCCTAAAAGGATCATCTCAGACCGAGGTGTACAGTTCACCGCCAAGTTCTGGAGAGAATTCCTACGTGCAATTGGATCCACGCAAGGACTCAGCTCGGCTTTTCATCCGAGTACAAATGGAGCCGCGGAACGTGCCAACACAATGGTGGAACAATACATCAGCAGGATAATTGGGCGGAGCTGCTGCCTTTTGCAGAGGTAGCATACAACAACGCTGTCCACAGCAGCACCGGACTAACCCCTTTCCAGATCACCAGCGGCCAGGAGTTCGTCCCAATGCCGGAACTGCCTACAGAAGCACCCACTTCGATGTCCCTGGCTGAATGGATTGAAGCATTGAGGAAAGGGTGGGAAAATACAAAGAAAGCACTCGCTGAAGCGGCGGAAGCCTATAAGAAGCAAGCAGACAAGCACCGATCGCTCCAGCCCCCCTTTCGAGTGGGGTATAAAGTTTTTTTGTCCACTAAATACATCCGATTGAGAATGCCCAGCAAAAAGCTAGGGCCATAATTCTTGGGGCCTTTCCCCATAGTCAAAATTATTAACCCTGTCACTGTGCAGCTTGCATTGCACCCAACCACCACCTCCCCCTGTAGTAATACAAGGGGAGACACATTATGCAGTGAAGAAAGTCTTAGACTCCAGAATATTTAGGGGTCAATTACAATACCTAATCCATTGGAAGGGGTACCCTTTGTCCGAATCCACATGGGTAAAAAGTTGGAAGGTAAAAGCTGATAGACTAGTGAAGCAATTCCACGATAAATACCCAGACAAGCCAAAGCATCCCCATGGGGGGGAGGGGTGGTTAAGAATGCTGAATTAACCCCCTATGCAATTTTCTCTCTCTTCTGCAGGACACGTTTTTTTTCTTGAGGGGAGGCCACCTTAGCGCCCCCCTGCCGCCACCCTTGCCTCTTACCGCCCCCCTAAGTCATCCCACCCCCCCCAGGGGGCGGTACTGCCCACTTTGGGAATCACTGATCTAGGCTATCAAATCTTCCACAATGGAATTGAAATGGACCCAGAGAAAGTGTGAGCTGTGCTGGAATGGGCACCACCCCACACCAGGAAGCAACTGCAGAGCTTCCTAGGGTTTGCTAACTTTTACAGGCAGTTCATTCCTTCTTTTGTGCAAATTGCCCTCCCCATTACAAACTTGTTGAAAATGAAGGGGGGGGGCAAACCTAAACCCAGCCAACCATTGAAATGGACTATGGAGTGCCAGGCAGCATTTGAAAAACTCAAATGGCTCTTCTCTGCTGAGCCGGTGCTAAACCCAAATCCTGATAAACCATTTGTCATCCAGGTGGATGCCAGTGACATAGCAGTAGGGGCTGTGCTGATGCAGGAGAATGAGTAGGGACAATTACAGCCATGTGCATACATGTCCAAAAAGTTAACTGAAACTAAACAGCGCTGAGCCGTATGGAAGAAAGAAGTCTATGCAGTTAGGTGGGTGCTCCTTTCCTGGAGGCATTTCTTAGAGGAGAGTAAATCCCTTTCCAGGTATGGACTGATCACAAAAACCTGGAAGCCTTAACACCCCCCCCCTAAACTCTCTCCTAAACAGGCGCGATGGGCCCAATACTTTCAATGATTCAACTTTACCTTATGCTACCTACCAGGAGGGGAAAAATTCCTTGCTGACACTTTGTCAAGGATGCCTCAGTACAATAGCTCTAAAGCTGAGGTAGTCAGGAAAAAGAGAAAACTCCTGTGGATGGGGCTACAGCAGCTGCATTTAAGGATGCCCTAAAGTTTAAGCCACGTTTAAGGATGGCCCTAAGGATGCCCAAAACACCTGGTTTAGCAGCCATTAAAATGTTTGTTCTATTCAGGACGGACTGCCTTGCGTAGGGGGCAAATTATATGTGCCTGCCAATCAGAGACTTAAAGTTATGCAAGTATGCCACAACTCCAAACAGGCAGGACATTTTGGGTTCGTGAAAACTCTATACCTCAATAAAAGACCATTTTGGTGGCCTTCTCTCAAAAAAGACATTGAAAGCCGTTTCCAGCTGCTATTTGTGCTTCAGCAAAGCGAAGGCAAGGAAAGGCACTGGATCTCCTCCAAACTGTAGCTGAGCCTTCAGCACTCTGGACAAAGATCTCTATAGACTTTATCATGGAACTTCCTGAAAGCACGGAAAACACCGAAATTTGGGTTGTAACGAACCTTTTTTCAAAACAGATTCATTTTATTCCGTGCCAAAATATACCCATGGCTAAAGGACTAGCAAAGATGTTCCTACAACATATCTATGATTACATGGTGCACCACAACGAATAATTTCCAACAGGGGATCCAATTTACTTCTAAGTTCTGGAGAGCCTTTTTGGACTTGTTAGGTACCAAACAAGGACTAAGTTCTAGTCACCATCCTCAAACGTTCAAACTCCGTTCTAGAACAATATCTTAGATGCTTCATCAACTATCAACAAGACAATTGACTGCTGTTTGCTGAAGTCGCCTACAATAATGCAGTACACAGTAGCACTGGTTTCACCCCTTTCCAAGTCACTATGGGACAAGAATTCAAACCCATGCCTGAACTACCAGTCAAAGATCCTGTTATTCCATTGTTAAAGGATTAACCAGCTGCAAAACACCTTGGCCTGTTGTGGTCCATCTACACCTCAAATGGAATCTTATACTAAAAAAGCTGACTCCAAATTTCCCATTTACTCTACATGGATGATTTAAAACTGTTTGGAAAAACAAAAGCTGAATTGACTTCACTGCTGAAAAGCACTGAGGAGTTTAGCAGAGACATTGCGACATTGCGATGCAACAATTGCTGTTAAGGCAGGAAAATTTGTTGAAGATGATGGATTAGAACTTGATAATGAAGAGTTGATAAAAGCAGTAACACCAGAAGAAGGCTAGCAAAAGCATTTAGACTTATATACCACTTCACAGTGCTTTCCAGCCCTCTCTAAGTGGTTTACAGAGTCAACATCTTGCCCCCAACAATCTGGGTTCTCATTTTACCGACCTCGGAAGGATGGAATGCTGGGTCAACCTTGAGTCGGTGAGGATCAAACCCCTGGCAGTCAGCAGAATTAGCTTGCAAATTGCATTCTAACCACTGTGCCACCACTGCTCATTAGGTTATTAGGATACAAGTACTTAGGATTTTTGGAAGCCTCTGACCCGTTGCACAACCAAGTCAAGGAAGCTACTTCAACAAAATACATAAAGCGAGTCTGGAAAATTTTGAGATCAAAGCTAAGTGGAGGAAATACCATAAAGCCAATTAACACCTGGGCAGTGCCTTTAATACAATACTCAGCTGGAATAATTGATTGGACTCAGCTAGAACTTGATAACTTGGATCAAAAGACAAGAAAACTAATGACAATGCACCATGCTCTGCACCCAAAAAGTGATATTGATAGATTGTATTTGTCTAGATCTCAGGGTGGCAGAGGACTCTTACAAGTGAAACAAATTGTGGAAGAAGAAAACATGGCTTGAATGACTATATTAAAAAAAATCAAAAGAGCCTTTGCTAAAGGAGGTGAACAAGGGAAACCTCTTGAAAACAGCGAGATTGCAAGCAGAATATCGAAAGGAAACAATTGAGTGTTGAGTTTCTAACTGGAAAAAGAAGCCTATGCACAGTCAATACCTGAAGGACATTGAAGGAAAGGTAGACACAAAGCTAACATTGAGATGGTTGAGATCAGGGTTGCTGAAGAAAGAAACTGAAAGCTTCATTTCGGCTGCCCAGGAAGAAGCCCTACAGATCAATTCCATGAAAGCAAAAATTCAATAAGTCAGTAACAACAGCAAATATTGCTTATGCAATGAGAAAGATGAAACAGTGGATCACCTTATCAGTGGCTACAGTAAAATCTCACAAACTGATTTTCTACATCATGATCAAGTTGCCAAAATCATACATTAGAAGCTTTGCCAGAAGTTTGGGTTCAAATGCAGCAAAAATTACTGGGAACACCAAATTGACAAAGTTCTTGAAAATGAGCAAGTCAAGATCTTGTGGGATTTTTGAATCCAAACAGACAGACATCTGGCTTACAACACATCTGACATCACTATTGTGGAAAATAAAAAATGTCTGGTTCATTGATATTGCAATACCAGGTGATGCATGAATTGAAGGGAAACAACTAGAAAAAATAACGAAATACCATTATCTACAAATTGAAGTTGAGTGATTATGAAGAAAGAAACCAATGGTTGTAACAATAGTAATAGGAGCCCTTGGAGCAAGACCCAAAGGGTTGCCTAGATACATGGACATTTTGAACTTATCAGACTTGAATATTCTGACTTTGCAAAAAACAACAACAACACCTTACTCGGAACTGCCTATTTACTCAGATGTTACCTTAACAGCTCTTAGTCATTAGTTAGGATTCGAACTGTTCAGTTTTACCAGTCCCAGATTGTGAATCAAATTGAAGATTAAATCAATAACAACAACAACAACAACAACAACAACAACAACAACATTCTGAACTTGGAAAAGGCTGATCTGAAAGCAGAAACAAGGGCTGGTTTTCAGCAAGTGAAATATCGGACTTATTTTCATGTCTTTGCAGATAAAAAACACATAAAGCAATTGCAGCTTCCTGCAACAACACCAGCGGAACTGCAAAAGACTGCGCTACTCGGAACATCATACATCTTAAGAAGGTACTTGGTTGATACCTAGGACGCTGGCAGCAACCCGTATCAACCATCAGCACCAGTCAATGATATTTGTGACACATTTTTAAATGTTCACTTGACTGAGTTTCATGTTTAATGAATAAAAGAGATAACAACAACAACAACAACAATAATACCCTGTTCCCCTCCCCAAATAAGACATCCCCTGATAATAAGCCCAATCGGGCTTTTGAGTGTATGGCAATAAGGCCAAGTGCTTATTTCAGGGTTCAAAAAAAATATAAGACAGGGTCTTATTTTCGGGGAAACATGGTAATTTCTGAATATTTACTTTTGCTTCTAGAGGTTAGCAATATGTAAGGTCCTGCCTCTCCCTCCTGTTTAAGAAAGCATGGACTCTCGAAACTTTAGCATTTCAAAAGGAAACTTTTATTGAAAGGAAGTGAACGCAAGACAATGCAAAGCAGGGTCTGAGTTCCCCCCAGGCAATTCTGTTAGGATAAAGTGGTTAGAAACCCCTCCTCTCAGTTTGATGTTGAATGAGTCAATCCACAGGTGCGAAGATGTGGAAACGGCCATCCTGAGAAAGAGATAAGGATTCGTTCCCATGCGCTTCTTCTGTGAGGCTTCCAAACTGAGAGAAAACAGATGGCCCTCCCCCCTTGTACATCCCCCAAGGTAAATCAAAGCACAGGGCAGAATAGGTGACAGGGTAAAAGTTATAAACTAGGGAATTACAGGATACAGAGGAAAACAGGGTGAGAGCAATAAGTGAGTAAAAGAATCCAGGGTCCCCTCCCCACTTGAATGGCAGTATCACGATAGGGATCTGACACAATACCTTTTAATTTTGCATCATCTCCCAATCTGATAATCATCCTCTCAACTCACTCAGATGATTAATGAAAAATGTTGAAAAGCACAGAGCCCTGTGGCACTCCATCTGATACTTCCTTTCAAACTGAAAGGAAGCCATTAATGTACAATGGTAAGTCTAACAGGAGTTTTCTCTAGTTCATATAATAAAATATAAATACTCATTCCCAAGTTTGCTGAATGTTTTTCTGAGGCCAAAGTGCACTCTATCCACAATTAATGTGTGTCAAAAAAGCAAATCAGTTTGGCTGAATGTGACTGGCTGCATTTTTATCCAAGTGCTTCTGATTGTCTGTTTGAGGGACTTCCCCACTAGAGGCATTAAGCTGATAGATCAATAGTTTTTCAGTTCTCTTTTTTCTTTTGCAGCTGCTCCAAGTTAAGGTTTGCACAGAAATCATTTTATCAGAACTAAAGGCCATCAATCTATACTTTAGTCACCCAAGGTTTCTCCTGTCCAGTCATGTCGGACTCTAGGGGGTGGTGTTTATCTCTGTTTCATAGCCGAGGGAGCCAGCATTGTCCAAAGAGCTTCTGCAGTCATGTGGTACCCATTTATCTACTCGCATTTGCATGCTTTTGAATTGCTAAGCAAGCAGGAGCCTGGTTCAGATCAAAACCTATTCTGGTCAGTAGAATCACATGCGGCAGAAAAGTCAACAAATGCAGGCTTGCTTTACTTTGTACTTCATCGTCATCAAGGTCATCAACAATATTATATGTCAAAGGGATGAATTTATACAATTTGGTTGGTTAGCATCAGCATATCAAATAGTGCCCAGAGACAGACTGATAGGCAACAGTTGGGGTTATGTGAATAAATAAGCCACATTAGTATTCTGTACAAATGTACTTATGTCTTCTGTAGAAATTTGGACATTTAGATTCATAGCTGAATCCAAGAACATTGCTAATAGTGTTTTCAAACCACCAAACTGACGCCTGTATACATGCACATCACCATATGGAATACATAGAAATCAAAGTGACCATTTTATGGCTAAAAGGAAGTGGAGAAAGTCAATTATACCATCAAAGCCAGGTGCTGACTGTCATGAACTGCTCATGTGCAGTTAGAAGTGAAACTCAAGAAGAAGAAAACCAACCAGTTCCACAATATGTTCTTGAGCATATATTTTCAAGGAGAAGATCAGGAATTACTTTGAAGACTTGAACCTTATTTTTGTATGTATTTTTTGTATACAAGTATAGAAACTGGCTCAGATAAACATTAGTGGGTGCTTGTTGCATATTCAAGTGTCATCCTACAAAATCTGCAGAGTAGCAATTCTGCCAAGGTACTTTTTTCAGGCTTGCCTGCATTGCCATTGTTTTGCATCATTTGAGGTACTTGGAGGTGGCACAAAATTGACTAAAGGTCAGCCAGTTCCCCCTTTCAGCTGGAAGGGAGGTGGCAGACTTTCATTTTGCAGAAGTGATGTCAATACCACCAGCTCTGCAAATGCAGTCGTAGCTCAGCCTGACAAAATTTTATCATCTGATTGAATAACTCAACTTGGCAAGTCAATATACAACCCTCCATTTAAGGGCCCTCAGTTTTCCCACTTTACTTGGTGCCTTGTTTTAGGCACTAAAAAATCACTCCATGCCAGGGAAGTTGGGCAGTTTATGCAAACTCAGGAAAGCACTACACAGCCTGGTCTCCAGGATTCATCAAGAGCTATATACATTTCTGCACAAGTATGTGGCTATTCCCTAAATTTCTACTTGTGCCACTCTTTTCACTTCTCTCCTCTTGGTCAGTCCTTGCAGACTAAGCTGCTTCATGTTGAAGAGAGACTCTGGCCTTCCTTCTCAATCTGATGAACAACTGAGACACACAATTCAGCTGACAAAAACAAAATGGAAACTTTGGACATTGAGCATTTATGCCACAATGCTCCTGTTCAAGATGGCGCTTCTTGTTATAGACATTGTAGAAGGAGAGCCATGATAGTTGTGATAGCCCCTTTTCAGACTTTTGTAAAAAGACATCACTCTTCATGAGCTGCAGTTCACTTCCTTAAATATTCAGAGTGGCTGGATTGATGGAAGATGCTACCAGATTCTTGGTTTTTTGCCCTTATGATGGAAGATGGTATAAAAGTTACAACCTTGAAATAAATTGTTGACTCTATATTATACCAGCAAGTTCAACAGAATCAGCATCAGAGGTATCATCCACCAGGTTACCTGAAACTTCTAATCTTTCCTACCATTTTATAGTTAATTTACTGGATGAACATATCCATATCTCCCATCAATTAATCAAGGAACCCAAAGGTGTCAATTTATGGAAAATCTGAAGGATACGTCTGTGAACATGCTGCCATTTGTTGCTCAAGACTGTGCTCCCCAGTGTGTCAGGGTTCCAAATAGCATCCGAACTTAAATCAGAGTCCGAGGCAAAGTATTCCTCAAAGTTCCAATTTATTAACAGAGCCATGTTGGCACATCTGGGAGAAACCTGAATCTGAAGTCCCCTGGGTTTCTCCACCCAGTTGAAAGTTCAAGCCCTTGTCCCCACACCCCCAAGTCCATCACATTAACCAATCTTCAACTGCCAACTTGGCAGCATCCACCCATCTCCTCCCGTGCAGGTGCAGGAGTGCGAAGACAAAGGATGACCTTGACTATCTAGAAGGAATTTGTTATGGCTACATACAAACAGCCCTCATGCAATTCCCCCTCCCAAATTCCCACAGCAAAGAATACATATTAAAATAGTATAAAGTGTGGCAGGCCAAAGACCCCAACTAAAATGGCTTCGGCCTGACAGGCGGCCTCCCCTCAGGAAAAGACCGTGTCCTACAAAAAAAGGAAAGAAATAACATAGGGGGTTAATACAGCATCCTTAACCACCCCTCCCCCCCCCCAGGGGGACCCTTTGGCTTGTCCGGATATTTGTCATGGAATTGTTTTACTAGCTTGTCAGCTTTTACATTCCAAATTTTTACCCAGGTAGCTTCTGACAAAGGGTACCCCTTCCAATGGATTAGATATTATAGTTGACCCCTAAACACTGGAGTCTAGAATTTTTTTCACCTCATAGTGTGTCTCTCCTTGTATGACTACAGGGGGAGGTGGTCGTTGGATTTGTGGTCTTACGTTTGACCCAATCACCGGTTTTAATAAGCTGCAGTGCAACACAGGGTGAAATTTTGCCAATATTCTAGGCAGTTCAAGCTAGCAATAGCAATACCACTTAGACTTATATACCACTTTACAGTGCTTTACAGCCCTCTCTAAGTGGTTCACAGAATCAGCATATTGCCCCCAACAATCTGGGTCCTCATTTTACCCACCTCGCAAGGATGGAAGGCTGAGTCAACTTGAGCCGGTGAGATTTGAACCGCCGAACTGCAGCTAGCAGTCAGCTGAAGTAGCCTGCAGTACTGCACTCTAACCACCTCGGCTCTTCAGAAGCTGAACTGTGACTAGGTTGATAATTTTGACTATTGGGAAAGGACCCCAAAATTTTGGCCCTAGCTTTTTGCTGGACATTCTCAATCAGATATATTTAGTGGACAAGAAAACTTTATTCCCCCACTCGGAAGGGGGGCTGGAGTGATCGGTGCTTGTCTGCTTGCTTTTTATAGACTTCCGCTGCTTCAGCTAGTGCTTTCTTGGTGTTCTCCCATCCTTTTTTCAGCGTCTCCATCCACTCCGTCAGGGACATGGAAGTGGGGGTCTCTGTAGGTAGCTCAGGCATGGGAACAAATTCCATGCCGCTGGTCACTTGAAAAGGAGTTAGTTCCATGCTGCTGTGGACAGCATTGTTATACGCTACTTCTGCAAAAGGCAGCAACTCTGACCAATTGTCCTGCTGGTAATCTACATAACAATGGATGTATTGTTCGACCATTGCATTCGTACATTCAGCTGCTACGTTTGTACTCGGATGAAAAGCTGAGCTGAGTCCTTGGGTGGATCCCATAGCCCTCAGAAACTCTCTCCAGAACTTGGCTGTGAACTGTATGCCTCGGTCAGAGATGACTCTTTTTGGCACGACATGCAGGCGGTAAATGTGTTTAAGAAATAGCTTGGCTAGCTTCCTGGCTGATGGTAGTCCCAAGCAAGCGATGAAATGAGCTTGCTTGGAAAATAAGTCGATGACCGTCCAAATCACCGTATTCCCGCTGCTGTCTGGGAGTTCATTGCGATCTCTTCCCAGGGTCTGCTTGGGTTGGCTACCTGTTGAAGCAATCCAGGGGGTTTTCCTGGC
>QLTV01000207.1:732625-745804 GCA_003457575.1 Thermophis baileyi
TGGAGTTCAAAAGGATCTTTTATTAAGCAGAAGTGAAAGCATTCCATTCAAAGCAACGTCTGAATACCCTTAGGCAAAGCAGGTAGAGTTAAAGCAGTAGAGATCCCTCCCATTAGCCAGAATGCAGATTCTAACCAATACACAAGTGTGAAAATGCTTTCTTTATCAACTGCTCTGGGAACCGGATAAACATACATTTCTCTGACCATCTTCTGTTATCCATTGAAGTGAAACATCCCACATTGCCCCTCATAAACCTTCTCCAAAAGTGAAGAGATCTCAGGATGCTTGGCGCCCGGGTATGGATCGTAAACCGTCAATTGACACAGGCAATGCTAATAAATTGAACCCAAGGCCCCCCCTTCTCTCAACTGAATGGCACGATCACTCTTTGGGATCTGACAGGTCTCAGGAGGGAAATTAGGGCAGGCTTTGTTGGCAGCTGCCCCCAGATCCAGGAGAGGAGTACTGAAAGCAAGAGGAGAGGAAGTGCCCCCACCGCCCACCATCACTTTATTCAGGTCTGTAGAGCTAAGGGCATTTGGGGGTCGGGCCGCTCTCCTTCCTCCCCACTGCAACCACATCCACTTTCAAGCTGACATGCAGGTGGGGTGATGAGGCAACCAGGCGCAGCCTGTCTGGTATGGAAACCGAGGCTCTCCCAGGCCAGGGAATCATCAGACAGCCTGGGGCTTGGCCTTTATTCTGAAATTGCCCATCCTTTGCCCATTCGTTTTCTGTGGAGCATCCACATTTGCTCTCAGCTCCTTTTTATTGCTCTCCAGGTTGTCTTTCTGGACAACCTGATAGTTTGACCAGATGGGTCCAACTGTCCAGCGTGGAACAGGCTGCCCTGCAGTGGAGGTGTTCATGCCAAGGCTGGGCAGCTGCTCTCAGGCCTTCTTTCATTTGTATTCTGCCCTAAGCAGCAACCGGCTGTGGTTGCCTGCTGGGCCTTCCCAACTCTGGGGTTCTGCAGTGTGTCTTTTATCCCAGGCTTGTTGTTGGTGAAGCCATGGCACTTTGGCACTCTGGACTCTGGCCTGAAGCAGCAGCTCACTGAAAAATGTTTTCTCTCCTTTCACAGGGCAGGATGCAAAATGATGGAGGCAAATTGCAACTAAACGTTAGGAAAATTCTACCATTTGGAAGCCATGACTCAAGGGGATGGACAACCATGTCAGGAGTGCTTCAATTCGGACTTTGCTCTGACCAGGAGGAAGCTGCTAATCAAAAGCGCTTCCAACTCTGGAATTCCATGCAAGGCTGCTTCCCAATGCCTTGTGAGGCTGTTCAGGGAGCCCAATTTCCTTTCTTCATCGCCTTCTAGGGCTTTTACTAACATTATTTCCATGGATGACTTTAAGAATAAGCATTTAGACACCTGACAAGGGAAGCAAACTAGTCATCCCACTGTGTGGAACGGGAAGAGCTTTTCAGTGAAAGCTGGAGAAAAAGACTAATATTGCTACTCAACTACTAAACAGTTGTCGTGGAGAGACTGTTATACAAGTGTCACTCAGAACCATCATTTAAATTCTGCTCTGATCTCCCTGTCAGAGGTCAACTACTGAAACTGCAGAGAGTTGGGGTGTGTGTGTGGTCTCCTTGCCAAGAGAAGTCAGTGGAAACTCTGGCAAGAATCAGCAAGCAGACATCAGAACTATTGCAGATTGGAGCCTCAGCTCTGAGAACACAGGAAACGAAACCAAAGAGGCTCCCAGAGTGATCGTGATCAACAGCAAACACAGGAAGCAGAAGGCGGATTGTGGTGTGTTTGCACTCGATCTGTGGCTGTTTCTTAGGATTTTTTCCCTCTTGGCTCTTTTAACTCTTGTTGAACTCATTTTCTCCTTTGGCTTCCTGCATCATCTCTTCTGTGTTTCCACTTTTTCACCGCTGAGACTGGCAGAAGGAATGTTGCTCTTCCTCTGAGATCCTTTCTCAGTGGCCATCCTAAAGGTGCTTTTTCAAAAGGCAACTGGACTTTCTTTGTTTTTTCCCTTGAAGACATTTCACTTCTCATCCAAGAAGCTTCTTCAGTTCTGACTGAAATGAAAAGTCTTCAAGAGAAAAGACAAAGAAAGTCCAGCTGCCTTTTGAAAAAGCACCTTTGGGACAACCATGACCTGGATGACTGAGAAGCTCCATAGACATTTCTCAGTGGCCCTTTCCATGGGAAGCAGTGGTGGGTTGCTCCTGGTTTGGCCCGGTTCTTAGAACCAGTAGTGGCGGTGGCGGGAGGCTCCGCCCACCTGCCCGGGATGCTTCTGCGCATGCGCAAAAGCATTGCACGCGTGCGCGAGTGCGCGCATGAACCAGTAGCAACAGGTTTTAGAACCCACTACTGATGGGAACCATGAATGCATGCAGAAGGTCCTGCCTAGATCTCTCTGCTCAGTTTGGAACATGGTATGGAAAACTTTGCTCAAACTTGAGGGTTTTAAACTGAACCCCATGGAAGTTAATTGTTAAATATGTAAATAGAGAGTAAAAGATTTCACTCCGGTCTGGCGTAAATAGAGACATTAACATAACCGCTGCTCATTGGTCCATTTGAGCGGTGGGAAAATAAAGCGCTGTCAGTGGCCGGGCTGCCTGACAGATCCCTTTAAAAGAGGGCGCTGTCAGCCAGCCAGCAGAGATGTTTTGCCAAGCCTTAGAATAAATGAAGTCACTATTCGGAGTCCTGCCTCTTCATTCAAACTCCCAACTTAACACTGGCGACGAAGGTGGGATTTTGAAGAGAACAAAGGACAATGGAACTGAGCTGGGCATCCACATGGCATCGGCCATCACCGCAGAAGCTGAAACGCATCGACACCCAAGATAACCATGCACGCCCCACCACCTCCATTCAACCCAGCCAAAGAGAGCTGGGAAAAATATAAGTTCCGATTCCAGTGGTTCCTGGAAGCCAATGATCTAATGGAACTAACGGACAAGAGGAAGAAAGTGCTTTTCCTGAGCTATTGCGGAGCTGAAGTCATCGATATGGCTGAAGCACTATCTGAACCAGCTCCAATACAGATGGTGGCTGATGCTACAAGAATCACTGCAAGCACATTATGCACCCATACCCTCACCAATGGTGTACAAACATGAGTTCTACCACAGGAAGCAAGAGGAAGGTGAGACAATAAACCAGTACGTCGCTACTCTACAAAAAGCCACGGCTCGCTGCAAATTCAGTAACATAGAAGAAGCCATGATGGATAGACTGGTATTTGGCCTGAGAGACCTCCAATTACAGAGAAGGCTGCTATCCAAGCCTAAGCTCACATTTAAAATAGTGTTAGTGGAAGCTAGAGCATCTGAAGCCACCAATAAAACAGCCGCGGGCATCCAAAAAACAGAAAACATAAATGTGCCGCAAAGAGCAATCACTGTGCATCAGGAGAACTGGGAGACCGAAGACTCCACCAAGGAAGATGATGAAATCCATCGCCTATGATTCGAAGGGAGAGCAGGAAATTCAGAGAAGCGAGACAGACCCTCGTTGTGTGCCAGCTGCAGGGAAAACCATCCCAGAGCAAGCTGCCCATTCCTGGACGCAATCTGCCAAAGATGCAAGAGAAGAGGTCACATCACAAGAGCTTGCCGAGCCAACCAGCCGGCCATGTACTGGAAATGGCAGACAGCGAGGCAGCCAGAAGAGCAAACCAGATTCAGGAAATTGCAATACCCAAAAAACAGCCACAGGGAGACCCAAGCCGCAAACACCAAAGAAACACAACAAATGACCATAGAACACTCCAGCATGCCCAACTTTTAAAAAATCCATATCACAGTCTTCATCGGGGGGTCCCCATGTGATATGGAGGTGGACACAGGGTCATCCTTGACCATTGTGTCCTGGAAGACCATAAAAAGGGCAGTCCCGGAACTGGAAAAGACACAGCTGAAGCCACAGAAGATGGTGTTAAAAGACTATCAAGGGAACCGTGTCCCCGTCCTAGGGATCGGATCCGTTCAAGTCCAGTTTAAAAAGTTCGTCGGACAACTACAGCTGACCAGAGTAGACAATGACCTGCCAAGCTTGCTGGGACTGGAGTGGTTCGAGTCTCTGGGTTTAGGACTGATGGGCATCCACACAGTCCAAGATGACAGCATCGAGGACCTGATGAAGGAATTCACAGACGTCTTCGACAGAAGCTTGGGCAAGTACATGGGGAAACCCATCTCTTTCAATTTAGACCCCAATGTAGCCCCCATCAGACTGAAGGCAAGGAGGGTCCCCTTTGCTCTCCAGCCCAAAATAGACAGTCAATTAGACAAACTAATTGCACAGGGGATTCTGGAGCTGGTGGATCACGCTAAGTGGGAGAACCCAATAGTCACCCCAATTAAACCAGACAGGTCAATCCGCATACTCTCATGAATTACTGCACTGCTGAATGGAGTTGTTTACATCCAGTCAAGGCTAACCGTCCTGGAACTCCAGATGGACGAAAACACCTTAAGATGTGCCCCACATGACACAAAAAGGGAAGTTTGCTCTGAAGAATTACTGCGCTGCTGAGTGGAGTTGTTTACACCCAGTCAAGGGTGTAAAAAAATTCCTGAAGATGAGCTTCACATGACATTATGCGGGATGTGGATTGGACATTCAGCCTGGGTCCCTGGGGGGAGGGATTTGGGGAAACTTTCAATATGTACCTTTCGTGTCTTTTGGCTCAGATCTTGCTTTTCTTTCGCTGCTATCATTTCAAACTCAGTAAAAGTACCTCTTCTCTACTTCAATGGAGTTGGGGGTTTTCTTTCTTGGGTTTTGAATGGAGGCAGGCCTGACATTAAGCAAGATCTGCTTTATCGGCCAACCCAGAGACCTAGTCTACTAAGGGGGCTGAGCACACAATGTCAACCCAAGGGAGCGACCAGGAAGACTGGGGAGACATGTGGTTGACCTCTCCTCAGCCACACCACTGCTGGGAGGAGACAGAATGGTTGGAGGAGTTGCAGCTTGAAGAGAAACAGGTCCGAGCCAGATGGTCGCTGGGTGTAGGACGCATGGAAAACCCGGAAGAGCACCTCCTGGGGGTAACTGTCATCAGACGCCGGCAAGGAGATGATGCCTTACAGGAAGCCAACAAAAAGGACCTCCTGCACGCCCTGCAATTCCCACATCAAGCACTCGAGAGCCGGAGAGCTTGGGGGCCCCTCGCAGAGAAGCATGCCCTGCCAGCGCGCGAAGAAGCTGGAGAGGCAGCAGGGGGAGCCAGCGTCTCTGCAACCCCAGCTGTGATTCCTGTAGCTCAGCAGGGGCCAGCTCCGGCCGCAGGCATCCCAGCAGCCGCAGCTGCTGCAGCCCAGGCCCCTCCGGTGGAGGGGGGGATCCCCTGAAGGTGCCGGAATCCAAAGGTTCCACAGGTGGGAGTAAAATACGGAGGGGATCCCAAAGCTCTGGGATTCTTCCTAGCTTCCTTCCTCTTCTCTACTTCAATGGAGTCGGGGGTTTTCTTTCTTGGGTTTTGAATGGAGGCAGGTCTGACACCTGACCTGCTCCCAAGTTGCCATAGGCAGGGGGATGGGAAATCGTGCCTCGCAGCTGCACCGAGGAATTCACACCTCAGTCAAAACAAAACACATCCTAGCCGGCCGAAGTCAAGGCCATCTCCACAGAGACCCGCAATGGCCAGAGGAGTGACTTCTATGACCCGCAAAATTGCTTCGTTGGGGAATGTGACTGGTGACATACCTTGGGGGGAGGGGGCAACAGGGTCAGAGGCAAGGCGCGAACTGGGTGAAGTCAGAGCTGGCTTCAATTAGGTCGTGCCGACAAGGCACTCCTAATAAACAACTGGATTTTTCTTGCAAAATGGCTTGAGGCTCCTGATTTTATTAGGGCATTGGTTGGAACCCTGACATTCTCACTCTGTTCCCATACCAGGTGTCCTTGGTGGTTAGTTTATTCCAGCCTTGACACCTCTGGTTTCTGTCAAGGCTGTCTCCCCCTCCTGCCATTTTTCATCACATTCCCATGCCCAATTTTATTACTCTACATTCCTTTGCCCCCTCCACCCCTTTCACTTTGTGGCAGGATGCTAGCAAAGCATAGAAACTGAAGATGGCAGATCTGACATTCAGGCTTCCTGGCCCCAGGGCATTGTTCTTTCATGTCTGCGCATTAATCATTTCCCAAACGAGTCCAAAAGTTACACCCAGAGAGGACCATCAGTGAGAAACATTAAGAAACATGCTTGGCTGTGTCTTATTCTGATGGGTACCACCTCAGGGATCAGTCTCATCAGTAACTGTTAGGACAAAGTGCTTTCATCACAAGGGAAAAGGCTCTTGATGAAATATGCATTTGGTAATTAAAATAATAATTACCTTTCAAGTTTCTAATAATATTTTTTGATTGGACCACCTCAACAGAGTTGCTCTTTAGTTCCCGATCATTTTCAGGTATGGGACACCAACAATGGGTTCAATATGGTCTTCAGTTAGATTCAGGCCAGAGGATAAGGAGCACCACCAAGCCTTGATCAGCTTGACAGAACAAAGACATGGGGAGGGGGGGGTATTTTGCAGAGACTGATTTTCCTCTGAAAGTTCCCAAAATCCTTGCATGGCATATTCTCAAGGATCTGGTCAATCTTCATTCAGGCAAGGACCAGGAGAACCCACCTCTGCAGCCCACCTCATCCCCAGAAGATTGGCCCTCTCCAGGCTTTCTCGCTCACTGGAGTGACAATATTTGGAGAGGCAACCTGCTCTGACTTTATTGATTTAATTAAAAAAAAATACGTGAGCTACATATTCTTGGTTTTTAAGTATCTAATTAGGGATAGATGGTATAATTTCAAAGCAAAAGGAAGTAAAAATTTTATTCTTAATTTCAGAGGTTGGCCAGTTGAATATAGAATAACAGAGTTGGAAGGGACCTTAGAGGTCTTCTAGTCCAACCCCCAGTTCATGCAGGAGACCCTATATCATTCTGGACAAATGGCCTTCCAATCTCTTCTTAAAAACCTCCAGTGATGGAGCACCCACAACTTCCAAAGAGAAGCCGTTCCGCTGGTTAATTGGATATTAACAGTAGGTGGGACACAGAAAAAAGCAAAGGTCTGTTCCACACTTTTACCAGTCAGGCTTGAGTGATAATCATGTCCACTGTGAAGATGCCTTTTCATGTCTTGGAATCCATTATAATGTTATATTGAAAAGATAATACATCCACTATATTCATATTGACTGTTGCTGCATTACCATTACCCTCTTCTTCATTCAAGTCAGGGCTACTCCAGCAGATCGTGTGAGCAACTTAGGAGCTGATCACCATTGCCTGATGGCCTCTTCTAGGATTTTCCCAGCTCTAATGTCAAGCTGATCGGTCTATAGTTCTCCCCATATACACCTTTCCAAAAGAATGGGAAAACATTACCTCTTCCTCAGGCTTCTGTCAATTCAGTTCTCCAAGGTTACAGTC
Organism: Thermophis baileyi; assembly: GCA_003457575.1. Taxonomy (NCBI): domain Eukaryota; kingdom Metazoa; phylum Chordata; class Lepidosauria; order Squamata; family Dipsadidae; genus Thermophis; species Thermophis baileyi. The sequence continues at coordinate 740,058 of QLTV01000207.1, forward strand.
AACGGTTGTGAGATCGCAACTGTCAGCTTCTGTGGTCTTTTGGGATGTAATCCATCCAGTCCAGAGACTCACTAATTTCTTACCTGTTTTGATCTGTACTTCTCTTCTGCCCTCTGTGGTGGGGCTTCTGAGAGGTTGGACCACCCGCACCCTTTTTTTTTTTTTTTTTTTTTTTTTTTTTTTTTTTTTTTTTTTTTTTTTTTTTTTTTTTTTTTTTTTTTTTTTTCTCTTTTTTTCTTTTTTTTTCTATCTCCTTTGTTTTTTTTTTTGCAAAAAGGGCAAAATAAGAGTTAAGCAGTTCAGCTTCTCCCTGATGCTCGTCACCATCTTGCCTTCTTCTCCAGTCACCTCTGGATTGCTTCCTTGATTTTCCTTTTTCTCTGCACATACCAAAAGAACATTTTGTTATTTTTGGCACTCATTGCAAGGCCTGGCTCATTCTGAGTCTTAGCTTTCCTGACACCATTCTTACAGATTCAGGCTATTTTTGAATCTTCTTTTTTTGTTTCTCAGTTTATCTTTAGGCGCCCCTTCTTCTTTATTTTGGGTATTGTTTTTAGGCCTTAATTACTTCATTTTTCAGAATTTCCCAACCCTCCTGAACTATTTTTCCATTTTCAGTTTTCATTCATGGATTCCTTCCCACTTTTCCCCTCAGCTTATTGATTTCTATTGTTTTGAAATCTAGAACACTAATCTGACAATCTTCAGTTCTCCTTGCCTGCAAGAAGTGAATTTTAGGAAGACATGTCCCACTTTCTCAAGGTACCAACCACTCCCATTTTTTCAACCATTTATTTCCCCTTAGTAAGTATTAAGTCCAGGACAGCTGATCTACCTTTTAGATGATGAAACAGCCTGCAAGGCACAATGAGATCTTTTTGGTTCTCCACTTGCTGCAGAATTTGATTTAAACTTAATTTTGGGATAATTGGAATCCCCCACAGCCACAGTGGGATGTTTCTTGGGGGCCAGCAGCTATCTTCTAAGCAGAACATAGACAGTGACTGCCAACTAAATCTTGGTAAAGGGGAAGGAAGGAAGGAAGGGAGGGAGGGAGGGAGGAAGGAAGGAAGGAAGGAAGGGTTCTTCTGCTTCAAACAAAGCATCATCAAGACCCCCACAAACATTCTGCCAAAGTAGGGACAGCCATGCCAAGGAGGGGCAGTGCTGCTGGCATGTTGTTTCTGATTATTACCGGGTTCCAGTGTTTTCCTTGCCACAAGTGGCAGCCCTCAGGCAGGGATGGAGGAGAGTCAGGAAAAGTGGGCCTCGTGTTTCTGATTGTGGCTGCCTAGGTTCCCCACTGAAAATGGAGCTGTCATTTCGGTTCATGATGATCTCTGCATCTTTTCCAACTCTACAATATCCTTTTGGAGGAACAATGGCCAAATAGTTTAAGTGAGGTAATTTTATTTTCAATTGTCTCAAAGGTGCTTTTTCAAAACTGGATTGTTTTTTCCTTCAGGAAGTACAGCAAAATGTTTTGTTTCTCATCCAAGAAGCTTCATCAGTTCTGATGGCAGGGTGGTGATGGAATGGAAGGATAGTTCCTGAGTGTTGAGACTGGATGGTGGGGAGATGGAAGTATAGGTTCTGACCAGATGGTGGTGGGGGAATAGAAGGATTGTATTTTTTTGCAGTCATCCGATCGTTACCACTATTGCCCTGGGTTACCTGAATCAGAGAGCAATTGGTGGAGGAATCTTCTTGGAACTGCGGGAAGGGCTGTGTTGTAGACTGGGGGTAGGGGTTGTCTTATCTCTCCCCCTCTGTTGAGGGAGGGCTGCTCAGTGTTAACACAAATGGCCTCTTCTACCCCTCTTTCAAACCAATGATCCTCTCTACATTGCTACATTTATTCTCTTCTTTGCCTGTAATGGAGGAGCTCCTGCTGGATCTTTTTCTAGATTTGATGAAAGCCCAGTGAGGATAACCACAAGTTCTGAGGCATTCTGCACAGTCCAGAAAAGCCAGACTATGGACTGTGCCGTTCACATTAAGGAAGACAGAAGCCATAACACTGAAGTTTACAGAAAACCCACACACAGAGATCAGTATTTATGTTTTGATTCTTATCACCTACTGGAGCACAAAAATGGGAGGGATTAGAACCCTACGCCACCAGGCTGAAATTTTGCCTACCTCCCCCCTCCCATTACAGTTGTCTCGTTGCAAGCGGGGCTGCATAGCGAGTCAACCATGACATGCCGACCCTCCAGAAAGAAGATTAATCCTACAAGGAAACAAACACACACATATTATTACCCCATGATCCTTCTGCACAGGTTTACCTACGGGGGTTGGTCTGAGTACCTAGTGTGGAACTTAGAATGAGTCTAGGGGCATGGACATTCGTCGCCATCACCGCTTCTGCCTCCGTCAAGGGAAACCCCTTCCGTAAGACTAGATACTGCAACTTCCTCTTGTAGCACTGGGAGTCAAGGATCTCCTTGACCTCGAAATGTTTTTCTCTGGGGGGAGAGGCGGCTTAATGGTCGGCCTTGGCGGTGAACTACAGAAGGGTGTTAACAAACTACAGTGAAACACTGGGTGATGTGCCTGAGGTTTTTTGGCAATTCCAGTTCCACCGTCACCGGATTCACAATCTGGATGATGGGGAAAGGACCTATGTACTTGGGGCCCAGCTTCTTGCAAGGCTGCCCCAACTGCAGGAACTTCGTGGACAGCTACACCTTATCCCCTATTCTAAACTCCTTCTAAGGTACTCTCTTCTTGTTAGCCTGCCTTTTCTACGCTTCCCTAGCTGCTTCTAACACTTTGCACACTACAGGCCAGATGGCTTTGAAAGTACTTATCCACTCAGCCAACGAAGTCAATGGTGTCTCTTGAGGGAGCTCTGGCATAGGCACAAATTCCATGCTGGTGGCCACTCGAAAAGTAAAAGCACTGCTACTGTATGTACAAAGTTATTGTATGCCACCTCAGCAAAGGGTAGAAGGACTGGCATGGATGGGGCGCAAACTATATATTCCGTCGAGCTCCACTTCAGTACTAAAATCCTCTGGCTCGATGGGATATATAGTTTGCTCCCCATCCATGCCTCTTAAAGACAATTCGCCTTTGTGTTGCTGGAACCACTCATCTCTGGCCAAGGCTTATTTAGGGGTCGTGATAAGTCTTCGGTCAGCTGTGATTGCGATGCTTCCTGCTATTTCGTCAGGGCCAGTGCTGCTACTTGCGACCCCCTCTTGAGCACTGTTGTACTATGGCACTCGTGAGAGGGCGTCTACCAAAACATTTCATCCTCCTGATAGATAGTTGAAGCAATTGAAGTACTTGTTTAGGAGACAGCTTTCAGGGAGCCTTCAGTGCTTCTAAGTCCTTGTGGTCCATCCACAGCTCAAAAGGAATCTTACTGCCTTCCAAGAATTGCCTCCAGGTTAGGAGAGTCCAGCGGACCTCATAGGCTTCCTTTTCCCAGATAGCCCATCATCTCTCAGTCTCCAAAAGCTTGTGGGACATTGTGGGTGCATGGCTGCAACTCGCCTTTTACGTTCCTCTGGAGCAGCACCACCCCCAGGGCCACATCATTGGTGTCTGCTTGGATCACAAAAAGCTCATCTGGGTCAAGGTGTAACAGAGTAACAGAGTTGGAAGGGACCTTGTAGGTCATCTAGTCCAACCCCCCCTCAAGCAGGAGACCCTACACCAGGGGTCGGCAACCCGTGGCTCCGGAGCCGCATGCGGCTCTTTGGACCCCCTGCTGTGGCTTCCTGCCCCATCACTGGCTGGCCTCGCCCTCCCCTCCCTCACATGGCCTGAGAAGGTAAGGGCGATGGCGTGAATGGAGAAGCGGGCGTGGCTGATTCTCCGGCGCTGGTTGAGGAACATAGCCACCCCCGGCCAAGGCTTCCCTTCTCCCTCCTCCCTCCTCCCCCTCTCGTGACTCCCTGGCTGGCTGTGGCGAGGGCAGGAGTGTGCGCATGCGTGGGGAGACCCTCAAGCGAGCACCAAGCACAGCAAAGGCGTGCTCGGAGGGCGGGCGGTGGGCGGCAGGAGGCTGCTCACTTAAGGAGGTTCTTTGAACGCGGCTTCTCTCCTGCCCTAAGGATCTGGCCATTGCCTTGCCATGTCCCATCCCGTCCCCCCGGCAGCTCTTCGGCCGAGCGCGGTGGCTGTAAGCTCCAGCCCAAAGCAGCAGAAAGCGAAGGCTGCCTTTGCTCCAGCGACCCTCCTCCCCCTCCTTTTCCTCTCATGCGGGGTGGGGGGGGTACAGCAAGGCGATGGCCAGAGCCTTAGGACAGGAGAGAAGCAGCCCTGTAGCTGCCTTCATGCCACATTTGCGCGTAAGGCAGCCTTCGCTTCCTGCCGCTTCGGGCTGGAGCTCACGCCCTCCCCGCTCGGCCGAAGAGCTGCGGGGGACGGGACGGGACAGGATACAGCAAGGCAATGGCTGGATCCTTAGGGCAGGAGAGAAGCCGCGTCCAAAGACCCTCCTTAAGCGAGCAGCCACTCGCCACCCGCCCTCCGCATGCGCCTTTGCGCCTTTGCGCCTTTGCGCCTTTGCGCCTTTGCGCCTTGAAGAGGTTCTCCCCACGCGCACCACAGCCGAAATATGGTTTCGGCCTGACACAGCAAGGGAGTCGTGAGAAGGGGAGGAGGGTCGCCCGAAGAGAAGCCGGGGGTGGCGATCATTCCTCAGCACACACAGAGAGAGGGGGAGAGAGAGGGAGAAAGAGAGAAATGAGGAAGGGAGAGGGAGAGAGAGAGATAGAGAGAGATGGGGAGAGGGAAAGAGAGAAAGAAAGATGAGAGGGAGAAAAAGAGATGGAGAGAGAGAGAAAGAAAGGGAAAAGAGAGAGAGATATCTTTTTCTCATAGAAAACAGACCCACAAAACCTGGGTAAGCGTAGCTGGGGGGTCATGTGACTCGGTGGGAGTGACATCGAGCTGGCCACGCCCACCCAGGTTTTGTGGCTCCGGGTGTTTTGTTTTCTCTGGGAAATGGGTCCAAATGGCTCTTTGAGTTTTTAAGGTTGCCGACCCCTGCCCTACACCATTTCTGACAAATGACAGTCCAATCTCTTCTTGAAAGTCTCAAGTGTTGAAGCTCCCACAACTTCCGAAGGCAAGCTGTTCCACTGGTTGATTGTTCTCACTGTCAGAAAGTTCCTCCTTATTTCTAGGTTGAATCTCTCCTTGATCAGTTTCCATCCATTATTCCTTGTCTGTCCTTCGGGTGCTTTGGAGAATAGCTTGATCCGCACCTCTCTGTGGCAGCCCCTCAAATATTGAAACACTGCTATTGTTAGATAGTGGGTAGAGATGACAGGAGACAGACTTCCAAAGCAGCTCTTTATTTCAGCTCTTGTGTAAGCAACCAGCAAAGAGCAGTCTGACAGCTTGCCCTTTTATAGGGAGCTGTCAGACAGACCAGCCAATAGCGTTTGAGCTTTTTCCCGCTCAAACGCTGGACCTGGTTGGAACCATGCAACACAGTTGAAACAGTTAGAACATAACACCCCTCCCCTCCTGGATGGAGCTGTCCAGCATACGTAATCACGCAGGTAGGCGGGGCGTTTTGAAGCCCTACTAGACCTGCGCAATTCAGATGGCGGTGAGGCAGCGGACTGTGCGGCCAGGNCCTCCTGGATCCAGCATACGTAATCACGCAGGTAGGCGGGGCGTTTTGAAGCCCTACTAGACCTGCGCAATTCAGTTGGTGGTGAGGCAGCGGCCTGTGCGGACAGGTCTGCTGCCGCTCCGGGGCTCGAGGGCTCGAG
>QLTV01000207.1:753574-776222 GCA_003457575.1 Thermophis baileyi
TGCTTCTTGTAATTTGTATTCGTTAAGATCAGACAGGTGTTCTCTTTCTATTTTTTTTTTTTTGCTTATTTTAACTTTTATTTCTAGCTGTCTTTTACATTTATGTTTTTGGTAGGTTGGACTATTGTTTCTTTTTGCGAGAAGACACATGCAAAGAATAAGTTAAGCAGCTCTGCTTTCTCTGTGTTGACTGTTACTTCTTTGCCGTCTTCTGTCTTTAGTGGACCAACTGTTTCCTTGATTTTTTTCTTGTAATTTATGTGTTGGAAGAAGCTTTTTTTATTATCTTTGACTTTTGTTGCAAGTCTTTGTTCATTCTGGGCCTTTGCTGTCCTGATTTTTTTCTTTACAGATTCTGGCTATCTGTTGATACTCTGCCTTAGTTATGTGTCCCTCTTTCCATTTTTTGTATTTGTCCTTTTTTTCATTCAATTTGTCAGTGAGATCTTTGTGCAGCCATGCTGGTTTCCATGGGAAAGGTGGCAAAAGCAGAGGATCAACCAATTCCCCCTGGAGTCATGGTGACGCGGGGGAGCAAGTGGAAGGCTAGATAAGCAGACGAGTGAGATGATCCAGCCGAGTGGAAGTTCCCAGCCACAGCTTGCAGTCCGTCAATGGAGCAGCTGAGGGAGAAGTTCAGTGGGTTGGAGGTCTGGGGAGCCACCTCACCAAGGGAGGTAGTCATGCAAGTTGGGACTGGGGCCATAAACCATTTCCTACCCCATCCCCTCCCCTCCTGCAGCTGATGAACCCCACTTGGGGTGGTGGGAGCCCCACACCAAGGGATAGCAGCTCCTGTCCCAGCTGCCTCCCCATTGGGGGAGCAGGCACCGGCACACACAGCCACAGTGGCAGCCAGTATTTCCATTTAGGTACCCCTGGCCACAGTGGGGCTGCTGCCTGGATACATCCTACTGTGAGAGGACTGACCACCACCTCCCCTAGTGGTCCAGTTTGATGGGCGACCTGACAACTTGGCTTACTTCCTGACCCAAGTCTGGAACTACATGGAGTATCATGGAGCGATGTACCTGGATGAGCATGCCTGGGTCAATGCTGTTGCATCAAACCTGGAGGGGAATGCAGCAAGATGGTTGTTGTCTCTCCACAATGAAATGGCTGCGGAACTGCAAGACCTGAATGCTTTCATGCAGATGTTGCAAGACAGATTCGAAGACCCCCACAGCAGCCCGGCATGAAGAAACCCTTATCCAGTCCCTGTGGCAGGGCAAGCGGCCGGTGGCAGAGTACATCCAGGATTTTCAGAGCCTGGCGGCTCACCTGAGAAATTGGCCTGAGCATATGCTACCAATTCCGGGAGGGGCTGAACAAGTAGCTGTATCACAACTGCCTGCTCCGGGTGGTGCCCCGCGACCTTCGAGCGTGGTACCGGTTAGCCAAAATGTGGAGCTCGGCCTGATGGAGTACTGGGAGCATGTTGTACATAAGAACTGGCCCCGCCGAATGCCTGAGAGATGCCCAGCACCCCATGGAGGGAGAGGGGGTGCAACCCCTACCATCGGGGAGAAGCCCCACCAAAGCCCGGGAGCATGTTTCCGATGTGGGAAGGAAGGTGTCAGCCAGCCTGCTGCTAGCTGCCATAGAAATGGGGGGGGGGGCTCAGTTGAGAAATTTTCTTTGCAGCTTTGCAACTACTGGTCTGAATTTTGCTTATCTCTCCAAGGTCATTTCTTCTAGATGTCAAACCCAAGCAAGCAAGCAAGCACTGTTGAGATGATCCAATCTCTTTATGCAAAAGTTTATTGAGTACATCATTTTGGCACAGAATGAAAGCAAAACCAGCTCTGGCTAATTCCCGGGCAATTCAATATAATTAAAGTACAGAATCCTCCCTCTTCCCATTAGTGCAAGTCACATTGTCCAATTAGGTGTAAAGGTGATGTTATGGAAAAACTTCCACGCCTCTGGCAGACAACTGCTGGAATGTCCTTGGTTCCCATGAGACAATTTCTTGTTATCATCTGGAATGCACATTGCAATCTCTCCCTCCCTTATTCCCCCCCCCCCAAGTCTGTTGCCAAGCTGTGACACAGTAAAAGTGAAAGCAGCTTGAATACACTTCAAAGCTTGACACTAGCTTTGGTATGCAGCAGCCAGAGACGATGCACTTGAATCAAAGACTTTCTCAAAACATTTGCTAGCTGGTGCTTGCCCTCTGGTTGCCTAGCTACAAGGGGGTTGGGCTCTACGGTTTGTTTCAATTTGCTGCTTCATGTGGTTTTGCCTCAGATCTTGCCTGAAACTTGTTCCATTCAGTTCTCTCCTAGTAAAAGTATCTTTTCTTTGAATCTATGGAGCCAAGGGTTTTTCTTTCCTAGGAAGTGGATGGAGGCAGCCATGACATTAGGCAAAATCTGCTTTAACAGTCAACCCAGAGACAGCAGTCTACCATGGGGACTGAGCATCCAATATCCAACCACGGAAGTGAGCTGAAGGAAATTGGAGCTACGGCCAGCTCCCCCACTAGATTGCATCATGCTTGAGACAAGGCAGAATGGTGAGAGGAGCTGGACCTCAACGAGAAGCCTATCAGGCCCAGGTGGTCACTGGGCATGGAGCACAGGGAAGACCACCCCTCTGGAGGGAAGCCCAGAGGAGGCCATGCCGAACCAGGCCCTGTTCCTGATACAAGAGGCAATAGGGAGTCGAAGAGCCCAGGAAACTCTCGCATGGACAATTACCCAGGGTTCCTGGGTCACCCCAGGCCAAGCTATGGATGAAGCTATTATGATGGGGGCTGTACCTGCTGTACCTGCTGTACCTGGACTGGCACCAGTGCAAGCAATGCCACCACTGGCAGTGGCTGCTGCACAAGCTACTCCACCTGCAAGGGCTGCTCCTCAGAGGCACCAATCCCCAAAGGTCCTAGCCTTGGGGGTGAAGTATGGGGGAGACCCTGAGAACCCTGAGGGGTTCTTCCTGGTGCAAGTTTGGAACTACACGCAGGAGTTTGGGGCCAAACTGGGGATGGGAGAAGCCCAAGTAAGATGCATGTCCATGGGTCTGGAGGGTGTAGCTGCCGAGTGGATGGTCTCCCTCCACAAGGACAACACCCCCCAACTGCAGAACTATGACCACTTTATGGAAGCCCTTCGCCAATGGTTCGCGGACCCACTGGCAGAGTGCAAGGCTCAGGCCCTGATGTAAACCATCACCCAAGGGCAACAGTCAGTGGCCACGTACATCCAGGAGTTCCCAGAGTTGGCATGTTGGCTAGCCACATGGCCCGAAGACATCCTCATCAACTGCTTCAAAGATGGCCTCAACGATGACATCTACCATACCTGCTTCTTGTGTGGGGCCCCACACACCCTATAACATTGGTATGTGTTGGCGGATGAAGTGGAGATCAACCTCGTCTGGGACCGATGCCAGGGGACCGGCAGATGGTGCAAGTCCTTCCCTCCTTCACATAAAGAATCCCCAAGGACCACAAAAAGCAATGCCCAACCTAGACCAAGGTCCATGACGTGCTTCAGATGTGGGAAGGAGGGGCACCAAGCTGCAGCATGCCGATCCAGCAAGCCCAACCTCAGTGCCGGGGAAGAAGGCAATGAAGCTAGCTGTGAGGATCCAGGAGACAGCGCTGAAAGGTGTGGAGGTCGTAGAGTTCGCCCCTCCTGGATCTGAGTGGTTGGGAGCTCTGACCAGCTCGGGTGAGACTGAAAGTGACTATAATGACGACTCCCTGGTTAGTTGACACGTGACCCCTGTAACCATTCCTGCAGAACTAGTGGTGCACTCCTCAGGGACCCAGGGGAGGATGTTGGCTCTATTGGACTTGGGCTGCATTAGGTGCATAGTTAGCCCTGAAGTCATTGAAAAGGGTCCAAACTATATGTCCCCACCAGCTTGAGGCTGCAAGTCTTGCAGCGCAGTCATGACTCCTGACTGGCTGGTCACTTCGGCTTCCTAAAAACCCTCCACTTAGCCCGGAGGCAATTCTGGTGGCCAAAGATGAAAGCCGATGTGGAGGACTATGTAAAAAGTTGTGCTACTTGCGCCACTATGAAGATGAGACCAGGAAGACCTCCTGGACTTCTCCAACAAGTAGCTGACTCCAGTCAGCCCTGGGAGGGGATTGCTATGGATTTTATAGTTGAGCTCCCAGAGATCTACCGACTGCATGGAGTGCCCCACCAGGTAATCTCAGACAGAGGTGTTCAATTCACCACCAAATTCTGGAGAGAATTTCTGCGGTCCATCGGGTCATCTCAGGGACTCAGCTCGGCTTTTCATCCGAGCACGAACGGAGCTGTAGAACGTACAAACGCCATGGTAGGACAGTACATAAGATGCTATGTGGATTACCAACAAGAAAACTGGGCAGATCTGTTGCCTTTCGTGGAAGTGGCTTACAACAACGCAGTGCATAGCAGCACCGGACTAACCCCCTTTCAAATCACTAGCATCATGGAATTCGTTCCCATGCCCAAGTTGTCGAGAGAGCCACCCTCCTCCATGACTCTAGCCGAATGGATGGAATCGCTCAAAAGGGGTTGGGAAAACACCAAGAAAGCACTAGCAGAGGAGCAGAAGCATACAAGAAACAAGCAGATAAACAAGCAGATCCCTTCAACCCCCCTTTCACGTGGGAGATCGCGTTTACCTGTCCACCAAATATATTAAATTGAAATTGCCCAGCAGAAAGCTAGGACCTAAGTTCTTAGGACCGTTTTCAATAGTGAAAGTAATTAACCCAATAACAGTTCAACTTAACCTCCCACGCCTATTAGGGAAAGTGCATCCAGTCTTCCACAGCAGCTTGCTGAAGCCTGCTGTTAGTTCAAGACTGAGACCACAGGACCGCCCAGCACCTAAACCAATGGTAGTGCAAGAGGAAATCCATTATGAGGTTAAAAAAATTTTGGACCCCAAATTGCATAGGGGTTGTTTGCAGTATTTGGTCCATTGGAAAGGATACCCTTTGTCTGAAGCTACCTGGGATAAGAGCTGGGATGTTAAGGCAGATAGGCTAGTGAAACAATTCCATGATAAATTCCCTAATAAACCAAAGGGTCCTCCTGGGGTGGGGGAAGAGGTGGTTATGGACTGACTGGACTAACCCCCTACATTTATCTCATTTCAGGACATGCTCATCAGCTGAGGAGGGGCAGCCTGTCAGCCCTGGAGGCCACCTTTTACTTTGGATCTTCAGGGCTGCCACACTTGGTGGATGGGCATGCTGTGGGAAATGGGAGGTGGGGTGGATGGAGACAGGGTGAGATGTATAGCCATAACAACATTCTTTTCCCTGGGAGTCAAGGACGTTCAGCCTGCACTTGGAGAGGCGTGACTGGGAAGCAACTCCAGTTGGGACAGGGACATGATTGGACCATGGGATGGACATGTGGGTGCAGGGGAAGGAACTTTGATTTTGATTTGGGTGGGGAAAACCAGGAGGCCTTTCAGATTCGGGTTTTCCCAGATGTGCCAATATGACATCTCTAATAAAATGGAACTTTGAGGAAAATGCCTGCCTTGGAGTTTTACTTCTGCTGGGGGTGTTACTTGGAACCCTGACATTGGGAATGAGACTCAAATGGCTGAGGGTTGGCCCATAGCATTTTGCCAGCTAGATGGCACTTTAGCTGGAGGGAGCCTACTCACTTTATAACTGAACCAACAGAGATGAGACTGGGAAAGCACAAAGAAACTCTGAGTTTCATAGTGGTGCCAGGGATGGAGAGGCCCCGCCTACTTGGACTGTCTTGGCTGCAGAAATGGAACCCTTATGTAAATTGGAGAAGAGGGGTTTTAAAGATTTGGCATAAAGTGGCCAAGAAAGAGGAAAAGATCCCAAAGCCCGGGGGCAAGAAAACCAAAGAGCAAAGGGATCTGGGGGCAGCAGCTCAGGAACACCCGATAAGTGAGTCCGGAATACCAAAGGAGTATTGGGATTTATGAGATGTGTTTAGTGAGAAAGGCTCCGGCGCACTCCCACTCCATCGCCCCACAGACTGCAGTATTGAAATCCTTCCCAGAGCTAAATTCCCAAAGCCTAAATTTTACTTGATGACTCCACACAAGCTAGGAGAGCTTTGCACCTTCACAGACAAGAACTTAAAACATGGATTTATTCAACCAGCAAGGTCACAAGTGGCAGCCCCGGTTTTGTTCCGGGAGAAGAAAGATGGGACTCTTCGTCTATGCGTTGACTATAGAGGGCTGTACGTGGTGTGCATATAAAATGTCTACCCACTGTCCCTGATGAAGAACAGGTTGGCGCATTTAGCCAGAGGCAAAATCTTCAGTAAGTTAGACTCGCGGGAAGCTTATCACCAAGCTTTCTCCCTTGACTTCAGTGGAAACTTTTTCTTCTTCAGTTGGCTCGGAGGTGGGGGAGTGATCATCGGTCGTGGCATGAGACATTCGGCAGCTCGTACCCCTCCTTCCCACAGCAAAAGCAGCTACCAAGTTTTTGGTGGGGTCTTCCTCCTCTGGCTGGAGGCACACACCCTCTTCCCCCTCTAGGAGCTGCTTGCTTCTCTGTGGGATGGTGGGACTGACTCTCCTGCCCGGTGTGCCTGTGAAACTCCATCAGGTCGATCTCTACCTTGGTGGCCACATGGTACCAGGTTTGCAGGTTGTGTGGCATCCCCCAGGCAGGCAATTCTTACAGTTTCTCATTCAGTTCCTCTCGGAAATCGTAGAGCAGCAAGGGTTCATGCCAGTCTCCCAAGTGGCTGGCCAGGCAGCAGAAATCTTGAATGTACTCCATTAACGGTCACTCTCCCTGCTTCAGTGCACGGGTTCAGGCTTCTGTGCACCAGGCTGACATGGAATGTTTGAATTTATTTCACAGGGCTTGCATGAAGGTGTCGATGTCATCCAGCTCTGAGGCATTCTCATCGTACAGTGGCACCAACCACTCCAAAGTGCTCTCTTCCAGGATGACCTCGATGACATGGGCCGGAGCCGCATCATCTGGGTACATCACTCCATAATCGTCCATGGGGTGCCAGGCTTAAACCAGGAAATGGGCTAGGCAGTTGGGCACCCATCGAAATGGGCCGCCAGGGGGGGGGGGCAGATGCTTCTCCTGCACCAGGGCGAACCCCTGGGATGAAATACTGGTTGCCGCCACCAGTGCTGGTGGTGGGATTCTAGCTGCTTGTGCCAGAGCTCCAGCTGTGGTTGGGGCCACCAGTGCCACCAGTTGCAATGGAGGAGGAGTGGTGAAGCCCACTACTGCCACTGCCTGAGCTGGGGCTCTGGCAGCAACCATGGCCGTCAGAGCCACCGGCTGAAGAATTAGGAGGAGAATGAGTAGCCAGGACTGCCAGGGTTTTCATGACTCCTGGCCCACTAGCAGCAGTTGCGGCTGCCGGTGCTGTGGCAGCACAAATCTTCATACCTCCAAATTTCTCCCTCAACAGTTCCATGGATGGGCTGCGGCCGGTGATCGGGAGCTTCCACTCAGCTAGCCGCTTCGCTTTCCACTTGCCGCCTCAGACCACGTTGAAAGGAAAAGAGGGTCTTCGGCCTCTGCTGCCTTGCCCACATTTGTTGCGCAGCAGGTCTTCAGCCCCTGGTACAGGATGTCCCTCACTTGCTCCTTTGTTTGTGGCTGGTTGCTCAGACTTCTCAGTCTTCAGTTTCAGCTGCATGCCAGCTGGCTGCACTCCTACTCTGGCCTGAGGTGGTACTGGTTCTTCCTGAGCCAGGGCCTCTCCTGGCTTCTTCTCTTCTGAGTCTTTGCTCTTAGCTGACATCTCAGGGTTGACCTCCTAGTGGGTTCCAGGTAGGCTATTTCTATGAGAACTGGCTTAATGTCAACAGTCCCACTGGGTTAGACAGCAAAAGAAACTCCTGGGACATTTTTTTTTACCAAGAGTAAAACTTTAATGAAGATTCCATATGGGTACAGAAGTAGAAAAGCCAGTTCTAACAATTTCATGTGAAAACAGCATAGGAAAACTTTCCCTTTTCCCCATGGACCTCCAATTGTCCACCAATCATTTGCACTCTCTTTGTTTTGTGAACGGTCTGTCTGCCTCAGACTTCCCCAGCTGGCGACCTTGAGGTGTTGGGTCTGTCTCAGGCTTCCAGTCAGCACACTTGCATTCCAACTTTCCCTCCCAAACCACTCTTACATTCCAATGCCTTCTTGCCCCACTCCATTACAGTTGTCTGCTGATAAAGGAAAAATAAAAGGAAAGGAAAAGATTCAATAGAATGGAATTGGAAGGAGGCAGGACAGCAGAAAAATGGCACAAAGCCTGAGTTGAGCAACATGTGAATTATTTGCCCATTCAAAATTGAGGACACCAAGGAAAGACCATCACATTCCTTTCTATTGGAGGCTGAAGGCAATTTTTCAACAAGGGTTGGATCTGCCTTACAGAGAATGCTGCTTTCTTTGAGGAAGAGAAAGATAGAGGAGGAGGGAGGGTGGAACATGCTGAAAACAGAAAAATGAAAGCCTTGAAGAAAGTTACCCCTCCCCCGCCACCCTTTGATCTGAAATACAAAACCTGCAACTTCCACCCGACTTCTGGAAATGAAAGCAGAAAATTCAAGCGCAATGTAATTACAGGCCTGGAGTCACTAATTATAATCCCACATCCAAAGAGAGGCTATGCAACAGAAACTGCAAACTCCTTAAGAGCTGGGCCACCTCATGCTAAGCATCCCTACATCCCCAGTTAACTCTTTAGAGCACTTCATCTGACTCAGGGAGGCCAAGGAAGGGGGCCACTTTGACAACTGTAAGCACCTGAAATACATTTCCTATCACATATCAGCTTTGCTGATAAAATATGATAATATAAATATAAAATAATATGCCCTTTAATTCAATAGTAAGCACCCATCAAAACAGCTATGTCGTTTTTTTCAGTGGCTGGCTTACAGATCATTGTAAGCCAATTCATTTAACCATGGAATATTTAATATACCATATCTTACATATTAAATCATATATCAATGGTACAAAAATTGTGAATTCCACATCTCTAAGCAAAACATTTTGCCCCCCTTTTTGCTTTTTTTGAGAGTTTGGGGGAGGCATTTCACCCTCAAAAGGGTGACAGGCTCATCAAATGCCATTTTCTCCTCGTCTAATTAAATAGTACAATCTTCCTAAAGGTTTAGCATCTCTGCCATAAACCATGATTTTAAGGCCACAGTATCCAAATTCATGGAGCAAGTGAACCAAGCAGAAACACACGCTTAGTGTGTGTATGACCCTGGCTAGTAAGAGGGACATGTTTTTTTTACTAGCAGCAAGCACCTGCTAGCATGCAAAACAATATTCATGGAATAGTTAAGACATTCTAGAACCGTTTGTTCTCAACGGTTGTTTTAAACTCATTTATTCTATGCAAATTTGAGATCCGTCACTTGTCTTTCTGAAAGAAGCCAACTTAGAAAAATCTCTACAACATACAAATTAACACTGTATTAACACTCAGTTTTGGACTTGCTTAACTGTGGATGCAGTGGTCAATAATTTAGTTTGGTGGAAGAGAAGTCATTGTTGCTTTCATTTAAAAATCTAAAGTAGAGCAAAGATGGCACATGTCTGAGTGATCTGAGGAAAGAAGAGGGCATCTGGTTATGCTGTGAAGAATATGGGTTTCCCCCCCCCCGGGTGTCTTTGGTGAGAAGCTTAAGGGTGAAGATGGACCATTGACAGCCCCACACTCAGAACCATTTCAAACTCCAAGGAGACAAAACTGCAGCATCTCCATTTTACTACCCAAGTTCAGTAGGCAGCATCTCAGGAATCCTTGGGCACCCCAAGGGTGCGAGTGACGACCTACCTCTGCTGGATGGAAAGTAAAGGAACACCTTGGAATATTGTTGAACAATGAGATATTCTTAGATCCACATAAATACAGGTAGTCCTCAACTTATGAACACAATTGAGCCCAACATTTATGTTGTTATGTGAGACATTTGTTAACTGAGCTTTGCTCCATTTTACAACCTTTACAGCCTCAGTTGTTAAGTGAATCATTGCAGTTGATAAGTTAGTAATCTGCTTCCCCATTGATTTTGCTTGTCAGAAGGTTGCAAAAGGGGATCACATGACTTTGGGACACGGCAACCGTCATAAATATGAATCAGTTGCCAAGCATCTGAATTTTGATCACATGATCATGGGGATGCTGCAAAGGTCATAACTGTGAAAAACGGTCATAAGTCACTTTTTTCAGTGCCGTTGTAACTTTGAACGCTCACTAAATGAACTGTTGTAAGTCGAGGACTATCTTTTTGTTAATCTAGTGGATGACCTATTAGAGATTGAAGGACCCACGATGCTGTTGATTTTCCTGCCCCCCTGCATTTAAGACTATGAATTATATGCCTTCATTCTAGGTCAGGGGTGTCAAAATCAAGGGCCGGGGGCTGGATCCGGCCCGCGGGGTGCTTGCGGGGCTGCCCTGGAAACAGCGAAGGACCGGCTCGCGGTGCCTCTGCCAGCAAAAACGGAGCTCAGGAGGGCTGTGAGCGCTCGGGCCACCACAAGCCCCCCTGACACGAGTGACATCAAGCTGGCCATACCCACCCTGGCCATGCCCCTCCACCCCCCCCCCCAAGGTCAAACACAACCCTGATGCGGCCCTCAATGAAATCGAGTTTGACACCCCTGTTCTAGATCATGGCCAGGGACATAGGAAATGAAGGATGCAGAGATACTTTTGAGAGTTAATCCGGCTTGAACTGAGGAGTGGGAGTTTCCTACTAAAAACACAAACCACCCCCAACTCCTTAAGTACAGCATTGCTGAAAAAGCTCTACCTGATTTAAAAAAGAATTGGGGCAGAGCAAGCCAACTTCACGTGACCAGATAGCTCTGGAGTAAGCTTCAAACTGGCTCAAAGTCACAAAATGGAGATGTTCAGAATGTGCCATTTTGGGTTAGACTGACTGGCACTGAATTGCCAATCACAAGGAGATGAGGGCTGTTGGTGCTTTCCTGGGTCACAGGCAGCAGATCTTAAAGACAGCTGTAGGAAGACACAGTAGAGAAGGATGCTCACCCACCTGTCCCTGCTGGAAACTTCCTGGATGGAACTGGTGACACATATTCATGCACACACGGCAAACCTCGAAAACGTTCATAGATAGTTCTGCTCAAGCAATCACATTCATTCAATGAAACCAGCTGACAGAAGGCAAAAGCAAATCAATTTTCCTTCCTGCCTTCTCAAATGTACAAGCTTCCCCAATCTTGCTGTGATTTTAGGTAGCTTACAAAATATAACTGTAAAAAATAGGAAATTAAAAACAAAAGGTCAATAAATGTTCAGAAGACCAAAATATCACATAAGCGGTTCATTAACCACTCTGATTTCAGCTTGAGATTCTCCTATCTAAACTATATGAATCTATCTTCTGTATTAATACATTTCCCAAATCCAAACCTTCCTTCAGTTCCAGATTCCTCCATTTTATTTCACTCCTAGTCCTTCTCCTCTCTAGACTATAGCCATACCCAATTCCTGCAATCCTTCTTCCTATGTTTTAGCCTCCAGCCCTCTAATCATCTTTGCTGCTCTTCTCTGCACTTTTTCCGGAGTTTCAACATATTTTTTATAATATGGTGACCAAAACTGGATTCAGTATTCTAAGTGAGGTCTTACTAAGGCTTTATAAAGCAGTACTAATACTTTACGTGATATCCCTCCGTTAATGCAACCTAAGATTGTGTTGGCTTTTTTGGCTGTGCCGCACACGGCTGGCTCATATTTTACTGATGCTTCATTGTTTACTAGATTTACTGGGTTCTACTTGAATAAATTAGCAAAGTTTTTTTCCTGGTATTTTTGAAAATCCCATTCTTCATTCTATTCTTCCTGAATAGAAGCATAATTGTGTATTTCTTATGCCATTCAAATCCACATTTATTCCCAGGACATCCAATTTGTTGTGGTTCAATTCTTCTTTGATAAGTTCAAGCTTTCCTTGGTTCATGCTACTCACATTTCATATTGCACATATTGTGGTACCACAAGAACCTTCTTTTCGGAGACTGTCACCGTTACTTGAGAAAGCTTGATATTCCCTTCCAGAAATGAGCTCTTCTAACTTGTGGGCCTCATCATCTGCTGCTCAAATTCATCTACATGTCACAGCTATATAGATGCATGTTATTTTTTTCTGTATAGCCTTTGTTTCTATAGCAGCCTCCCTGGTAACAATTCAGAAGTGTTTTGCCATTGTCTTCTCCCAGGACTGATTCTGGAGTTCATTCTCCAGGTGGCTTGGATTTTGTCATGCTTGTGGAGAGCCCCATTTCACATCCCTCCATCATTTGGTGGCAACCATAAGCCTCCAGTTTAGAATTAGTCTCTGACTTTTTTCATATGATACTTATTAGCTTGGGTAGCTTTGGGAAAAAAATTAGAGGTATGGAGGATGACCTAAGCCTGATAGGCTTCTGAAAAATCAAGTAGAACCAGGATTGTTGCACTTCCCCATCCTGATTCAGCAAAAGATCATCAACTTGCACAACCAGTGCTACCTTGGTATTTCATGTATCAAAGTTATTCGAAGTCCAGAGATATTCAGAGGTAATCTATTACTAGAAACCAAGCAATGAAGAATGTCAGATCCCAAAGAGTGATCGTGCCATTCAGTTGAGAGAAGGGGGGGCCTTGGGTTTGATTTATTAGCATTGCCTGTGTCAATGGACGATTTACAATCCATGCCCAGGCGCCAAACATCCTGAGATCTCTTCACTTTTGGAGAAGGTTTATGAGGGGCAATGTGGGATGTTTCACTTCAATGGATAACAGAAGATGGTCAGAGAAATGTATGTTTATCCGGTTCCCAGAGCAGTTGATAAAGAAAACATTTTCACACTTGTGTATTGGCTAGAATCTGCATTCTGGCTAATGGGAGGGGTCTCTACTGTTTTAACTCTACCTGCGTTGCCTAAGGGTATTCAGACGTTGCTTTGAATGGAATGCTTTCACTTCTGCTTAATAAAAGATCCTTTTGAACTACATTGTCTCAGAAGTTCTTGCTTTCTTAAGTTAGACGGAGAGGCGTTCCTTACAGAAGAAGAGTTCAGAAGACAGCTGCTGCCTTCATAGTGTTTCTTGAAAACCTTTTGCTTTCTGATTTGGCTTGATCCTAATCTGTCTCTTTCTACAGTACATGTTATGCCCTTCAAAAGCAATAGCAATAGGAATAGCACTTAGTACTGCCCCATAGTGCTTTACAGCCCTCTCTAAGCAATTTACAGAGTCAGCATATTGCCCCCAACAAGCTGGGTCCTCATTTTACCGACTTCATCAGGAGGATGGAAGGTTGAGTCAACCTTGAGCTGGTCAGGATCGAACTCCTGACAGTGGAATGCAGAGTCAGCCTGCAATACTGCATTCTAACCACCACCACGGCTCAATCTCAGGGAAAAACAGTTTGTCATTGTTTGGTTAATAGCAGTTCATTGTTTACTTAGCCACTGTAACAAAGTCAGAAAAAAAGAAGGAAATATCAATTGGGTTCAGTGTATTTGGAAGGAAGCCTCTGAGATTCTTCATCCTTACACGTTTGAGGGTCTATACAGGAACGTATAGTCTATACAGTCTATACAGGAACGTGGGGCAAATGTTGAGGGGCCAGAGCAGGGGTGGGTTCCTTCCGGTTCGGACCGGTTCTCCTGAACTGGTAGCGGCCCACTGGTGACATCACAATGATGTCACCAAACCAGATCAGTCGGTGCCAGTCCGTGGGGGCCGCCATCTTTTTTGTGAATTTTTTTGTGAATTTTTTTTATTTATTTTTTATTTATTTTTTTCCCCTTCTGAGCATGCGCAGAAGCCGACTTTCGGCACTGTGCATGCGGTCACCATCTTTTTTTTGGCTTTGGTTTTTTTTTTCCAGATTTTTTTGTTACTGCGCATACGCGCGCAAAGCGCGCGCGGCCACGAGGTGCGCCCACGCAGTGCAGGAGGGAGCGAACCGGCAGCGAGGTAAGTTGGAACCCACCCCTGGGCAAGAGGCCACAAGGGATATGCCATTAAAAAAAAAAGAATTGCTTTCAGTATTTCACAGCCCCATAGGGGAAGAAACCAAGCCATTCGTTTCCAGCAATTGGACCATCAAAATTCACAGGTGGCTTTGGAGGCTGGATGAATCCCTGAGGCTGAATATTGCACACTACTATGGTAGTATGGAAGTTGTTGTTGTTTTTAAAAAATTCAAATGCAAAGAAAGAGCCAGTTTGGTCTAGAGACCAGGAGGCAGCGAGTTCTAGTCCCACCTCAGGCAAGAAAAGCAGTTGGGAGACTATGCCAGCCCCCCTCTCTCAGCCCAACTCACCCCCACAGGACTATTGTGGGGAAAACAAGAGGAGGAAGTCATATTAGGTATATTTTCCACCTTGACTTATTTAGAAAGTAATAAAGGTGGGATTTAAAAAATCAATCAAGCAAATAAATATAAAATGCCATCACTGTGTTTTCTCTGGAGTCACAACTATAGCGGAAGTGGATTCACTGAGCCTGCTTTTTAAAAAAATTTGGAAGCCCAGGGACAATTAAGAGAGGCAGGGGAACTAGCTGGATCATGTGGGAAAGAGGCCAATGCAGGTGGGAGAGGAGGTAGGATGCGGGACCTGAAACCAACCTTCTTTTCAGCAAGAAACAAATCAGTCCTAAAATCCATTACTTATGTTATATACAACAACAATGGTGTCACAGGCTTCCTGCTGGCCAATGCTAGGACAATTTTACTTAGAATGTAATTGGGAGGAAGGTTGTCTACCTAAAAGAGGATAAACAGTTACTGACCCACAATGAGTTGGGTGGCAGTATGACTAACAAATAAATAAATAAAGATGGTTTCTTTCATAAAATTCCAGTCTTTTGCTATGACTTGAGCCCCTTGCACAAACAATTGGAGGTCAGGGCTCCTGTGAGCCAATTGCTGGATGGAGCAGAGTGTCAGGCCTGGGGGAGTGCAAGCAAATGGCTCTGGGTCTCAGCAGCCCTGGGTGGAGACAACACCCAATTGAAGCAAGGAAGAGGGTCTGCCCTAAAGGACCCGTGTCATAAAATGGGGAAAAACTTTTTTCCCCTTTTTCTTTTTCTTTTTCTTTCTATCTATCTATCTATCTATCTATCTATCTATCTATCTATCTATCTATCTATCTATCTATCTATCTATCTATCTATCTTTCATCCATATATTTTTCTCTATGTTTCTGATAGTCAGTTAATTATATATAGTCAGTAGATTATAAACTGATATTATTTACTGAAAAAAGTTGTAGCTTTGTAAAGATGTACAAAAGAGCAATGTGCAATGTGAATCCACAAAAATTAAGTTGCATTGACCCTGAGAGGCACAGCACGGCCATCTTATTACAACACTTCAGATGTGGATAGCCAGATAGCCAATCGATGCCTGACCATTTCCACACTAGGTGAGAAAGGGAGGCACCCACCCTACCCCAAAGTCATGCAAAAGCTGTCCATCTCTCTTCTTGAGAGCTCAAGGAGGTGGGCGGGGCCCTCCTTCTGCTCCTGTCACAAAAAGTAAGATTTTTAGCCTTTAGCCTTTTCATTTCTCAAGATTTTGCACATTTCAATCATGCAGGAATACTTCCAAATTCTCTTTTCCAGATTTTTGATAGCATGGATTTCACGGCACTGTAATCCACCAACCTGCAAACAAAATGTTAACTGATGGATGAAGCTTGACCAACAACTCTAAGGGCAAGTCCTCCCCCACTGCCCAAGGGGTGAATTCGCAGGAGTCTGTTCAACCTCTATGGCAGGGCTGTCAAACTCACATAGTCACAGCAGTGTCATGTGACACTTTTTCCCCCTTCGCTAAACCGGTCGAGGGCGTGGGCAGCGTGTGACGCATCTGGCCCGCGGGCTGGGAGTTTGACAGCCCTGGTCTATGGCAAAAAGAAAAGAAGGGCTGTGATAGGGATGCTCAGGGAAATCCTGTGAATCCTGCTAACAAACACCCAATCCTATTGCACCACGTGAACTTATTGCACGTCGCACCGGCCCCGCAAGTCAATTGTACTATGTTGTTGTAGTTATTTTTCATTTAGGCGTCTGACAGCCCACGGATAAAAACTGTTCTTCAGCCTGTTTGTGCGGCTGCCTATGCTTCTATATCTCCTTCCCGATGGTAGGAGGGTAAAGAAGTGCTGACCAGGGTGTGAGTCATCCCTGAGGATTTTCCTCACTCTTCTAAGGCAGCCAGCCCTAGCGATGTCGTCTAGTGGTATCAGGGGACAGCCCACGATGTTTTGTGCTGTGCTCACTACCCTCTGTAATGTTTTTCTATCCGCGGCTGTCAAGCCAGCATACCACACCATAATGCAATGAGTGAGGACGTTTTGAAATGTGGACCGGTAAAAGGTCGTCATCAGTTGTTGTTCCACTTTGTTTTTTCTCAAGACTCTGAGGAAATGGAGTCTCAAGTAAAGTGGAGTCTCAAGTAAAATTATTGGTAATAAATTGTTTTCGGGCAGCAAAATAATTTCTATTCATATCTCAAAAATAAATATTGGTCCCCTTTATGGATTAATACAATACATATAGATCTAATAAAATGACTTTTGACTGATTCGGAGATTTCCAAATCCAAACCTTGCACTTGTTCTCCTCCCTACGCACCCACAAGAGGTACACACAGTTGTGTTGCTTTGGAATTGGCAAATCAGCTTCAGGGTTTTGCAGAGAGTTTTGGTCCAAGCCAGAAAGGATGGAGCTGCCCATCTCACCAACCGGAAGCCAAGTATTCTAGACCACTGATCCCGGCTTCACACCAAAGCAATGTACAACCTTAGTTGATATTACGCCCGGGAATTCCATCTTCTAAATAGCAAAACAACAATATCTGAATACCATTATTCACAAGTCAAGACTGTTGCATAACCCAATATGTTAAAGTTGGCAAAGACTGAGCATAACATTTCAAAATGATACTCAGCACCAACATGGTACCCTGCAAATATCAATTAATTCATCCTTTAAATTACACCCTTTGAAGCAGGTGTGCAAATACCAGCTTCTTTCATCCATACTGCAAATTGAAAGGAAGCTTAGCTGCTTTGTTCCCAGATGCCCTGATTGCACGGAAGAGGCAAGATCTCTCATCAAGATTAATTGTATTTTCTTGGCTGGCTGGTAGGAACTGCCATCTGCATTAGAAGCCGCAAACAGGCCAAACCGAAGGCTGTAAGGGGAGACTGTTTGCAATGCAGTGGACTTGAGTCATATGAGCCTTCCACCTGGAGCAGTGGTGGGTTGCTACCGGTTCACACCGGTTTGCGTGTACCGTTGGCGGACATTTGGCCAAGGTCGGTGAACCGGTAGCGATGGCCAGCTGGCCACGCCCCCGAACCGGTCCCCTGGTCGCCGGCCGCCATGTTCGCCGCCGCCATGTTCTTTGCGCATGCACATCCCATTGCCTTGCAAGTCCAATGGGATGCGCATGCGTGAAGAACATGGCGATGACAGCAGCAGCTTTTTCCACTGCTACTTTTCGGCGGCCTGCGGAGAAAGCGGATGGCAAAGAAGCAGCAATGGAAGGGAAAGAGATGGAGGGGGGAGAAGGGAAACGATCCCTCCCAGAAGCAGCAATGGAAGGGAAAGAGACGGAGGGGGGAGAAGGGAAAGAAATGATCCCTCCCAGAAGCAGCAATGGAAGGGAAAGAGACGAAGGGGGGAGAAGGGAAAGAAACGATCCCTCCCAGAAGCAGCAATGGAAGGGAAAGAGACACACACACACATGCCCGTCGCCCCCACTGCTGCTACTTTTGCTCTTGGCTTCTCGATGCTCTTAAAGTTGATCTTGAAGAGCTGGAAGACATTTCCTTAGATCGCCACCAAACTCATTGTTGGGAGAGTCAACTTGGCCGAACTTTGGAAGAACTTGGTAGAACTTTGGAAGAGCTTTGCCCAAGACTTCTCGTATATTTTGGGCTAGCCTGACGCTCCCAACAATGAGTTTGGCGGCGATCTAAGGAAATGTCTTCCAGCTCTGTATGTGTTGCGTGTGTCCCTCCGCAAGGATTTGGAGGCAGACACCGCGCCTCTGAGGAAAAGAGGCAGCGGCGAAGCCCTGGTTGTCACCAGGGAGGGGACCGCGAAGGGACATGTCACACGCCCGTTGCCCTTGCCACCGCTACTTTTGCTCTCGGCTTCTCAGCGCGTTGTCTGCCTCCCTTCACACTCCTTGCGCACGCCGGGAATGCCGAACTGGAGCGGGAAAGCGCGCACAGGAGCGAGAGCGCACGAAGTTGGCTGCTGTGGGGTGAGCGCCTTGGCTTCCCCTCTTGCTCCTCACAGTTGCCCTGAGCTGAGCTGGTGTGGTTCTTTACTTGGGCAGCCCCGACGACCACAGCAGCAACAAGCAGCGCCGCAACAGGGAAGTACAGTAAAATTTGGTGGCGCAGAAATTGTTCGGTAAAAAATAGTGCATCTCCGAGGGGCTTCTGGCAAAAAACAAAAAAACCACCCCAAAACAAAACCCAGGCTTGCAGCAAGAGTTTGGAGCTTGTTAAACGTTCCTCCACCCCAGCCATGCGTTTTCCAGTCCGGGCTGCTCGGCAGGCAGGCTTTTATTTTGTCAGCCCAAGGGGGGGGGAGGTACATAGGAAATCACCCTGTCTCTGCAGCATCGGTCATGTGACTGAGTGGGCGTGGCCAACTCGATGTCACTCACAGCAAGGTGCCACCCCACCTTGCCGTGAGTGATGTTGAGTTGGCCATGCCCTCAGTCACATGACCACCAAGCCATGCCCAGTCACATGACCAAGCCATGCCCACCAAACAAGCCATGCCCACAGAACTGGTAGTAAAAAAAATTTGGAACCCACCCGACCTGGAGGCTTCTTGATCTAGAGTTGAATTAGATGACCTCCAACGTCCCTTCCAACTCCGTTATTTTATGCCAGAGATCAGCCCAAGAGGTCTGGCCACCTGAAAAGAACTCACAGATGCTGCCTCTGCCCCAACTCCTCATCCTTGCTCTGCTCAGTTGCTGTCTCCCAGCAGTCAAATGTGGGGGGGGGGGCAAACCTGTTTCTAAACATCACCAAGTGCTTTTAATGAATTTGGGCTAGTCATATTTGAGGCAGAAGGTATTAGAAGGTAGCCTATGAGATACTAACATATGAGGTACACAAGGCCATAATCAAACTCCCTGTCCTGCATTAGTCCTTCCACAAAGCAGCCTGCATTCCAACAACTGAACAATCTTTAGCACTGCATAAAGCCTACATCCTCAAAGGTTCTCAACCTTGGCAACGTTAAAGCCCAGGAACTGGCTGGCTGGGGAATTCTGGAAGTTGAAGTCCACCATCTTAAAGTTGCCAAGGCTGAGAACCCCTGCTCGAAGGCCTCCAAACTAGCAGCTAGACCTTCCAGAGCTCAAGGGGTTGCTCTCAGCCTCGTGATTTTTTTCTGAAAAGAGAAAACTGGAAAGACAAGGTTAAGGGCAGCCCTAGGAATCTCAGGGAAAATCCCACATGGCCCACCTTTTTTTTTTTTTTTTACATTTTTTCCAGAAGTATTTCTCCTCTCAAAGAGCAGTGTCTTCATCTCAGCCCCAGCTGAAGTCCTCCAGGACAACTGAGAGAAATCACTTCCAGGCAGATCCTAATCTGGCTCACCTCAAATCCAGCTGCATGGAGCATCTGGGACTGCTTTATCTCATAGTTATACAATTCATGCAATCTTTGCATATCTTAATTTATTTCAGTTTCTGCAATCGTAAAACCATTCAGCTGGAAGATGCTTAAAAATCTTGATAAATTTACAAAGCCGGAATCTTCAGTTGGTGGCCTGTTTTCATCATTCTCTAATTTTTGTGTTCACGTGATGATTACTAATAGTATATAAAGCACCACTTCAGGGCTGATAACCTGTTCCACCAATCCCAGTACTTCCCTATTAGGTAGCAGATAAATTAGCAATAGCAATAGCAATAGCACTTAGACTTATATACCGCTTCACAGTGCTTTACAGCCCTCTCTAAGCGGTTCACAGAGTCATCCTCTTGCCCCCAACAATCTGGGTCCTCATTTTACCCACCTCGGAAGGATGGAAGGCTGAGTCAACCTTAAGCCTGGTGAGATTCGAACGGCCAAATTGCAGGCAGCCGGCAGTCAGCAGAAGTTGCCTGCAGTACTGCATTCTAGCCACTGCTGCACCGCGTCTCTTATTTATTTATACTCTGTGCCTGAGAATCCCCAGCTGGAATAAGGTTACACTTCCAACCCCATTTCTCAATCTGGATTTCTTTTTTGCTGTAGCTGTAATCATAAGCAAACTTATTGTGACCTTAAACTATTTTAACAAGCCCTAGGTGCATGCACGTTTACATATTGCTTTTTACAAAAGGGAAACATCCTGTTTGTCCAAAGGAGTTTCCGCTGGGGTGGTTGAAGGCTGGGCCTCTCTACCTCCTTTGTGGGAGTGTGTAAGCCAGGCTCCTCTTGGGGAACTGTTTGCTCTGCTTTGAACACTCGCTGGCAGCCAATTATCTCTACAATCTGCGCCCTGCCTTGTGTGCACCATCTGTTTTGAACCTGGAAGGAAATTTGCGCAATGAAAGGTGGAGGAGACACAAGAAATTCTTTCTCATAAAAGTCTTTGGAATTATTATAGAAGCCTGCAATGTGATTTAATGGAGCAGCCCAGGTAGACACATTCTTCCCAAGATAGCCAAATCCAGCCCAATAAATTATCTGTGTTAGTGGAATATGTTTTTTTCTTCTGAAGGAAGAGACAATGAAGTGATAAGACCTAAAGTGGGTGTGTTTTTGTTGACTCTCTTGTATACTGTACTGCAGGATTCAAAAATGGTGTTTTCAAGAGAGACACAGGTTTCTTTCCTGCCCCCGTTTCTGAACTCTTCTAGATCTAGGCAGATTGGCACAAAGGCTGCTTTGCTGCATTCCAGTGGTTTATCTTCCTTCAGGATCATTCTTGATGCCAGAGGATCATTTCCATATGGAAATGTTTGTACTTCACTGAAAACTAGGATTTGTTTCAAGCTAATTTGCACAATCCTTTCCCCTGGATCTTTGTCATACAACCCATCTGGGAAAGAAGAATTCGCTTTCTTTTCCTGTCCAACTTGGCTTACACATCACTCATCCAATACAAGCAGCTCTGAACTTGTACATGGAACTTCGATGGAAGCTTAATAAAATGGCTGATTCGTGGATTTTACTGGAGTTTATTATCTAGAAATCCTGGGTCTCTCACACTGGATTTTATGAAACCAGGCCCGTGCAAACATTACAGGAGTGGTTTCTGCTTGAAGCAAATTGAAGCAAGCAACATCTGGATAGGGAGAAATTGTGTGTTCAGTCTGGAAACCTGGCTCAATGCAGAAGTGGTGATAAATGCTGGAGTCTCACAACAATTTGGGGACTGTGGTTCTGGGGTAATACGCTTAAGTGAGCAAAGTTAGGATTTTCATTTTGGTGTGTTTAAAACCACCATTGCATGGGGTTTGGGGCTATTTCCTGTCTCAAAATGGTCAATTTTGAGCATCAGAGGCTGCCAATGAAGCCTGAAGCTGTGGGCAGCCCCGGGAGAGGGAGCCCAGAGGTTCCAGGTAAAGCTATCATGAGTCACTCATCTTAGGATGAAGACATTGCAAGGTATGACAGCTGCAGCAGCTTTGCTGTCCAGGGTGAACTGATGCAAGTATATTTCCTCTGGTCCAGAAAATCTCAGCACCGTGTGTCCTCACTTCCCTGGGACCATTCTTGGGTATCCAGAACCCTTAAGCATGTCAATCATTTAATTTAACAGAAAACAGAATAAGAGTTGGAAGGGACCTTGTAGGTCATCTAGTCCAACCCTCCACTGAAGCAGGAGACCCTACACCATTTCTGACAAATGACAGTCCAGTCTCTTCTTGAAAGCTTCTAGTGGTGAAGCTCCCACAACTTCTGAAGGCAACTTCTGTTCCATTGGTTGATTGTTCAGTCAGAAAAATTCTCCTTATTTCTAGGTTGAATCTCTCCTTGAAGAGTTTCCATCCATTATTCCTTGTCTGGCCTTCGGGTGCTTTGGAAAACAGGTTGACCCTCTCCTCTCTGTGGCAGCCCCTCAAGTATTGGAACCCTGCTATCATGTCTCCCCTGGTCCTTCTCTTCACTAGACTAGCCATGCCCAGTTCCTGTAACAGTTCATTGTATGTTTTAGCCTCCAGTCCGCTAATCAGTTGCTCTTCTCTGCAATCTTAACAGATTGTATTCCAGTTTTGATTATTCAACAGTGAGCTAGCCCATTTGGGATGCTGCCGTGTTTGTTGAAGTAGCTTTCTCAAAATCTGCACTAGCTGTACACATTCCAGTCCCTGCTGCTAAGAAAGACTGACTTTCGTATTTTGGTTATCTGAAAAGAGTTCAGGTCACATGGGCACTAATGGGCCACCCTCCCTTTCCCTGCTCTTAACTCTGGATATTTTTCTGAATGCTATTTGAAGTTTCTGTGGATTGGCAACTCAAATCAGGTGTGGTCCCCAATCAGAAGAAGCATATACAGGTAGTCCTTGACGTACAACTGTTCGCTTAGTGGCCGTTCAAAGTTAGAACGGCACTGACTAATGACAGTTTTTCACACTAACGACCCCATGGTCAGGTGATCAAAATTCAGATGGTTGGCAACTGACTCATAGG
>QLTV01000207.1:782007-810709 GCA_003457575.1 Thermophis baileyi
CAGGAAAGCCTTGCTGCAGAAGAAATGGGCCGAGGTGTGGGAGGCCTGGTTGCAACTATCTGAAGGTAAGTAGTAGGGCAGCCCCACTGAAGGTAAGTAGTAGGGCAGCTCCACAACTTCAGGGAGGCCTGTGCGCATGCGTGGGGGGGCAGGGTGGGGGTTGTGCGCATGCGTGGGGGGAGGGCATTGCATTATGGGTGTGGGCACCCGCGTGCACGCTATCGCGCGCGCGCGCACCCTTTTGGCACCCGAGCCAAAAAAGGTTCGCCATCACTGGCCTAAACCTTTTTATGAGCACAGCTAGTAGACAGGAAGGAAGGAAGGAAGGGTTTCATGTCAAAATATTGGAATTGTAGGCATCTTTTTTCCTGTTTCCTTCCTTTGTATTTGAAGGAATGATGTTTTGTATGTCATGTCACTTTAAAATTTCCTATTTTTTAGTCTGAAAGTGGAGTATGATAAGCTTGCGAATGAAAAGACGGAAATGCAGCGCCACTATGTCATGGTAAGAGGCAGCTTTTCAGGCTCTGCAGGGCAGGGCTGGGAGGGGTCTGCCTGCTCATCACTTTGGAGTCCTGCCTATTGGGGCTCTCAAAAGTAGCCCCAAGGGTCATGCCCTGGAGGGGAGGGGAGGGGAGGGGAGGGGAGGGGAGAAAGGGCTTGGCTAGATTGCAGTCTCCGATCTCTCTAGCTGTGGCGTCTGGGTGCTCTCCCGTGCACAGCCCTGCGCGGAAGGCACTGAAAATTCTCTAGTTAACGTGGGCTCTTTGCTCAAAAGTTGGTCCGTAATCCCGACCGCCCTGGTTGTGTGGCCTGAAAACTTTTTGTTGTATTGTGGATCCTGGTTTGAGGTTCCTGACGTGCTCTTTGTTTCTCTTAAGGCTCTGTGTGGTCTGTGGGTTTTGCAGACTCTGAGCTTCAGGTACTTCTGCTGCCTCTGAGCAGATTGCTGGTGCATGTCAAAGTTCTTCTTGAAGAATACGTCAGGAAGGGATGCTCTGCCAAACTACCAAAATTGTGTTCAGTGTCACTCCTCTTTTTGGGGACTCACCCAGAAGGATTACTGGGCTGGAGGTGGCCTCATAATGCCCAGGGGGAACATAAGATCAGTGGTGGGTAAAGGTTCGAACACTGTGCTATATGTAGTCAGCTGCTTTTGCTCCTGCCATCCTTTCCTCGCCGCACTCACTGCTGCCACAAATCATCCCTACCGTTGTGGCTGTTCAATAATTATTCCAGGCAGACGTTAATAACTTGGGTGGCATGGCCTATACGATGATGTTTGGGTATGCGGAGCTTGCTGAGATTTTAAGGCAGCTCAAGCTGTCCCAAAACTCCCTATTTGTCTCTGGGACCCTAAAGATTTGCTCTGGGTGGGGAGCTTCTCTCTCCAGTGGCTTCATCTGGCTGGGGAAACTGAGGCAGCCTGACCAGAGAGTGGCTGATTCTCCTGCCAGGCCTCCAAATAACACAGACTGGCATGTTTGTGGCCATTTTCTTGCATGTTGAAAGGGCTTGTAAAGAAAATAGGTTGGTTATGTATTCCTTGAAAGACCATCAACTGATTTCCTGTTCCTGCTCAGCTCTTGAGTTGTGAATGGAGTCTTTCTAGGATAACTGTTGTCTAAGCATTGTCTTGTGTCCCTCTATGTAGGAAAGCCTGGCTTAGTTGGCACTGTTCGTAAATTGGGTGCTTGCGGCAGGGAGCTTCTGCTGTCCTGGGTCGTTACATTCCTGAGTTGATGGGTGGTGATGGTATCCAACCCCATGGCTTCCTCTACGCTATGCCTTACTTTGTAGTGTTGGAGGGAGCCCCGGGGAGGCTTCCCAGAACTGCCTGGGCTGTGCACTTCCTGGAGGCAGCAGGGGCTCAGTTTGTGCCTGGGTAGCTGAGAGTTCGGCTCAAGGGAAGAGACATTTGATGACAGTCTTTTTCTAGTTTTGCTAGGGTGACCTGTACAGAACTCAGGTGTTCGAGGTCCTAATAAATCCAGTTTTGTCATTTTGATGTTGAATTTTGGGCATGCTTAGTTTCTTCCAAACATTTCTTGCATCGTTAGTAAAAAGCTTGTGCCTCTTTTGTTTTTCAGTACTATGAAATGTCTTACGGGTTGAACATTGAAATGCACAAGCAGGTGAGTGCCTTCCTTGAAAGCCCCTGCCTTTCCCAAGGGAGTCTCAGAATGAACCCTGTAGACTTTGGGGTGCAATTGGGGGTGGGGGTGGATGGGGAGTGCTTTTTTCCCTTGGCCTGAATTCAGGATGACTAAAGGATCCACAGAACAATGGGGCTTCCTTAACTTTGCGAGTAAACTTCATTTCAGCTGTTGTAGCCAAATTCTGGCAGTATTTTTTCAACTGTAATATATCTTGGAATTTCAAGAGTGCATTTTACTATATTTATTTCCTTATTGGGAAAATATCCCACCGTTCGTTCAGGAGCTCAAGCCAGATCCTAGCATGCTGTCCTCTCATTTCCCCCTCTGACAGCTCTGCCAAATTGGTTGGCAAACAGAAGGCGACCTGCTTGACACCCCTGTGAACCTCTCCCAATTTGAACCCAGATTCCCCTTTCTGGTCCCCCCCCCTCCACCATCTGCTGGGCATCTTGCAGTTAGCAGAGATGGCACTCATCTGGCTGATGGCTATGAATTGGTATCACCCCATCAGATGCTTCATTAAGGTCACAAAGCCATCTGGCTGCTTCTTTTTGCAGGTGCCTTGAAAAGTGGGTTTCTGATTATTTATTTTTATTAAGTAGTCAAAAGTGAGGGGCCAACTGCTTATCTCATGAGGAAATGCTTTTCACTAGTATTTGATTGGAAATAGTGGAAGAGCACTGTGCTGTGTATGTGGTCAGGAAGTAAAGCACGTGTCCTGTATTGTACAGGAGGGTCTGGCAAAGAGGATGGCTTTGAAAAGAAACCGGCATGATGTGACATGTAGCAGAGGCTGTGAAATTACACAGCCTGTGTAATCCCCTGGGTTTGGCGAATTCATGAAGCTTCCCATTCTTCCCCAGGCACTTAAGGGCCATCCGTGGGCCCTTGATGGAGTGGTCTCCTTGGGTGCCTCCAGACTGCCTGGCCATCAGGGCAGGCAGGTGAGTTCCCAGAGAGAGACGTACATTGGGTTTGTCCCCTCTCCTAGAAAGAGAGAAATTGGGGGGGGTGGGGGGGGGGCTCGTCCAGCGCCCTTGTTTGGCTGCCTTCCCTTGAGCAGAACGAGGGGAGGAGTTTTCTCCCTTGATGAGCCTGAAGTCTCCCTTGTGAGAGTAAAACTTAAAGGAATTGTTATTGAGATCCATTCTGATGAAATGTGGGAGGAGGGGGGGGGCTATGTTTTTTTAATAAACGGTGGCTCTGCAGAAGCCTCTTGGCAAAGCCTGGCCTATGGCTCAAGCATGCTAGGACCAGCCTCCAGTCTTGCTCTGCAGCCCTGGGACAGAGCTTGCTCAAAAGAGGGGAGGAGGCATTGGAGAGCACCGCCCTTGCTGAAGGCTTCCCCTGTCACCCCGAGTCAGCTGCTTTCTCTGTAAGGTGCATGCAAACCACATTGGCTACTTGTGAGAAATGGGGCTCTCTTTCCTGCATCAACTTTCTGGCCTTTCTCCTTCACAATCCAGTCAGATAGACGTCCTTAGTTGCACCCGATGCTTTCTGATTTTACCTTCAAGTTACCTGGTCCTTTTCTCTAAGCTACTATGGATGTAGGTAGCTACAGATTGATGCAGCCTTTTCCCCAGCTGGATGCCTTCCAGAGATGCCAATTATAACTCTCAGAAGTCCCAGCTGGCTCAGGCCTCTGGGAATTACGATTTCATCATATTGCAGGTGCCAGACTGAAGAAGGCTGATTTATTGTCATGGGTACCATAGGTACATAATGGATAGATTTGGGGCAAGGAAATTAGGTTGGGATTATCCTTTCCTCTCTTTCTGTTGTCCACGTTCAATCTGTGGCTTGTTTTGTGCGACGGTCTCTTTGATAGACCATTGGCTCCCTTGCTGATTGTTACAGGTGTATCTGGAGGGCATTTCAATTCTTTAATGGGGAAAGATTGCTGGATGGCATCAAACGAGCATCTTTGGTGGTGCTAGCTTTGCTTTTGTCCTTTTCTTCCTGAACGCTGTGCTGGACTTTCTTGAACCGGCGCACACAGTTCTGCCTTCAGGCCCATCCGGTGACCGAGTGGTTTTGACTTTATTGGGACTGAGGACAGAGGGCAGTACAATGTGGCTTCAGAAATTTTTTAAAAACCAGGCATCTTGGCGTTGTCTTGTGTAGTGCAGTACCTGTCAGATACAATAAATTTGTTTAGTTATTGAGGACACTTGAAACCTTTGAAGTTCTTCCAAGCTTCCCAAACGAAGCTGTAATCGGAGGGATCAGACATGCATGGCAGTTCTGTGCTTATTTGCCTACTAGCAAGCCTGGTGAGACTCGAGTGGCCTTCCGAGAAAGCGTACTTGGGCGTCCCTCATGCAGTACTGTGATTTATTATTTGAAGACGGGACTACCAGGCAGCCATGGTTCACTTTGAGTAACACTGTAGAAGAGGCTGATGCTGTTGGGCAGTAGCTGACGCGGAGGTTTGGCAGATTGTGCGCTAGATCTGATAGCAGCATGGTTGCCATTCCACCCAAGCAAAGGTGGCTGTGGAAAAACCATATGGCTGGGGTGCGAGGTTTGTGTGCTTAGACTTCACTCTGTAGCATTCTTAATCAACTGCAGAGCAGAGAAATCTCCTCTGTGGTTGTTAAGCATGTAGTTAAAGAAAACGTTCAGGTTGTGCCTCAGCTGCTGTTGGGGGCAAAAGGGGGTGCATGTGGCTAACGATTAGAGGAAACCAGTCTTGAGAACCTGGCTTATTTCCCATGGATGTCTTGACCACATCCTCAAAGAATAAAGCCTAAATGGATATAGAAAAGATCAGTTACTTAATTTGGTCAGCTATGGATGTGTGGCTGCAAATAGGTTCTGGGGAGATGAGGAGAGATTTTTGGGAATCGCTGGTATGCATGTGAAATGAACATACTTCAGGTTAAAAGCCTTGAGAATAAGAATAGAGTGAACTAAAGTTCTCATTATCTGAGTCACCTCAAGTGATGTACTGTTGGTGCTGTTGCCTCTGCTTGTTAGTTGACTGCCTTTAACTACTTGCGATTCTGGGGAAATTGACACAAGCTGGCTGAGGAAACCCAGCCAAGGAGAGCGAAATGAAAGTTAAAGGGCACAGCAGCCTTAATGAAAAGCTGCCTTCTCGTCCTCTCCCAGTCTTTGTCCAGATTTTCAACAAGTAAATCGGCTCCTAACAGGAGTGTGAAATTCTGTAGGCCTTTCAGCCAAGTTTTGAACAAACGAGCATCTTCTCAGGTGACCAGCTGCCCTTTCTCTGCACACAATTCCTAGGCCTTGAGTCCCAGAATAATTTATGCAGTTTTATGTGCCCTACTGGAGCCGAGCCCTTCCTGATGGATGGATGGATGGGTATCTGATTGGCTTTGATTCTTTGGAGATGGATGACTAAACAAACTGTGCTGGAGCCCCCCATCCCCACCCCATTGGACATTACATTGAGATTCTTAGAGCGCAATTCCCAAACCCAAGTTTGCTATTTCAGAACCTGGCCACAAGGCCCTGTATAGCACAATTGCCCATTGGTGGAGGGTCCAGTCTAGCCTCTGGGCATCTGTTCTGCGCTATCATGGGCTAGCATGGGGTTGGAGCCCAGTAAATGCCAGTGAAGGAGGGACAATGTGTTGTAACCCTGGGAGTTGTTTCTCTGAAGTTGGTAGTTCTGCTTTTGTATAATGGGCTATGAGAATCGCCTTGGGAGACGGGAGGAAGAGCCACAACTTACAGCAACATTTCTCAGGGTGAAAATTGTGGTTGAAGCTCATACAATGGCCAAGATTGAGAAACACTGACTTAAACAATGGCCTGATAAGAGAGAGGAGTAGGGGTGGAGAAAGCATCTCAGAAGGGACTCTCCCTAGTTCTATGGGAAGTAAAGGCAGGGGAGGGGGGAAGCACTTTCAGACTTGCACAATTCTGTTACAGTAATTCTGTTACTTACCATCAAGATAGTATTAGTATTCATAGTTTTGGTTTCCTATTCAGACTACATTGAAGGCTGACATTTTGTGAGTTCCCCAGGGTTATTGTATATAAGGTGGATGGCCATATAGGTCTCTTACATAAATATATTACATTTTTTGGCTGCTGGATTCCTGAGCTTTCATTTAATATTGTTCCCTATTGTTGCATTAAATAAGAAAGTGGACCAATTGACAACTCTGGAATGTATGGTGTCATTATTATAAGGTTTGTTTGATCACCTTCCAGAGGAGTGTCAACTCCTCCAGGGCATTAGTATCAATCAGTCAGTCGATCCGATCAATCAGAATAGAGCTGGAAGGGACCTTGTAAGTCTTCTAGTCCAACCACCTGCTCAAGTAGGAGATGTAAGGACCTGCCCCAGCTGGTCTCTCAGGAAAGCAAAACTCTTGACTCCATTGAGCTGAATCAAAAGAACTTTTACTGAGAGAAAGTGGTTGCAGTAAAGTCAGGCGGAATCTGAAGGTCCCACGCAAAGCACAAAGCAATTCTTCCGTTTCCCCAAACCCAATCCCCCTGACCAGTCCACCGGCAGCCAATGTGATGCAGCAAGGAGGTTTTGGGAACTGCAAGGTGCTAGGCAGATGACGGTTCACTCTCAGGGCACAATGGCCTTGGAACCAGGCTGGGATGGAATCTGTTCTGTTTCCGCAGACAATCCCCTTCCCTAATTTCCAGTTACAACAAAAGCATGCAAAAAATGCCATCGAGCCTTCCTCCCCCCGACCCTCCTTCCAACAGAATGGCAGGAGATGATGGTAGACCTGATAGGAGACCCTTATACCGTGTTTCCCTGAAAATAAGACCAGGTGTTATATTTATTTTTGGTCCAAAAGACCCATTAGGGCTTATTTTGGGGGGGGGGTGTCTTATTTTTCCATATATGGGAGGTGGCAAGCAAGCGAAGGTGTTCAGCAGCAGCTGCAGCCCACCGGCCCTTTGGCCGGTGCACTCTGGGGCTGCGAAGCCCACCCAGCGCAGGTGAGTGGGAGCACTGCTATCGCTGGGCCAGCCCTGCCGGACACGCACCACTGTCCGCCCACTCCTGCCCACGGCCACTGTCTGCTTGCCCGCGGCCGCGACGGGGCAGGTAATTATACAGCGCGTCCAGTTGGTGGCGAGGCAGGGCGGGGGTGGCACCAAGCCGCGGCCTGTGCGCGCTCCCTGCCTCCTATAAGACAAAGCAAAAGAGAAAGCGGGTGGGGTGTAGAAAAAGGTCTGTCCAGGAAAAAGAAACGGAAAGGCAGAAAGAGACAGGTGAAAAGTCACACCTTTCTGCCCGCCAGGTCGCTTCACCCTTCCAGAGAGAAGCCAAAGTTTCGATCCCACTTCTGGGGTGGAGTGCAGAGCGGGGCACACAGGCAGCCTGCCCTGCGGAGCACCGGCTGGCCTTGCCCGGCCTTCCCCGCCAGGAAGGAGATTGTTGCCTCCCGCAGGGCCCTTTCCATCCTTCCTGCACCTGCAGCCCCCCTATCTCCGCGCAGGCCCCATTCGAACAGGTGGCCAAGGATACTGTTGGGCGGCAGGGCCTGCAGAGCCCTGATGCTGGTGGGGTGAGGCGGCAGCATGGCAGCGGCAGGAGTCCCAGCCATTGCCACGGCAACCAGCGGTGGAATGGGGGTGGCAGCAGGAGGCACCCCACTGGCTACCGTGGCCGGGTGAGACGGGGAAGGGGCTGCTCCGGTCGCTGTTGCCGCTGAATCCGGCCCTGGTGGGTGGGGCGGTGGCGGCTGGCCCATCTCCCACGCTGCTCCTGGGGGAGGGTGCCATGGCAATGGACGGGACTCCTGCCGCTGCTGTGCCGCTGCCACCTCACCCCGCCAGCATCAGGGCTTTGCAGGTCCCGCAACCCCAAGAGTATCGTTGGCCACCCGTCCATCCCCTTGGGTATGTACAAATACTTATCTATAATTTATACTATCATTTATTTTAAGTATTAATGTCAATAATATTATTTCTTTATATTAATATTGTTTTATAATTCAGTATGTCTGTCGTGTGTTGCAATGGATCTCTGGCTGATGATCCTAACTCGGGCTTATTTTTGGGGTAGGGCTTATATTATGAGCATCCATTATTTTCAGGTTGGGTCTTATTTTTGGGAAAACACTACCATTTCAGATATATGATATATATTATGTATTATATACATATATATTATTTCAGATATATTAGTAGTGCTTTGCTAGATGGGACTGAGTGGCAGAGAAATAACAGGTATTATGAGGACCCAGATTGTTGGAGGCAATATGCTGACTCTGTAAACTGCTAGAAAGGGCTGTACAGCACTATGAAGCGCTATATAAGTCTTTAGTGCTATTGCTATTGTTAATATTCAGGCAGTCCATTTTCCATTTCTGAGCTTAATTCAAGGATGGCAGCTTGTGTCCTTGTATCTTTATGATTGTATTGGGAGGATTTTTATGTAAAGTGCTGTAAGGCCAGGGTAGAACATCAGAGTAGGCATCAAAGATGCTTCTTTACTAATAGGACTTTTTGAGCAGTCTAGGAGAGAGAAAGCTTCATATTGTACCTTGTAAGTTGCCCGGAGTCATTCTAGGAGATTGGATGGCCACATAAATCAAGTCAGCCAATCAATAAAATAAACTTCAGGGATGTGTTTGTGAAATCCCCCGGTGCTGAGCTTGACTCAAAGGAAGCCAAACCTTTTACTTCCGTCAGTTGCACCCTCCTGCCTTGTTTTCTTGTGGAATGACTCTCATGGAACAAAACACTATATGGAGGAGGGGGGGGTGTCCTAGAAGAAAATCAGATTTCCGACACCTGATCATTTGGTACAGGTGTCCTGGTGATCATTTACTGATGAGGCCGATTAAAGAGCTCCCTAGGCTAGGGGCTCCGACTGCACAGGAGCGGGGATGTTGACATGCATTTTAATATGAAGGAATCCTTTAACAAAAGTAAACTGCTCCACCTTAAGGTTCTAAAATTGTGCAAAAGTGCCCTCCCCATACTGTATGTGCAGTCCATCAGCCGTACGCCTCTCGCAATCTGCCGGGGGTGCATCTTCCTTTCAGATAGCCTTCTTCCTTCCCCGTGTCTGCTCTTAGAAATCCTGTCCTTGCAGATCCATGGCCTCAAGCCCCGCTGATCTCATTTTTGTTTCCACGTTGGTCCTCTTTGCCCTATGCAATTGGGAACGCCATAACCTCTGCTTGTGCCTGCATGCAGACTCCTCCCTGTGAGTAATTCTCATCAGCAGGGTTCTCCAACCCTGCTAAGGATGACTTGCAACCACAAATAGCTTTCAACATGCTGTGGAGCGTCTGACAGTGGAGAGCCCTTGAATGTGTGCTAGACAGCTGGAAGTGCCCCTAATTGTCTGCCTGAGTGAGAACTGCCAATGCTCAAGGACTTATTTTCATCTGCTTAGAGAGACAATATTCTGCTTTCAGCAAATACTGGAGGCACTTGGGTAGATGGCTGCATCTCTCTTAGCTCTTGAGACTGTTTTAAGACTTGTTGGGAAATAGGCAGTGAACAAAAGCCACAACGAAGGCCTTTGAGGAGTATCCAGTATTTCCAGCAGAGGTGAGAAGCTTCAGTTCCCTTCAGAATGTGATAGTCAAGTGATGGTCCAGGGACCTTGCAGTCTTCCTTAGCAGCACCTTACCTGTCAGGCCTGTGGTGCAAATAGGGGAAGATTGGTGAGAAATACAGGGTGTTAAACTGTACTGGGCCTTGGGGGCTCTAGGACCAGGGAAAGAATAGGCTTGGACAGAGGGGCTGCAGTGGCTGCTGTGTACAGAAAAGAGGAAATCCTGGTGGGGAAGGGATGCTCAAAACACAGGAGATGATACCTTGGTTGCTTTCAGTCACCAGGCTCCTGCAAGAGAGATTTGTTTCGAGAGACTTACAAGAACAAATGGATAGTTCAGAGAAGGGCTGCCAAGGCAATGAGGGTTGTGAAGAACTCTTAAAGTAGCAGGGTATGTTCTGTTGGCTGAAGAAAAGGCTGTCTTCAGATGTTCCCCTTCATTGGAGACCTTCAGGCAGAGACTGAATGGCCATCTATCCAAAATACTTTAGCAGATCCTGGACAACCACTCTATCGTTGCCCTGTGTGGGTGATTGTAGCTGTTTTCTGCTGAATAAAGAGGAATAACGTGAGTCTTTGGACTCATTGAATTGATCAGGGAATTTAAGGAGCCCACACCTTCCTCTGACTCACAGGTTTGTACTTGGCATGATGAAAGCCTGAAGCAGCAAATGGCCACAGTATCACCGATAAGAAGGATGAGGATAAGATGAGTTCAAAGGAAGGACATTCTATAGCTGGAATTGGCAGCAGAAGCAGTTCTCTGTCCGGAGGCTGCCTAGTAAAGAGTGGGGCAAGGAGCTGGTCTCAACAGACACAGAAGAATATCCTGTATGGCTGGAGCTAGAAACAAATGGTTTTCAAGTCCTAAGGGGTGAAACAGGTTTTGTCCAGAAGTACAACGGTCCTGGGGACAAGAGGTTGCATTGCTAAAGAGCAGGGAAGGGGCATCTGTGCCCTCGAAGAAAAAGAACCAGCATCCGTTCTTAATGGATGCCTAAGGGATAAAGTTCAGGGGCAAGACAGAATATCACATCGGGTACCGCTTCCTGCTAATTTGGCAAAACTAATGCTGCAGTGGACAGCTCTGAAACTCAACTTGGTGGATAAAATGTGAAGTTGACTAGGAATGAAAACCTGAGTTGGGGACCTCAGATAAAGACTGGCTTCTGTGTAAGTCTCTCCACTAACACCAAGAGCAAGGGGCATGAACAAGAGAACAAAATGGCAAATACTGTATAATTTAACAGGTAAAGCGAAGACCTGAGGGGGTGATTCCATAGAATATAGGGAATGAAAGACAGTTGTTGAAAAGGAGCAGAAACACTAGAAATGGTAGATGGAAGTTCACTTCAGCCATGGAAAAGCCATGGAAAAGCCATGGGAATGAATTTGGCAGGCGTGTAGATTTCCTCTGGGTTGAAATAAGTGAAGGAACACAGGCAACCTTTGTATCTTCTGTCACCTGCCCACCTAAAGGGAACACTTCCAGCAGGAAATTGCAGTTCTTTCAGGAGGTATTACAAAGAGAAGAGGCTTTAATTACCTTAATATCTGTTGGGAAACAAACTCGGGCAGGATTGAAGAGTGACGTGATCAAGTTATCGCTCTTTACTTTGAATTTCAGTCTCTGGGACCAGATGAATTACTTCCTGTAGTACTGAAGCAAATAGCTGATGGTTTGGCTGGCTCTTTATGTGCAGTCCTTAAATGTTGTGATACCGATGAAGAGCAAATATTTTTTCCCATCTTCTAAAAAGGGAAGAAGGAAGATTCAGCAGACCAATTAGTCTGATGCTGATGCCTTCTGGAGCACATTATAAAGACCTGTAAAACAAAAAGGTAATTACCAGAGTCAGCCTGGATTTGTCATAAAGAAATATTGCCAAACTAATCTTGTCTCGTATTCTGATTTGGTAACTTCCTTAATTGATGGTGGGAATGGTGGGAATTTCAGCAATGTATATACTGTATATACTGTTTATACTGTGTGTGAGTGTCTGTGGAGATTCTCAGTCATCCAAGTTATCGTCTCAAAGGTGCTTTTCCAAAAGATAACCGGACTTTCCTGGTTGTTTTTTTTAAAATATTTCACTTCTCATCCAAGAAGCTTCTTCAGTTCTAGCTTAGCTAGGAGTTAGAAGTGAACAAGTTTCTTGGATGAGAATTGAAACATTTTCTTCCTCCAGTCGCCTGTGGCAAATTAGCCATGTGAAGTTGGTGGCGGTGAGTTAGTAACTTGGTGGCGGTGAGTTGGCAGTCGGAGCTGGCCGCAGTGAGCTAGCTGTGGTGAGTTGTCCTAGACCCTACCTGAAAGGGTAGTCTTCCATTCTCTCTGGCAGGACACAACATTATAGATAAAAATTACAAGAGGGCAGATTCTAACTAAAAAAAACAAATGACGTACTTTGACAGATAAGCACAGCCTGGGAGGTGTGGGCTCTCATTCACTGCGGGTGCTTTAGTTTGGATTCCTGAATGAGCAGGAGGTTAGGATTTGATGGCCATCTCCAACTTGACTGTTTTGTAATTCCACGTCAGCAGGAGAACAAAGTAATGTATTGCACTCTGTGAGTTACAATATATGTAGTGCTTTGGATTAGGGTTTGCCAAAAGAAAGCTGAATTTGGTCACTGGTGTGGTTTAAAAGGATATTTTCTCAAGGTTTTTTTTTCCTGGTACTGGGCAAAAATTACAGGTTGCTGTCAACTGTCCAACTAGTGAATCCAAAACAAGGAAACACTCTCGGGAGAATTGAATTCCCAAAAGTAAAACTTCATTGGATACACCATGTTGGTACCAGCTCTGATTTTCCCACACAAATGCTTGCCCAGTTAAACAATAACTTGCCCTTCTCCCCACCCCTGGGTGATCACATTATCCAATTATGAAACGTCCTTCTGTTATGGGAACAGTCCATCTCTTTCTCAAGCACCTGCAGCGGTGACCTTGATGGCTTCCATGCTCTCACGATCTCTGCATCCATTCTCCACATTCCATTTCCCCCTTCCCTCCCCCCAGTTCATTGGCAAGTTGAAAAGCATTAGGTTTGAAAGAAGAGAAGTGGTTCA
This sequence comes from Thermophis baileyi, assembly GCA_003457575.1. Taxonomy (NCBI): domain Eukaryota; kingdom Metazoa; phylum Chordata; class Lepidosauria; order Squamata; family Dipsadidae; genus Thermophis; species Thermophis baileyi. The sequence continues at coordinate 794,757 of QLTV01000207.1, forward strand.
ATCTTGACAGTTGCACTGTAATCTTGTGTCTTGTAGCTCTTGTTGTGAAGCTCCTGATCCTTTTGGGGTGGCCCATCCTGCAGGCAAGAGTCATGTGTTTGGTCTGAGCCTTTGAAAGAACAACTGGGCGTTGAATTTAACATCTTTTGCATTCAATGGCAACTGTAAGCAAAGCTGTACTCTTGGGCTGGCAGGGAGCAAGTTGCCCTGGATTTCCAGATCTCTGTTCAGGAGAAGGCGATGGCACCCCTGAGGCCTTTTCTCATTTCTCTGGGGGTCCTTCCTCCTGGTAACCTGGGATTTGGGTGGTGCTGTAAGATGTCCCTGCAGAAAGAGCAATTTGGTGTGAGTGTCACGTGAAGAGCTGACTCCCAAGGGAGCAAGGGCCACCTGGCATCAAGCTGCTTGATCTGGGCCACCTGTTCCTCCTCCTTGCCTCTTCCCAACCTGACCTCCCAGTGATTGGCAAGCCCCAGTGTACATGACTTAATGACCTGGCTTAGCCAGGTGATTTTGCAGCTCCCTGCGGGTCCGTCAAAGAGTAATTGGTTGTCCTCTGATGGGGATTAGGTGGGGGTGGTTGCCATGGAAACCAGAGGGTGATGAATGAAGGTCCATTTGGGATAAGGCTCATGTTCCAGGGAAGGTGCCTGTTCAGGACTCCTCTGGCTTTGGCACCCGAGTCTCCCTTCAGTCTGAAAGGAGGGGGAGGCATCTCCCGAACCTATGGAAAATCACAGCCTTTTGGGAAGGAAGCTTCCATAACAGCCACGTGAAAGTGTGTCTAAATCCTTCTCAGAAATGAATGGATTTGAGGCCTTTGTGTGCTTCTCTGCAGCAGTTTCAGCTTGTGGAGCAAATTGTTTAGGCTTCCTCTAACTGCTTAAAGGTGGAACACTGTTTTTAATGATCGGGCTGCCTTGAGGGTAGACATTTGGGATCGAAATGCAAACCTGGCAAAGTCATATGACCATGACAAAGATGGAAGCCTCTCTGCCTCTGGGAATACGCTTCCCTCCCTAATGGCTTTGCAGAGCAATCCACAGACGCACAATTGTTTTCAGAATCTCTGAACCAGTTGAGTTCCTGAGTCTTCCTGGTGAAGATGTCCCAGTCTTGACCGACAGTTAGCTTGTGTGTCCTGTTGTGGCCGGGCAGCTGGCAGCGGCTGAGCAGGAGACAAACCTCTTCCACAGGAGCCCTTGGCAGAAAGTGTCAGGCACGAACAGCCAGACCCTCACGGCAGAGTCCAAACTAGCTATTCTATTGTACTACGCCTACTTCACAGGAATCTTCCCAGACTGGCAGCTTCTGCCTGGGAAAGACATGGGGGGGGGGCGAGGGAATGGGGGGCGGGGCTCAGACCTTGCCTTCCTGTGTTTATGTAAGGAGTCCAGATTAATTCCCCGCTTTAGTGGTCCTCCTGGATAGGATGGTCTTTCTCCAACAACAGCCATTCAGATGCAACAGCACTGAAAAAAGGGATTGATGACCGTTTTTCACATTTATTACCACTTATAGTATTATCATTGTCATGTGACCAGAATTCAGGCACTTGGCCACTGGCATGCATTTATGACAATTGCCCTGTCCCAGGGTCATGTGATCAGTTGCAACCTTCTCAGTGGCTTCCAGCTGACGAAATCAATGGGGGAAGCCAGATTCACTTAACGACTGCATCAGTCACTTAAGTGCAGTGATTTGCTTAGCAAATGTGGCTAAAAAAGGTCATAAAATGGACCAAAAAGTCACTTAACGATTGCCTTGCTTAGCAACAGAAGAATTGGTCTCAATTGTGGTCATAAGTCAAGGACTACCTGTATCTATTTTAAATGCATTTCCATTTTATTCATACTATTTATTTTACCTTTATGGGTTATTCTAATTAGAGCAACTTTTACTAATAAAAATAGAGATTTTTTTTTAAATTATGTTATTGTTATTTGCTGGCTGCTTTGTGAGCAGCGGGAGATGGCTGGCTGTTGCTGGGCCTTGTAAGAAGCGGCCCATTGGAACCCGGCAGGCAATCCCAGGAGTAATATCTAGCGTGATGTTATTTATTCCAACGGAGCTCTGCTCCTCCAACACGGCTCCGAGGACGGGGCTTCACCAGAGCTGTAGGCCTTCCACAAACAGCTCCACTTTCTCTAGCTTGTACAGACCTCCTTGGATGAAGGCCGGCCGCTCCACTTGGCTCATTCAGAGGAAGGCCTGTGCCCAGCTGCGGGGTGGTTGTGGCTGAGGGCAGGTGTGTTTAGATGCTTGCACATTTTTAGCTTCTGGGGTTGGGGTTAGGGTCAGGGTTGGACCTGAGAACGATGCCCTATCCCAGGTTTGGCTCATTGAAGTTTGACTCCATTGTGGTGATGAAAGAAGTTCTTGTTTTTCAAGTACCTGCAGAGTCTCTATAAATGCTGATTCCAGAAGTTTTTTTCTTCTGAAAAACGCAGTCACCAATGGCAGTCAATCGATTCATTCTCTCTTTCCTTTCTCTCCTCACACTTTCAGACAGAGATTGCCAAGAGACTGAACACGATTCTCGCCCAGATCATGCCTTTTCTATCACAAGAGGTAAGACGCTCTTTGGAATGCGGGCAGACTTTGCAGGGCGGAAAGCCTAAGCCGGACTTGGGATGCCCCTCCACAACCCCCACTGTCAAAGTCTGCCTCCTGCATCTTACCTGGGCACCCCTAAGGAGCATGGCAGGAGCAGGCCTGTGGCAGGAATGCCAGGGGCACAGTTTTCTTTCACCTGGAGACAAGGGTCTGTCCTCTCCCTTCTGTACCTTTGGAACACTTTCCCCTCTTCTAAGGCCACCTGCTTGCAAAGCTGCCTGAGCCTGTCACAGTCCTCGTGGTCTGTTCCCTGTGCCAGGCCAGATGGCAGCCTGGTTTCAATATGCCCCTTAATAGCCTGGTTTTCTTGAATGAGGTGCGCGTGGGGTAAAGACCCAGAGACCCCATCTGCCAGCTTCTTAGCTGCTGGTAACCACTTCCTTTTGTGTGGCATCGGTTGCCTCCCTGCCCCTTCCACCCCCTTCCTTTTTGCTCTGGGACGGCTTCTTTGCTTAGGCATGTTGGCTGGTGATGTTTAAGCTTCCTTTTTCCAAATATTGCTGTTTTAAAGACTTGCCCACTAGACGCGATTGGCTTGAGCCATCTGGACAGCCACAGATTCTCCCCCCCCCCCTTCCCTCCCTCCCTCCCTGTCAGTGCCATTTTCTTAATGACCGAGCAAGGACACGCAAGACGTGTGGCTTGAGAATCTGATGAGCCTTCTCTTAGGTGTCCCCACCAAGTTGCAAGAGCTCTGGGCTTCTCCTGGGGCAATACCTCCAACTGCTGAATGGCAGGTGTGCCCTCGGAAGGCTTCCATCTTTCTGCCTGTCTTTCCACAGCACCAGCAGCAAGTGGCTCAGGCAGTTGAGCGGGCCAAGCAGGTGACCATGACGGAGCTGAATGCCATCATTGGGGTAGGTGGAGTTGCAATTGCCTCTCATCGAGGGCATTCACTCTGCTGCTGTTGTGTACCATGAACCGAGGCAGAAGGGCAACATAAATGACTCAGATGAGGGAATAGAAGGGGAACTCATCAAATTCGCAAATGACACTAAACTGGCAGGAATAGCCAATACCCCAGAAGACAAGCTCAGGATCCAAAAAGATCTTGACAGACTTGAACCCTGGGCCCTATCCAACAAAATGAATTTCAATGTGGAGAAAAGCGAAGTTTTACATTTAGGCAGGAAAAATCAAAAGGTATAAGTGCAGATTAGGCGAAACCTGGCTCAAAAACAGTAACTCTGAGAGGGACCTTGAAGTCCTAGTGGATGATCATTTGAATATGAGCCAGCAGTGTGCAGCAGCCGCTAAAAAAGCTAATACAATCCGGGTTGTCTAAACAGAGGCATAGAATCAAAATCACATGAAATATTAGTACTGCTTTATAAAGCTTTAGTAAGACCGCACCTGGAATATTGCAACCAATTTTGGTCACCACACTACACAAAAAAAAAATGTTGAGACTTAGGAAAAAGTTGAGAGAAGAGCAACTAAGACGATCAAAGGCCTGGAGACTAAAACATATAAAGAACAGTTGCAGGTTTTGGGTTTGGGTAGTCTAGAGAAAAGAAGAATTAGGGGTGACATGATAGCAGTATTCCAATATTTGAGGGGCTGCCACAAAGAAGAGGGGGTCAGATTATTCTCCAAAGCACCGGAGGGCAGGACAAGAAGCAACGGATGGAAACTAATCAAGGAGAGAAGCAACCTGGAATTGAGGAGACACTTCCTAACAGTGAGGACAATTAACCAGTGGAACAGCTTGCCACCGGAAATTGTGGGTTTTTAGTTTTTTAAGAAGAGACTGGACAGCCATTTGTCTGAAATGGTGTAGGGTCTCCTGCCAGAGCAGGGGGTTGGACTAGAAGACCTCCAAGGTCCCTTCCAGCTCTATTCTGTTCTATTCTCTCATCCCTCATGAGAGAACTGGCTGGCTTGGGCTGCTGGACTGTGGGCCTCCTACCTTTATAGGACTCCTAGAAAGGGCACATGGGGGAAAGAAGAGGACAGATGCATCTTTAGCCAGTGATGGTGATGTGCCAGTCAAAATGTGGGCACGGGGGATTGTGCCACAGCAGGAAGCATCAGCTTTGGGTTACCGGCTCTCTGCTGTTGCACAGGCGAAGGGAGTTGCTGCTTGTGGCCTTCGTTCCCTGACTGTCCAACAGCACATCACGAAAAACTGTCCTTATCCAGCAGTCATGAGGTAAAGGGAATTCCCTCAGAGCCATGTTCAAGCATTGCAATCATACATACATTCAGCCTAATATTAAGTTCACAAGATTTGCTCAGAGTACAGATATACAGATGAACAGAGTTGGAAGGGACCTTGTAGGTCTTCTAGTCCAACCCCCCGCCCAAGCACGAGACCCTACACCATTTCTGAGAAATGGCAGTCCAGTCTCTTCTTGAAAGTCTCAAGTGAGGAAGCTCCCACAACTTCCGAAGGCAACTTCTGTTCCAATGGTTGATTGCTCTCACTGTCAGAAAATTTCTCCTTATTTCCAGGTTGAATCTCTCCTTGATCAATTTCCATCCATTATTCCAGTAAGGTTTCTATGACTTCCCATTCATCCCCCTGAGGTGATTGTTCTCTTTCTCTAATTAAAAATTGTCCCAAAACCATCAGCCCTTCTGCTTTTATTGGGCTTGGTCTGTCTCTCTTTTCCTGCCCTAGTGAAAGTGAGCTTCTCTCAGATGGGGGGCTAAAAGCGAGGCCCCTGCCTTTGTAGGGCTTGGCCAGCCAGTCCTGCTGGAGAAAAGACCGCCATTCTTAATGCCACGTATGTTAGCTGGAGTCTTCGCATCAGTGCTGGGAAGTTCTGCTTTGGGGTTCTTATTTGAAAGTCCTTGGTGGGGGCCAGGAGTCAGGAAGGTCCCCCCAGGACTGAAGCAGGGCTCCTTCTCACGTGCCTTGCAAGAGGACCCCGCCCTCTCCCAACAGAGGCCCCTGCTTGTTTTGTGGAATAGCCAAGAGCTCATGGAACAGTTGGGAGGGGGGGCTCTGCTGCAGCTCTTTATGTTTGGAAAAGTTGCTGTATTACCCCATAGTTGCACACGCACACACACACACAATCTTGCAGGGCTGCCTTTTTTCTTATTTTGCTCCAGTCTGATTCATTGCACACCTCACACTCGTAGACAAAAATTGGCCACAGATAAGTGCTATCTTTGAATAAATTCGTCCTGACAGACCTGGTTGCGCAGAAGGTTTGGATGCCCCATTGAAGAAGAGTTTGGAATGGCTGGGGAACATTCTGGTTTTCCGATGGCTTTTGGGAGGTGAGATTTGGAATCTAGTGCAGACCTTTGTTTAATACGTGGGTCAGTGCTTTGCCGTATGTGCAGACAGAAGAGTCATCACAACCACACTTCAGCCATACCTGGCTTTGTGCTTGGCTCACCGCAATGGACTCCAGCTAATTCCGGTTGCTGGGAGAAGCTGTTTCAGAGAACTTTTTTGCACACACGTGCATGTGTGAATGCTGCCTTTTTGCCCTCCTCCCTCCCTCTTGCCCCCCAAACAATCTTGTGATTTCCCTGTCATTGAGACTGTGCAGGGGCCAGCCTTTTCCGCCATAGGTGGCTGGGAGGAAAGGGTGTCCGATGGTGGCCTCTGCGGTGGAAGAAGTGTGGGTACCCCTCGAGGACCTCTGCCATCCTGAAGCATGGCTTGCTCTGGACGGCTTGGGGGGTCCGTGCCTGCCTCCCCTGAAAGTCAGAGGCTCTTCCTCTGATAACCTTTGGGTGGCCACACGGCAAGTCAAAGCCCCAAGCAAATATTGGGGAGAATGGCTTCCTGGAGGAGTCGTGCTGCCGTTCCATGTATCTCCTTGGGAAGCCACTGCAGGCAGTCATGCAACAGGGGAGCTTTACCAAAGCAGATTTATGTGCCTGGTGGCTTCATTTTGACCCGTAGTGTTTGGGATTTGTATCGGCTTGGTTGCTTTTGCTTTTGAATTATCCTTAGGCATTAGGAGCACATCCCACAGAGGGCAAAAGGCCCATTTCCCTTTTCTGCCTCCCCAGGACTGAATCCGTCACTGCTCCAAAAGCCTCAGTCTATGCCTTATGCAGACTGCACGCTTTCCCTGTTTTGGTCCAACATGAGAGGCTTCCCCATAGATGTTTTTTGGAACTATGCCAAGTGTTTTTTCCAATCATTTGCAAGCCCATTTTTACAACCCTAAAAACACCAGCTTGGTGGGATGCGGGGGCGGGGGGGGGGATGATCTCAAGCTGAAATTCTCAGGAAAGCATTTCTCCTCTTGCTTTGAGAGTAGGGTTGCCATTTCTGGTTCCTGATAGTTTGAGGATCAGAACTGGAGCCTCCCTTCGACTGTCTTCCCTGCCTGTGCAGAGAGATCTAGGAGACCCTCCTGTGTGCTCCCCTCTCTGGGAGGTTCACCTGACTGTCTTCGGATCAGGAGCTGGCTTAGCTTGGGGCTCTCAGCTTTGGAAGCCTCTGCAAGGGGGTCTCTGAATGCCGCCTGCATGGAAGGAAAACCTTGGGAAAGCATCGTCCTCCTTCTGGTCTTGCAGGAAGCAGAGTGGAGGCAGACGGGAGAAGAAACTCCACAGCTCCATCTGGCACATTAGAGAGTAGTTGAGTTACTAGTTTGTCTTTAAGGTGCCACAAGGTGCTTACATATTCCCCTCCTTTGAAAACTTTCCAAACAGGAATAGGGTAGAAATCCTATTGCGGGAGCTTAAAATGCAGATGGACATACAACCCCTCCCAGAACGTTTCCTTCCCAGTTAGTGGGGGTCTCTTGGTCTGGGCATCCTGTTGAACCCGCGTCCCCTAGTTAGCACTAACCTCCTGGCATGCAAGGAGCCCAAAGCCGGAAGGAAGCAGAACAAAGTGGTGGGGGAGGAGGGGCCGCCCCAGGCCAGCCTTTCTTCATGACTCTAACTGGGCTTTCCTCCCTCCCCTGCCCACTTTGCTTCAGGCCTTTGAAAGTGAGCCCTGGTTCACTTTGTAGCTCTGGAAATGATTAGAAGGCTTGAGCAAATTTAATGAAAGTGATGAACCATTAAATCAGCTAACAAAGCCATGAAGCAGGATGTGTATAATCCAATTAAAACTGCTCAACATCCCAAGATGTTCCACTGCCAGACTTCCTTACACATTCTTGCTGCCTCTTTGCCGTATGCAGTGTGTCTTTGGAGTGAACAATAGGTGTGTTGATTGCTAGTTTTCCCTCCAGTGGGCACTGGCTCCAAGGCCAAAGTAGAGCTAGAGATATTTGGGGGGAGGAGGATTTGTCCAGCTGTGCAGATCGATCCTTTGGCACTGATATAAGAAGGAACACAACATGGTGGCAGCTGACCAGGGCTGGGCATGATGTTTGATGAACAAGAGGGTTGCAAAGTCCTGCCATGGAGAACTGGAGGAACTGGGAATGGATGACCTGAAGGGCTTCTAGTTGGATGCCAGAGCAGACCTGTCCTCCATTCCTTCAGAGGACTAGAACACTTGAATGCCCTGCAGGGAAGCAGGCTTTGATAGATGTTGGGGAAAGGGGCCTTTTGGAACCAGCTGCTTCAAGAGAACCCTCCTTGCTTTGCGGAACAAGCTGGACTGACAGGTTAACTTGATCTGGACCCAGGAGCCTATATATCCTATCCTGCAAATCCTCCTGCTTTGCTTTTGGGAGCAACCTGATCTGGCTGGGTTTTGGAGGTTGGAATGGAAGTGTCCTGCCTCCCAGAGGCCTTGAATGCCATTGTGTCATTTTGTCTTGTGTCTGCTACTGATACTGAACAAACAGTGAGAAGTAAGTTCTGGTGTCCCCATTCCCAGTTCTTTTGGCAGCAGGAGGTTATTGCAAAAAGAGATTATGTTAACCATAATGCAACCAGAGGTAAATGAACCAAATCAGACTAGTGTTTTAGGCTCTAAGAGAGTTGCCTGCCTTCAACAAGCCAAGAGAGAGAGACTAGCAATGATTCCATGGATAGTAATCCTAAAAGGAAAAACAATTCAAGATGCTTGGAAAACCCTGGAAAATGAGATAATGAAAAAACAATACCACAGAGAAATAAAAAAGGCAAAAAAAAAAACAATACCACAGAGAAATAAAAAAGACCTCAGACGAGACCAGCATGGTTGCACAAAGAACTCGGACAAATTGAGGGACAAAAAATAAAAAAAAAATGGAAAGAGGGACACATAACTAAAGCAGAATACCAACAAACATCCTGAGTCTGCAAGGAGGGAATCGGGAAAGCTAAGGCCCAGAATAATTTCAGATTAGCAACTAATGCTAAAAATAATAAAGGTTTACTTCAATATGTAAAAAACAAGAAAGTCAAGGAAATGATAAGTCCACTAATGGGAACAGAAGATTTGCATATGTTTTTATGCAAAAGAAAGAAAAAAAGCCCAATCTATGGAAACCAGCACTGAAGGAGAAAGAACAGGCAAGGAATTAGTAAGAGAATGCCTAGAGTAACCACCCTAGAGGAGTACAAATCACCTGGGCCAGGTAGGTTTGGCAGATGTCATCTCGGAGCCACTGAACGGAATCTTTCAAAGCTCCTGTAGCACAGGGGAAATCCCAGAGGTCTAGAAAAGAGGGGATGTGATTCCAGTCTAAAAGGGGGGGGGGATGGATCCAGGAACTTATAAGCCAATCATCTTGACATCAATAGCTGGGAAAGATAATCAAGGGGTGGATTTGTGAGCACCTAGAAACAAACAAGGCTATTACTATAAGCCAGCATAGGTTTATTATAAATGGATCATGCCATACAAGTGGATCAGAGAAATGCTGTGGATATAGTATACTTGGACTTCAGTGGGGCATTTGACAAGGGGCAAAATTCACTTAACAGCTGTCTTGCTTAGCAACATATTTTGGGCTCAATTGTGATTGTAAATCGAGGACTCTCTGTATTATGATATAGGATACCTATGGAGATTCTCAGTCTTCCTGGTCACGGTTGTCCCAAAGGTGCTTTTTCAAGAGGCAACTGGAGTTTGTTTTTTTCTTTGTAGACATTTTGCTTCTCATCCAAGAAGTGTCTTCAGCTCTGGCTGGATGGTGGAGAATGGAAGGATTTATACTCAAGAATACACTAAGGCAGAAGCTTGTCCACCCCAAGGATAAAACACCTAAACACAAACTAGCAACATGGTACATGCAGTACAATGCAGTGAGCCATGTGCAGATCTATACATTGGGGAAACAAAACAACCACTTCATAAACACATGGCACAACAGAACAAACCCATCAGAACTAGATTCAGCAGTCCATCTGCGTTTAAAAGACAAAGGCCACTCTTGAAGACAACAAAATCCACATTTTGGACAGAGGGCAGCTGGTTTGAAAGGGGTCAAAGAGGCTATGTCAAAACTGAACAGCCCTCTCAACAGAGGGGGAGGGATACAACATCATCTATCTCCAGTCTACAACACAGTCCTTTCAACAGTTCCAAGAAGGTTCCACACCCATGTGCACCACTCTGGTGACCCCGAGGACACATAAACCTCCAGGTGGATTAAGAGACTCATTTTAAGTGAGTTAAAGACTCATTTGCACCCTGCAGACTTCTGTCTGCAAGGAGTATAAATCCTTCCATTCCCCTCCATCCAGCTAGAGCTGAAGAAGCTTCTTGGATGAGAACGCAAACATCTTCTATGGTTTAAACAATTTTATTAGTTTATAATGGAGCATACAAAGAAAATACAAAAGTAAATAGTAGGGAAATTGGGGAAGGGAAGAGAAGAGTGGGGGAAAGCAAGGAGAAAAAAGAAAAAGGCATTGACTTCCGACTCCCTTTGGTGCAGTAGAATAAGGCATTAACATCAAACCAACTTTTTACTTTTAAATAATAGTATAAACTAGCCATTTCTATAACAAATCTAATAGGTAAAACCTAAAAAAGTTTCATTTTTTTCCACCTCAAGCACAAAGTCCAGAAGCTGTTTCCAAGTAGAAATAAAGATACTTGTATTTTTTTTTCTTTAATCAATACAGTCAATTTAGCCATCTCTGCTAAGTCCATCAGTTTTTGCAGCCATTTGTCCATTGTGGGGATCGAGGTGACCTTCCATTTCTCTGCATAAAGTGTCTTGTGCTGTCAACAAATATAACATCAACGTTCCAAATTTTTTTTCCAAGTCTTTCCAATAAACCCAAAAGAAAAGTTTCTGGTTTTCTTTTTACATTCACTTTAAGAATTTTCTGTATTAAAATATGAATCCTACTCCAATATTTATTTATTTTTTTGACTTTATCACACGTCCACCATAAATGATAAAAAGTCCCTTCTTTACATTTCCAGCATTCATATTAAAATATTAAACCTTTATGCACATAATCTCCCATTGTTCAAGCATTACATTATATCCAAAGATCCTTGCCCACTGCCCATATACAATACTTTATTTGCTCATTTTCCAGATTTAAATTTAATAACATTTTGTAGACTAGCAATAATATGTTCATCACTACCACACAATAGGATTTCCAAAACGTCTTCAAAGAAAGAAAAAGGAAGTCCAGTTGCCTCTTGAAAAAGCACCTTTGGGATATAGGATACCGTTCAGCCTTCAGATGTTTGACAAGCAGACGTACCTGGCTGAAGGTTTCGCTCCAGCCTTTTGTTCATGCTGTAATGTCCAGCTCTTCTCAATGGTCTTTTTCCCAGACCCTCTTTAATGCTGTCTTAGGTAGAAATCTAGATTTTCTGTTGAAGTAAGGAATGTTTTACTAATGCTGAAACAAACTCCTACCCTGAAATTGAATGAATACATTCATGATGATTTGCATGTTTTCGAAGACCTTTTGCTGAAGCTCCAGGAAGTCCTAAATTCTAAACTTAAAAGTGGTCACTCTCCTAAAGTGCTCTCAATTCATTTGAATTCTCTTCAAATGAATTTCAAAAAACTCTTCCTTCAGTGGTTTTGCAGGAGGGTGTTCTGGGAGGGCTGTGAACCTTTTCTCCCCCCCCCCCCCATCCCTCTGGTCAAGCGGTCTGCAGTGTTTGGACTTCCTGCTGTTTCTCACTCTTGGCTTTTTCCGCAGCAGCAGCAGCTCCAGGCCCAGCACCTCTCCCACGCCCCTCACGGGCCCCAGGTACAGCTGCCGCCTCACCCGTCAGGCCTGCCACCCCCAGGGATCCCCCCTGTCACAGGGAGCAGTTCGGGGCTCTTGGCCCTTGGGGCCCTCGGCAGCCAAGCACACTTGGCTGTGAAAGACGAGAAGCATCCGCCCGATCTGGACCCTCGAGGTGAGGACATGCAAGCTGGCTTCCTCCTTGAGGCGGCTCTCGAGTACTCGGGGAGGGAGGAGCTAAGGGTCAGCCAGTTCCCCCCTCCCCAGAGTTCTTCCCAGACTAGTGGGACTCTGCCCACCAGCAGCGTGAATGTTGCACTGGCTTCTCCCACTTCTTCCAGGTGTGTGCAAAGCTGTTGCATTGCTGCCTGCCTGCCTGCCTCTTGGTGTTCCTCTCCACTATTTTGTCTGGGCCCTGGTTGCTTCTTCAGAACAAAAGCCAAAATGGAACTTTTATTGAGCCAAACCAGAAAGGCCCACTTTGCAAGACTGATGTTCTCTTTTGTGCTTGTTTCTCTCCTGCCCCCTTTCTTGTCTTTTCTGTCCATTGCTGTGACTTGGGCTGCATTCTGGAAAGACCGTGACTCCAATGCGGTAAGTCTCTTTTGTTTTGCCACCTCCGTTTTTTGACTTTTGATTGCTTCATTAGTTGCCTGCCTTCTGAATCTGGCTGCCTGTCCTGTCCCCCCCCCCCCCTTCATCTAGGTAAAATCCATGTTTCTGGCTATTGGAACTGTGTTGATTCCTGGGGAGAGTGCGTGCCCTTCTCTGCTCCCTTGTTCATTCTATTGATTTGGAGAGTCTTCCTGGCTGCTGAAGTTTTGGGCATGAACAGCAGCAGGATCCATAATTAAGAACACACCCCATTGGCTCCTCTTTTTCCTTGGGTCCTTTTCCCTCCATTTCCTACAATTTTGGCTGGATCAAGGGGAGGCATGTTGTGGCCATTGGGTTGTTTCTATGTTAAATTGATTTGCTGCCTTTCTTTCAAGTGCTCAAGGTGGCGTGCACAGCATTATATGTTGTGAGGTGGCTTGGACTGGCCTGCCCATAATCCCCTAGCAAGTTTCTAGGGCTGAGGGTGGAGTGGAACCCAGGTCTCCCCTGTGCCAGTCCTCTATCATAGAATGGACGTTGAAGCCACCCGGAGCCTTTTCTCTTCTGCCTGGATCCAGAAAGGATGCTGCTTTTGTTTTGTTTTTTAAAAAAAAGCTTTAATTGTTCTCCATCTTGAAGATTAGTGTCCATGAGGTCTCTCCCCAAGCAAGACGCCTCTCAGGCAGCAAGGAGAAGGGTTGCCTTTTCCAAGCATGGCATAAAATTCAAAGACCTCTTTCTTGGGGGCTGGGAAGCCCCTCGCTTTGCCTCCTTCCCTGAATCTCGTGAGGGATTTGTTCTCAGGATGCTTTGGGCTGATCCCTACCTCAGAATTTAAATATTGGTAATCAGCCCTTCTTCCCGTGGCCAGGAGACTCTGCCCAGAAATGATTTTGACTTGGCCAAAGCTTAGCAGGAGGCTGGCCATTCCATGCAGAACCCAACATTTCTCCCAATTCTGCCATTGCAGCATCAGCTCCGTGCTCGTTCTTGCAGGTTATAGGTAAAGACATGAGAGCCACAGAGAGATTTTCAAAATGTAGTGAATTATTTCTGCTTAAAGGAAAGTTTGATTTATGTGTGTGTTTATGTGTGCGTGCGTACTTGCATATGTACATTTTAGTCCCATTATTTGGCTCACAAAAGCACCATTGCTAAGATCCACAGTGCCCCAAGCACTTCACAGAATAGAGAAGCGTTCGCAATTTTCTAAAAGCTTCCTGGGAGAGACTGGCATTGGATAGGGGAGGCAGCAGCCTTGTGCTTCAGAAGGGTTCTCTCTCTCTCTCTCCCTCCCTCTCCCTCTCTCTCTCTCTCTCTCTCTCTCTCTCTCTCTCTCTCTCTCCCTCCATCTCCCTCCCTCCCTCTCTCTCTCCCTCTCCTAGAAGAGCAAATNCTCTCTCTCTCTCTTTCTCCCTCTCTCTCTCTCCCTCTCCCTCTCCCCCCCTCTCTCTCAATCTCTCTTTCTCTCTCTCTCTCCCTCTCCCTCTCTCTCTCTTTCTCCCTCTCCCTCTCTCTCTCTCTCTCTCCCACTCTCCCTCTCCCGACACTGATTTCCGTATTCCTGATGGGCAACCATTTCTGGATCTGGCCTCTGATTTATCACTGGCATTTTCTCCTGCTTCCCCAGAACACCTCCATCTCCCCATCGGAGAGCCTGCGTGCCAGCGAGAAGCACAGGGGCTGCTCAGACTACGCCGGCATTGAGCCCAAGAAGCGGAAGGCAGAGGAGAAGGAGGGCTTGAGCCGCTACGTGAGTCTTCTGCTCCAGTTGTCTTTTTGGGTCACTATCAGCCAGTTGGCGGCAGCCACCAGTCGCTCTCGTCAAGGAGGGCTCTGAATTCTAGCCAAGGAATCTTCCCATTTCCTGTTTGGAAGATGAACGGCTGCGGCAGGAGGATGGAGGGGGGCGTGGAAGGTGCTGGGCCTGGCTTCCTTTTACAGCCCTCAACGGTTTCCTGTTTCAGGATAGTGATGGCGACAAGAGTGATGACCTGGTGGTCGATGTCTCCAATGAGGTAGGCCTGGCGGTGGCCCTCTCTTGCCCCTGGCACTGCAGCCCATTCCCCAGAAGAGCAGCGGCGGCATCTGCAGAGGGTGGGCAATGCCAGGGGACCAGGGCAGGGTACCCCCCACATGGAGACTGCTGAGGAGAAGCAGGCTTACCTAGTTCCTTCCCTTGCGATTTCTCTTGCATTGTCCGTGCAAAATAGCTTAGCTGGGTCTGGACCTGCACTCACAACCTCTCCAGTTAGGGGAAGGGGCCCTAGAGGGCTGCTTGTGTGAGCACTTGCTTTTGTTGCCAGGATCCGGCAACCCCCCGGGTGAGCCCTGCCCACTCACCTCCGGAGAACGGGCTGGATAAAGCCCGTGGACTGAAGAAGGATGCCCCCAACAGCCCGGCCTCTGTCGCCTCCTCCAGCAGCACCCCCTCTTCCAAGACTAAAGACCACGTAAGCCACTGCATGAACAGCCACGTCCTTTGTGGGGGACTCCATCCCGCAAGTCTGGTGGGTGGTCTCTGTCTCCGGGAACACTGGCCAGGTCCTCTGCACGGGGGGGTCCCTTGGGCTTGACCTACAAGGGTCCCATGACGGGGGGGGGGCTGTTCTTGCCCAACAGGCCTAAGGCCCCTGAAGCTTACCTGATGCCAAGCCAGTCGCATTCTGCTGCTCCAGGTGTTTTCCCACTTACTGGACAAGAAGGGGCAGCCCCAGAAATTCCAAGGGAAAGGGTTAACTCTGTTTTGGGCTAACACTGATCTGCTCAGTTTTGTGATTATTTATTTATTAAAATTGATTAAAAGTTTATGCTGCCCGTCTCCCCTCCAAGGTGATTAGGAGAGCTAGGCATGTGAAAGAGCCGCAATGAACCAACCGTCCAAATGAAGCTCGCTTTCTCTACATCTAGTGATTAACGAACATACTATAAAGTATCTTCATTAGGCACTCGAATGGGAAACTCCAACTACTTTGAAGTAATTTTGGGAAAATTAATCCCATCTCCAATCTTCATTTATGGTTCAGAGGATGCAGAGAAATTTCTCACTGGTGAATCTCAGTTCTGATTCCTTTTGACTCAGGATGGTGTAATGAAAAATCTTTAGCAAAATCTAAGATGTTTTACAAGGTTTGCATCCTGTTTAAAGAAAGTGAATTTTAGAATTGATTTTGAGATTGAAAGGCAACCATGTATTTTGTCCCTACTTAAAAACAGGAATAGTCAAACCTTCCCTCAAATCTTGTTTTGACTCAGAATGATAAATCCTCTACGCCTGGTTTAAAGTCCAACACGCCCACGCCAAGGAGCGATGTACCGATGCCTGGGACAAGCAGCACTCCGGGCCTCCGACCGGCGCCAGGGAAGCCCCCTGGAATGGATCCCTTGGGTAGGTTGTGTTTCTCCTTGATCCACGTGGGGGGGGGGGTCTGCTTGCACCAAAAGACTGAGGGAGAGGTTTGGATTTTGAGGGCAGTTCATAGAGTCACAGAATGGCGGACGAGAAGGGATCATCCAGGCTCAGTACAAAAACCAGCTATTACAGCCCCTTCCAGTCTCTTTAAAAGCCTCCAGTGCTCCATCAACTCCTGTCTCAGCTGGTCTGGGACTGAACAGCTCTTGCTGCTCAGAATTTTTTCTTGCCCCCCAGCCAAAATTGGCTTCCCTGCAATTTAGACCTACAGAGTCCCTTGGGAGTTGGGCGGCATACAAATTTAATAAATAATAAT
>QLTV01000207.1:810990-824290 GCA_003457575.1 Thermophis baileyi
AATAATAAGTTCCTTGTCCTCTCCTCAGGGACCTTCCCCTAGGACTTTGGACAAATCACGGTACCAGCCTTGTTTCTTTTGCTCAGTTTGATTGCGCAATCTTGCATTTTGTTTTTGATTGTTTGCTTATTCTTTGACTCTTTCTAGCATCTGCCTTAAGGACCCCCATCTCCCTCGCTAGCTCTTATGCTGCCCCCTTTGCCATGATGGGGCATCACGAGATGAATGGCTCCCTCGCCAGCCCTGGGGCCTATGCAGGATTGCACAACATCCCCCCTCAAATGACAGCTGCCGCCGTAGCCTATGGCCGGTCACCCATGGTGAGCTTTGGAGCTGTACGTAGACCTTTAAGCTCCTATCTGTAGGGCGGTGGGGGGGAGCACACGGTCACCCATGCAGGAAAGGAGCATGCTCATTTCTTTCTTTTTTTTTTCTTCAATATTTTTTTTATTTTTCATTGTTAAAATACAAACTTCAAAAAGGGTGGGGGGAGAAAACACAAAACAAAGCAAAACTAGATAGGACCAAAAAAGAAAAGAAATGTGCATAAAAAGAAAAAAAAATCATAGACCTGAATTGTTCCCCCAGTGGAATACCGATAATACATTTCAAGAATAATAGTTTCCCCCCCCCTTACAAAACAGGCACACAGTTTATGAACTTCTACAGCTCCGTTTACCCTGGGAAGTGGGCTGAGGGCTCCAGAAGGGACTGGTGGCTGTGGCTTACCTCCAGAGCCAGAGCTGCTCAAGGAGGGGGTCTCAGCAGGCTCCAGTCAGGGTATCTGGGGTCACTGGGTCTGAGCTACTGCCAGCCTCTCACCTGAGGGGAAGCCTAGTTTTAGGACCAAGGGATCTGGCTGAAGGCTTTCCTTGTGGATGTCCAGATGTTCTGCAATTAAAACAACATCCTACAGATAACCTAGCAGGGAATTGGCATCTTAGGAGCCTTTGAGTTGGAGGACCTGCACTGCAGATCTCTCGGTTGGGATAGTTCTCCTCTGTCCTTCTGCCTCTGTGGCCTCTGATGGCTTGTGCTGAAGTGCCAGGGGTTGAGGGGAAGACCTTTGTCCCCCAGGATCAGGAATTGGGGCTGCCTCTAAATCCTTTCCTAGAGGTGAGATCAGGACTTCTATCCTTTTATTGAGTGCCTTTCAAAAATCTCATTCCTAGGTTGGATTTGACCCCCATCCACCAATGAGGTCTTCTGTCCTGCCCTCCATTCCTGGTGGCAAACCGTAAGTGGCTCTAAGCCTTTGTCCCCAAGTTCAAACTTCAAACTTTTTTAGTCTTGAATCCTGTTCTGTAGAAAGACAACTACTTAATAAGGAGGGGTGGGGGGTGGGGTTACTTGGCTTCCAAAATGTGGCAAGTGCCACAAAGAAAGCTTGTAGGTGAGAATGATCTGTGGGTCTTTCCCAACAAGAACCAGCAGAGTCTTGAGGATGGAGTGTAAGGCCACCCTCGGTTTGTGGGTCGAGGTCAATTCGGTGGTTGAAAAGGCTTTGGCTGAGCAGGGCTCAGCTCTGGATAACAGGAGCTGCCCTTGTCTCTCCCCCCCCACCCCCGTCCTCTCCCTAGGGCTTACTCATTTCACGTCAGCACAGATGGGCAGATGCAGCCAGTTCCGTTTCCTCACGATGCCCTTGCTGGCCCTGGCATCCCCCGCCACGCCCGTCAGATCAATACCCTGAGCCATGGCGAAGTGGTGTGTGCCGTGACTATCAGCAACCCAACCAGGCATGTGTACACAGGGGGAAAGGGCTGTGTGAAGATTTGGGATATCAGCCAGCCGGGCACCAAGAACCCCATCTCCCAGCTAGATTGCTTGGTAAGTGGCAGGGCTGGCAGTTGATTAGAGCTTGCATCAAGGTCTGTGGAATGAAGTCAGGGTGCAGATCATCCCCTACTGAGCTGTCATGAGGCTGCCCACCTCCAATTACTTCTGCTTGCCCCACGAGATCCAGCAGAGAAGCATGTCCTTTGCTCCCTTCTTTTAACTGTGACCTCTTACGGGAAAGGAAAGACGGCATGCCTCCCTCACAAGGTTCGGATGTCCTGACTTTGCTGGCCTTCCCTGAAGGTGCTAAATACACAGCGATTCCTTTGAGCCCTGGGCCAGGCTGTGGGGCGAGCCCACCTTGATGTGATGATCCCAAGTTTTGGCGACTACTTCGTGAACAGTGTTGATTGCTTTCTTGTCAGTTTTGTG
Organism: Thermophis baileyi; assembly: GCA_003457575.1. Taxonomy (NCBI): domain Eukaryota; kingdom Metazoa; phylum Chordata; class Lepidosauria; order Squamata; family Dipsadidae; genus Thermophis; species Thermophis baileyi. The sequence continues at coordinate 813,202 of QLTV01000207.1, forward strand.
GTAGTGGTTGCTGGCTGCCCAGAGATGAGTGTGGCTGGGGGGCCATAAGGAAAAAAGTCCTTCACTAGCTCTTCCTACAGCAGCAGGATGGGCAGGGTGGCCTTTTGGGGGGAGAACATAAGATTCTGAAGGTCAGAAGAGATGTAACTGGAGAGGAGATCACTAATTAGGGCGAGCCAATGTCATTGCTCTTTTAGGGGAAAGAGATGATGGTTGTTGTTGTTGTTTTAAAACATAACCAAGCTAAATTTGGCACCCTTAGCCTTGCAGATATTTAATACTTGTCTTCCTTTTTCCACGAAGAGTTATCCCAATATAATTGAAACAGGTGGATCTTGGGCCTTTCTAAGGGGTCCTGCCCTCGCTTTTATTGCGGATGTTTCTCTCTCCAGAACAGGGATAACTACATCCGTTCCTGCAAACTCCTTCCAGATGGGCGCACACTTATTGTGGGGGGAGAGGCCAGCACCCTCACCATTTGGGATCTGGCTTCCCCCACCCCCAGAATCAAGGCAGAACTGACCTCCTCTGCCCCTGCCTGCTATGCCTTGGCCATCAGCCCAGATGCCAAAGTGTGCTTCTCCTGCTGCAGTGATGGAAACATTGCCGTCTGGGATCTCCACAACCAGACATTGGTTAGGTGAGCTTCCCCAAATCTGAGTGATTGCTGGCATGAGGGGTTTGCAGGTTGCTTCCACGTTCTGTTGTTTAGAAGAAGGCTTCTCACTGTCTGGCATAACAAAATTATGTCCACTGGGAAATAAAAGAGGAGAAGCCAAATAGGGACAGGAAGAGCCGCTTATTCAAAGCCCTTCCTTGCTTGTCAGCATTCATCCTGACTGAGAGCACCAAGCTCTCATCCCCAGCACTGGTTATTTACGTGGCTTGGCTCTCCGGTCTTCCAGCCAGATACCTGAGAATTCCTTCAGGATGTCGGCCAAATGCTTCTCATCCTTGCAAGGGAAGAAATTTGAGCTTATGAATCCCCAGATTCTGCTTGGGGAGAAAGTGGCCAAAGGAAACCTTTGCCCAGGTCTGGTCTGCCAATTGTCCTCATCTGGACCAGGGTTCCTTTCTCGTAGCCACTCGTGCATTGTGCTCTCCTGGGGCTGCCCCTGAAGACCACTCACAAGCTGGAAGTGATCCAGCATGCAGCCATATGGGTGGTTACGAGCAGTCACGGTATCAGAGTTGGGCTAGTTACCAGTGAGCATCCGGGTACAATTGAAGCATATATTAAGCCGTGGGGTCTGGTTATCCCAGGACTGCCTTTCTCCCTTTGTGTCTGCCCAGGGTCCCGTCCTTAAAACAGGGTCATCTAATGAGTCCTAGGAAGTGTACCGTCTCAGTGGTGTCACTTCCCCTCTGGAGCAATATCCCCCAGGGAGTTTGTGTTGCCTGACCTTGTGGTCCTTGAAGTGAAAGCCTGCCCCTTCCCCAGGCGCTGAGATGCCCTTTCTGTGGGAATTTTGTACGATTAGGCTTCGTTACTTGTTTTATTGGTTTTATTGCCCACCATCTTATGTGGGGCTGGTTATTGGGTTTTTATTGTAAACTGACCAGAATGAATTGAGTGGCTCTGTAAATTTCATAAGATAAGTAACAAGAGATAAGAGAAGATTCAGAAACCCTCTTTCCTTGTCTCGGTTCCCTTCTCAGGCAGTTCCAGGGTCACACGGATGGCGCCAGCTGCATTGACATCTCCCATGACGGCACCAAACTCTGGACGGGGGGCTTGGACAACACCGTGCGCTCCTGGGACCTTCGGGAAGGCAGGCAGCTACAGCAACATGACTTCACCTCCCAGGTGAGTTTTGCCTTGACCCCCAGAGGCCCAGCCTCCTTGCAGGGGGAAGAACTAAAAGGACCATCCAAGAAGCACCAGGTTGATGGAGGTGGATTCTAGGACCAAAAGGAGCCTGGTGGAGGCAGGGGGTTGTTTGTGGCCCATCACAGCTACCAAACTTGCTCCTGGAATCCCAGCCTGAGTTGGATTTAAAATTCATGAAACCCAACAAGGGGCTTTAGTTTGCAAGGCAAAGCCAGTCTCAAATAAGGAATAACCTGATGCTGAAAAAGAGGGAGGGGTGTCCTGGGGACATTTCCTTTTGCGGGACAGGCAGCCTGGCAGCAGAACCAGCCTCCCCTCCTCTTTCTTCCTCCTTGCTTTGGGAGCAGTTCATTTTAGCCTTAGGAGCCGGACTGAGCTGAGAGGCACCTCCGAACAGCTGCTCCTGGTCTTCTTTGTAGATCTTCTCGCTCGGCTACTGCCCAACAGGCGAGTGGCTTGCAGTGGGATTGGAGAGCAGCAATGTGGAAGTGCTGCATCACACCAAACCTGACAAATATCAGCTCCACCTGCACGAAAGCTGTGTCCTCTCCCTGAAGTTTGCCTGCTGTGGTGAGTGCCTCTTGGGGCGAGGGTGCAATTCAGTGGCAGGGATTGAACCTCGCAGGTTGGTGGTCCCGGAGGTAGGAGAAGGCTGCTTGAGACCTGGGAGGAACCAGGCATTTCCTGAAGCTGCAACTAAGCATCTGCAGCTGGCTCTTTACCCCTGCAGCAGTAAGGGGAGGCAGGTGCCCAGGACATGTCCTGCCCATTTTGAGAAAAGGTGCGAATAGGAGTAGTAAAGAGGCCGGGTTACCTGTAGCACTGGCTTCCTGGCAGGAAGTTAAGAAAGTCCTTTGGATTAATGGTCTATCCGCGTTCCAGCCTTGTTTTCTTGTTGGGAAAGCTAACGCCCGGTTTGTCTGTAGGAAAGTGGTTTGTGAGCACTGGTAAAGACAACCTTCTCAATGCCTGGAGGACCCCGTATGGAGCCAGCATCTTCCAGGTGAGAGCCTTCCCCTGGGTTGGGGGAAGGGGGAAGGCTGACGGGGGGAGCAGGGGTGGCTCTTCTGAGTCTTAAGCAGTCGGCAACTTGCCCCCTGTTCTGTGCAAAGAGAAGCCACCTGCGTGTTGGTTCTCCGTTTTCTTGCTGCCTACACACATGTGCAGAGGCATGTGCGTGCAAGCACCAGCAAGACACTTGCTGATATGACTGTCTGACCCTGTGAAAACTAAAAGGGATTGTTTCTTCTTTTTATTTTCCCCATCAAGTCAAAAGAATCTTCTTCCGTTTTAAGCTGTGATATTTCAGCAGATGACAAATACATTGTCACAGGTTCGGGTGACAAGAAGGCCACAGTTTACGAAGTAATCTACTGAGCAGCTATGACTTGGCTAATGACTCTGGCAGAAGAACACAAAAGGAGAGCAGCTGGAGGGTCCTTTGATGCCCTCTGGAGGGCTTTATGACCTGGGTGGATCTTCTGTGACGACCTTGGAATAACCCTGGAAGGAACTTTGAAGCTCAGGCCAGCTGATCAGTGGCAACGCATTGTCCATGCTGGTTTGTGTTTTTCTCTTGGTTCTTAGGCCTCACACCTGTGATCAGAAGGCAGCTAACACCCTGGATTTGCATTCAGGATGGGCCCAGGGTCTCCTTTCCCCATCAGACTTGTAGGAACTGTAGATAACAGAGGAGCTTCATGCTGAGGCTTCCTTGGTCTGCTAGCCAGCACCGTGTTGTCGCCCTCTTTGTTTTCTGCTGCTGCTTCCTTGGTCTGCTCTCGCTGTGAACTGCTTCAGTTTTGCTTCCATTCTGGTGGTAGCCACCATCATTTTCCTCCCAACCCTGCCCTCCCCTCCCCTTGAAAATACGCTTGGAGATACCGGTACTCTTACCAGCCTTGTCACCAGCCTGAGCAAAGGTGTCCTCCATGAAATGGTTTTCTCTCTTGGATGTGTGAACTAGTTCTTCTGGACGTTGAGTCTTCTCTGGGCCGGGTTTGAGCCTCCAGCTGGACCCTTCTCTCCTGATTCTGATGGCAGTGGAGGAGTCGCTGTTTTCAAAGCACTTGTCAGTCGGGGCAAGAGGATGCCTTGCCCCCCAAGTGGGCCCTTGCCCATCACAGCCTTCAGACCCAAACACTGAGAGGACGGATGTTCAAGAACGCAACAATTAACTAATACGCTCAGGGAGCCAAGAAAACGAGAATAACAACTTGTGGTGGGATTTTTTTTTTTTACTCCAATGAAAGTAAAGTAATAGCTAATAATGTTTAAATGCAGATTGTTTTTTCAGTTTACTAATGAACATGGTTTCTCTATGGGATGGTGGGCAGTGGGATTTCTGTGGCTTTTGGCAATCCGTGTTTCAGCCTGTTGGCATGAGCAAAAGTTGTATGTGGGGAAGGGAGCAGGGAGGGAGACCCGTTTCTGGCATTTTTGTACTAAAGGAGTAAATAAAATTAAACACAGGAAATTACGTATTTGTGTAGCAGAAGATCTTGCCTTGTAATGTAGCATATGAAAAAGAATTTTTATACCACATTTTATGGATTATTTTTTAATTGTTGATTTTGATCTGGTTTTTAAAAAGGTAACTATAGCTTAATGGTGAAAAAACTACCTGTTTCTATTAAAGGCCATGCTGATACACAAAAGAAGATGGAGTGGCAGGTTCTTTGTCTGGGATGCCAAATCCTTGGGTTGGGCGTGTTCTGTCTTCCACTGAAAAGAACCGGCAGACCGAAGGGGCTTAAGCTAGATTGTATGTGGCTGGAATGGGTCATGGAGATGCCATGTGCATTTCTGCATGTGAACCAAGATAAACAGGAGCATTCATGAATGTAGTTACGGGTTAGCTACCCCCCCTCCCATGGAGGGGAGAATTGTTACAAATCATGATTCTGCTTTGTGCTGGTCTACATTTTTATGTTAATTAAACTTTTGCAAATGAACAGATTTCCAATATCTTGAGGTGTGAAGGTAGTTAATCACTTTTCAACCCAGGCTGCGATGGCTTCCCCAGTGACGTGCTTTCTAGCAGAAATTCATACTTTAAGAATATTCATAACCCAAACATAGCCTGTTTTTCCCATGGTTTGCAGACTGTGTTCCCTTATTGCTAAAACTGTCCTCTGCTGAAGAATTGGAAATGAGGTTGCTTGGAGGAGGAATTTGTCCAGTCCATGATTACATTGTATATTTAAAGTCCTTATGTTACATGAGGAGGATGATGATGATGCAACCTGTTCAATTGTGTCTGATTCTCCGTGATTGTGTGGGCCAGTTCTCTCCCCATTCCAAACTTGTATGGCTTCTTTGTTTTATGTTGTTTTATGCCTGGCTGGTTTCGGCTTTGATGTTCTGGGTGGCTAGTTTCCTTTTTATCACTGACCATTTTGAGTATAACTGCCTTTTCCAGTTAGTTGAATGACAATAAGTAAGGCAGTTTTTTGTGATTTTGCCTTTGAGTGATATTGTGGTTTATACTGGTACTTGCTTATTTGTCACCTTTGCTGTCCAAGGAATGCTCTTCAGAAGCCTTCTCCAACATCACAGCTTGAACAAGTCAATTTTCTTCCTGTCTCATTTTTTCATGACGAACTTTCAGAACTGTAGGTTGCTATGAGAAATGCAATAGTGCGGAGTAATCTGCATTTAGTAGCCAAGCTGATGTCCTTGCTTTTCCATACTCAGTTTTTGCTCATCAGTGCAGTGCAACCCTGCGCAGTTTCACCCTTTCTTTATGGGCCACATTCACGTCTTTGATCAAGCTGCGATCCCAGGAATTCTTGCATGCATTCAATCTCTTCACCCTGGTGGTTGTGACATTTCCATTGCTTGATCTTTTTGATGATAGGAGAAGAGGCCAAATTCTGAGCCGCTTTGGTTCCTGCTTGGAGCTGTAATTGTACTTGTTATCTTTATTGGAAGGGGAAAGGAGACAAGCCAGCCCCACTTCTTTGGGGGCAGGCATTGTGCTGTGTGAGGACAGGATTCCTGCTGCCAGAGGGCATTTTGATTAGCTCAGATGCTGGCTCATGGCCAGGAGGCACATTGTGCACATGGGAATGGAATTTAGAATTTAGGCAGTCTTAGGAGGATATTTTTCTTTCCTGCTACACCTTTTCTAAGCAAATTTGCACAGAGGAAGTGGCAAATTATTTTTACACTCTGGGCAATAAGACGCCAGCCATTTGGTCCAAATTGCAAAAAAAAAAAAAAAAAGGAATTCTGGCTAATAGTGAAGAAGGGTTTTCTGATGGCATAAGAAGTCAGCTTTGGCTTTGGAAATGAATGGATTCTCCTTCAGGGAGATTGAATATTTAAGCCATTGGAGATGTTGGTTGATCTTTGAAGTGCCTCTGATTTCACTGAGATTTATTCTCAACTAGACAGAAAACGTCAATGTCGGAGTCGCTGACACCTATTGCTTGGATAGGACTGGAGTTTAATTCTGCCATTTTCTAACCTTGCTCTGTTCCAACCATCTGTGAAATACATAAGCCCCATATTCTATGGGGCATCTCTGGTGGCTCCATTGAGGCAGCCCTTGGTGCCCTGAAGACTTGAGTTGTTGCTCTTTCTATCTTGTTGAGATAAATGGATGATTCAGCCTATTTTGCGTAAGCTGGTGTGGCGATACAAAACCTAACGCCTATATATAACAGAGAGTGTGACTGAGGCATAGGATTCTGAAAGTATTCATCAGATCTTCATAAAAAGAATGGTAAAACTCCAGTTGCACCTCCTAATGCAGGGGTCCCCAACCCCCAGCCCCTGACTCAGTACTGGGCTGCAGCCCCTTTGGAACCCGGCCGCGGAAGCACATGCGCTGCTTGACTTGCGCGAACAGCAGGTGAGCATGCGTGCCACAGCTTGACTTGCACGAATGGAGGGCGAGCATGCCCGCAGCTACATTTGTGCGAGCGGTGGGCACACGTGCCCGCCGCTCGCACAAATGAAGCAGCGTGTACATGCTTTGTTTGTAATCCCCTCTCTCTTCCCCCCCCCAAGTCGCAAAGGTGGAAAGGTTTTGGAACTCTGTCCTAATGTGCTTTCTGTGTGGCCAAAGTCAAGTAAGATCTGACCTGCTGCCTGAAGTGCCATAACCTAACTTTGGCATAGCTTTGTTAGCTCAGTGATAGTTTTGGAATTGGAGGGGTACCCTGCATGGATGTGCAAGGGCTTCCTGGCTGTCTGTTCCCCCCCCCCTCGCCCATTAAAGTACATTCGTCCTCTTTTGTATCCAGGGGTTATCCCCAGTGTTTTTCAAGCCTGTAGCAGAGATAAAGAGTGATTAGAGTAACAGCTGATTTTATGTGCAGAAATGCAGGAGCTGAGTGGGAATGAAATAAGACTGAATGAAATGAGGTAATAGCTCAATTTCTGTTAGCTGTTAGTTAGATATTGGGCTCATTGAAACTTCAGAGGTTCTTGACAAAATGGCCGAGGGTCTCCATTTCTTGTGGCTCTGCATAGAATCAGCACCTTCCTTTTTTGAAGAAGCAGGTTGATAGATTGTGGAATTAGAAGGTCCACCAAGCCCAGTCCCTTGTCAGCACAGGGCTTAGGCGAAACATGGCCCTCAGCTCAGGAGGCTGATCTGCTGCGGCTGCTCAGCCCTTCTCAAATAGTTTTAATTTTAGTAGTGATTCAGTAATGAGTAGTTTTAATTGTAGAAAATTAAGGTAGAGCTTCATTTTTCATTGTGTCTGAAGTTCTTAAATATACTTGAGTGGAAATAGTCAGTGCTATACAGTGTGGGACAGAGCAGTCCGTATTTGGCTTGCCATGCAGGAGAGTGTGCAAGGCTCACCAGCCTTTGATGGCAGTGAGCTTCACTATTACAGATTTCAAAGTTGGATAATTCTCACGTCAACTGAAAGGAATTGATATTTGGTAGACTGATTGTGTAATAACTCATTAAACTCAGGAGCAAAAAAAGCTATAGTTGCCGGCAAGATTTAGACTTGAAAAGATGTGCTTTTAATGGTGACTAGTGTAACAGCTGCTCTTGGAGCCACAGTCCTCCACTCCAGAGAGAGTTGGTGCAGCATCCCGTGTGTTGGTGTAAATGGGAAAAGGTTTGGAAGAAGTTGGTTTCTGTAGCCAGATGTCTGCAGTCTTTTCAGCTCTAGCTGCTGGTGGTAAATGGTAGGTCTTGTGTCATTGTCCTACCTGAGAGGAGCCTTTAGAGTCCCATCTTCCTAACTGCCTTTCTGTCATGTCTTTCTGTTAAACCCCAAGAATTCCACACACTTTATTGTGACCGAGAGATCAGCCTTTTTCAACAGATACTGACAGACCTTTATGTCCCACTATAAGTGGTCTCTGGAGAAAACAATAGGTATTCCATGGCACATGAAGCCAGGGCAGGATTAGGAGAAAACAGCTGAGGAGCACTTTCATCACAATTTACACCTGTGTGTATAGGAGGCTGTAGGAGCTCAGTAACCACATCATCCGAGGTGAAGGAAACTCTCAAAGGGGAGCACAGATTTGGTTTCTGCTAAGCGGCATTTTGTGCCTCGTGTGTTCATGTGACCCTAATTCCTCTCTCCAGAATTGGGAGGTACGGCCATAACCCAGAAGGGTGGGGTGACTGAAATGGAGACCTTTTGTTCAATCCTGATATCAGGAGACACGTTGCTCAGTGCCCTTTCCACGCCCGTTTCCTTGCCTCCATCCCCTTGTCTCCTGCTCCCAGAGCAGATGGCGAGACGCAGCTTGGAGGGTCCATCAGCTGCTGCTCTCTCTGGCTGATGACATGGAGCATAATATTTTGCTGGCCTCCCCCACCCTCATCTGTTCCACTGCTGAATCCCACCAGATTTAATTACTGTAATTGAGTCATAATGAACAATTGTTTGCTGCCAGGGTGCCCTCGAGTGGTTCTCCTGGCTGGCGGTGGCTGGTGCTTCTCAAAGCAGCAGGCCACAAGTGATGCAGAAGCTTCCCCTGACTAACAGGCATCTTTTTTAAATGGTAGATTTCCTTTTCATTTTTTAAAAAATTGTTATTAGGTTTCAGCAAAATATAAAATATAAAACCAACAACAAAAAAAGATGGTTTAGGGAAAAGAGGTTAAAGAAAAAGAAAAAAAAAACACCAACCTTTCAACTTTCTTCAGGGCACATACAGATACAAATACATTAACATCTTACTCCAAAATTAACAATAATACACAATCTTTCTATAATCACACACAGTTCTAATTGTCAAATCCCAAAATTAAATGTTCATTTCTTTTAGTTTATAGCAAAAAGTCCAACAGTGGTTTCCAAGTAGAAACAGAGTTAGACAAAGTTTTGTCTTTAATCAGAGTAGTCCATTTTGCCACCTCAGCCAACTCCATTATCTTCCTCATCTATTTATTCTTCCAGTACAGGCATTTGTAAGCCCTTCCATTTCTGTGCATACAAGAGTCTTGTTCTTGTAGCAGTATAAAGAAACAAAGTCCCATCTGTTCATCTGTTTATCTATCAAATGTAAAAGGAAAACCTCTGGTTTCATTTGTAAATTTATTTTTAAAATTCTCTGAATTAAAATACATATTTGGTTCCAATATTTTCTAGTTTTATTACATGCCCACCAAAGATGATAGAAACTGCCTTTCTAAATGGTTACATTTCCAACCTATATTTGACATTCCTGTACACATATTTGACACTTTATCATGTATTAAATACCACATCATCTTATAAAAATAATTTTCAAATTATAATTCAGTGTAAATTTCAGTCCTTTGCTCCACATATTCTCCCACTGATCAAGCATATCATCCCCCAAATATTTTGTCTGTTTAATTATAAAGTCTTATACTTTGCTGCTTGCTGTCCAGTATGGAAGAGAGAGTGGATGACTTTGAGAAATAGGAGATTATTGGAGTTGGAAAGACATGATTTGAGATTTGGGTGGAATGGCCATTTATGGTATCACAAAGTTAAAGGTTAAAGGTTTGGAACAGGTATCAAACAAGATTTACTCCCCAAATTCCTTTATGGTTGTCACCCCAAGAAACCTTTTTTAGAAGAATAATGATAGTTACACAATCTTGATTGACGGGTGCTCATTAACTTTTTTCAAAGGAGAACCTAAATTAAAAAGAATTGGAAATGAAAGGTCATACTCGTCAATGATTTGCTTATATTGAGTTGACAGAAAGACTGATGAGTTTTGAGCCTGTGGCATTCTGTCTATCACCAGATAGAGACTGGTTTGCCCCGGTAGATTTGCTTTTTGATGCAATCGTGAGAGAGGAGAGGAGATTCAATGCAGTGCAAGGTTAGGATTAGAAGTAATCTATCATATTATTGCAGTCAGTTCCATGTATGTATTTGGATGATTTATTTCCCACTTTAGTTCTTGCAGTAGCATAGTAGTTACATGTATGAAAAAGGTAAATATATCATAAAATATTACTTAACTTTTCTCTTGAGAAAGGCTCCCTAAGTGCAGAGAATTGGTCTGTTAAATTATACAGCATACCTCAGCCTGATATACTGTGATCCAGGCAAATTGCATTGCTTACTTCAGCTTTATTTTGAAAATGTCAATGCCATCATTTTCCCATTACTGCACTCTGTTATCAGCAAAAGCAATGCAATGTCAATAAAAGACCCCCCCCCCATCCAGAAGCGGAAGCATCCATGCAGATGCAGCCCTCGGGGAGAGCATCTGCTGAAGCACTGCCAGGGCCTCCTTTCTTTATCCAGATGACATCAAGAAGAGGCTCTCCTGACTGTTTATTTTATTTTATTAATTTATTTGTCAAACATGTACAAGATAGCAGGTATAGGTATAATCATAAACATAATCAAAGTGAATACAGATAGATGAAGACAATAGGACAGTAGGACAGGGACGGTAGGCACGCTGGTGCGCTTATGCACGCCCCTTACAGACCTCTTAGGAATGGGGTGAGGTCGACAGTAGACAGTCTAAGGTTAAAGTTTTTTGGGTTTGGGGAAGAAACCACAGAGTCAGGTAGTGAATTCCAGGCATTGATCACTCTGTTGCTGAAGTCATATTTTCTGCAGTCGAGTTTGGAGCGCTTTACATTAAGTTTGTATCTAGTGTGTGCTCGTGTATTGTTGGGGTTGCAGCTGAAGTAGNGTAGACAGTCAAGTTTTTTGGGTTTGGGGAAGAAACCACAGAGTCAGGTAGTGAATTCCAGGCATTGATCACTCTGTTGCTGAAGTCATATTTTCTGCAGTCGAGTTTGGAGCGGTTTACATTAAGTTTGTAAGTTTGTAT
>QLTV01000207.1:826234-837323 GCA_003457575.1 Thermophis baileyi
TTTTTTAGGTTTAGTGATTTTTTATAGAAGATGGCAACTCCACCTCCTCTGCGGGTTTCGCGATCGGACCGGTAAACATGATAGTCTCTTACTTTGATAATGGAGTCAGGGAGGGATGCGTTCAGCCATGTTTCGCAGACAAATATAATGTCGAATTTAGCAGTTTTAAGTAAGAGGAGGAGTTCGGGTATTTTGTCTACAATGCTTCTTGCATTAATTAGCTTGCATTTAAGATCAGCAGTGGTAGATATTAAGGAAGTAAGGAGCGTGCATGCCTAGTTTTGGATGATGAGAGGTTGGTTTTGGTTGATGGTAGGTTGGATGTTGGGTTGGGTGATGAGGGGTTGAATGTTGGTTGGTGGATTGCGGGACTTAGGTTTGATGCAGTCAGCACGGTAGTCAATGTATAGGTCAGTATGTCCTTGGTCATGAAGTCTTTTGAGTTCAGCACGGAGTTCGCGGGAGCGGATTCGTTGTAGTATGGATAGGACATCAAGAAGAGGCTCTCCTGACTGTGGTATCCTTGAGTGCAAATAGGTGATCCTTCTTCGGTTGCCTGCAACTTCTAAGCAACCTTCAAAGACAGCAGAGCAGATCACACCTGTAGGTTAGTCAGAAACTATAACATTTTAGAAGCCTAAATAAACAGAAAGCAAAGAAGTCTGAAGAAACTGATTTTCACATTGATTCTAATTTGAGATGTTAAGTAATTAACTAACAGCTTAATATTTACAGTATTTGAAAAATATATTAATAAATATATACTCGGCCTTTCTGCTTGTATAAATAATCCCAAGTAGCTTAGTGTGGCAAAGGAAAATAAAAGTTATAAAACATGGCTGCACGATCAATGTAATTAATACCAAAATTAACACCAATGCAATTAACAGTTAAAAGCTTGGTGAAAGAGCTTGTTTTGCAGTCTCCGTCCTGAATATTGAAAGAGTGGTTCCAAACATACTTCTTTGAGGAATGATTCCACAGTCTGGGAGCCACACAGGAGAGGATCTTCTCCTCATTGGTGAGAGAAGAGCTTCTGGCAATGGGGTCGTCTTTCGAAGGGCCTCTTCTGCTGATCCAAGTAAAGGGAGAGCTTCATGGGAAGCCCTGGGGCCACACAGCCCTTTAAAGACCAGCATCTTAAATCATGCCTGGTTAGCAGCCAGCAACCTCTGCCAATCTCTCAGCATAGGTGCTGTATGATCCCTGTTTCTTGCACCAATCTGGTCACCGCCTTTTGCACCAAATGCAATTTTGGCCACTTTACAAGGGAAGCCCTACTGCAGTTGTTGAGATTGTTTTGGACAGATGTCAGCCAGGGGACATGACAGAGATCTATGGGACAGCACCAATCAGTGATCAAGGGGATGAACATGAGTGTCAGGATCTCCATCATCGGCCTTGCACCTGGCACCTTGCTGGGTTCCTACCATCAAAGGGGAAGGGAGGGAGAAGGCATTTTGGGCAATCCACACCTGTGTATCAAACGGTGGGAAAGGGGAAGTGGTGGTGGGGGAATGGGAGGGAGAATTGTCAACAGAAGACCAGATCACCAAACCGGCTTGTACCAGGATCTTCAAGGTCGTTTGCCCTGAGAATGGAATGATACTGGTTTCACACCTCAGAGTTTCTCAAAACATCATACCGGCATCACACTGGCTGGCTGGGGGACTGGTCATGGGGGTAGGGATTGGGAATTGGAAAGAATAGCTTTGTGTTTTGCACGGGAACACCAGATTCTGCCTGACTTTGCTGCAACCAGTTTCTTTCAGTAAAAGTTCTTTTGTTTCAACTAAATGGAGTCATGAGTCGTACTTTCCTGAGAGAGCAAACTGGGGCAGGCCTGACAATGAGTCCCCCAGCACCACCACCTGAGTATGTCCCAACAAGAATGGATGGAGTCACTGCAAAGATATCTCCCCGCTTCAACTCCTCCAGACAACCGAGAAAGACACCATGGTTGATGATAGGAAAAGCAGTGAACAAAGCAGTCTCACCAGCAGGAAGGGTCAGAAATTGAGCAAATAGCTGATGGTTCTCCCCTCTCCCCTTATCCTGTATACCTGCTTGAGATCCACAACCTGAAGAGTCCTTATGAACAGGCAAGCTATTACCAAGGTTACCTGATAGATCCAAAGAAGGTGATAGGAATCCAACAATCCTGTCTGTGAAGAGCTGTGAAAATTGCTATGACTCTCAAAGGAGAAGAGCACAGCGTGAAAAAGCATCACCAGTCTGTACAGATGCAATGGAAGGAGAGAGACATTCCCTCTTTGCTACATCTACTTTAGAGAATTAGGATATCCAATGGATCTTTAAAAAGGCCCTACTTGGAATTGTCAACTTATGCTCCAGCATTTTACTTACTATCACTCAGCATTCATTGCTCTCAGATTCTGGCAAACCAAGGTACCATGGGAAAGCGGTGCGTAGGAATGAGAATGAACTACCACAATACCTCTACACCTGACAGAACAAGCAGGACTTCAACAATGCCACTAACAGCTGTCAGTCTAAAGCTAATCAGTATTAGAATGCCCACAGAAGAAAAATTATGCCAGTTATTCCAGTTCCCAACACTGGTATTTTTCCTACATTCCATTGTGTTACCCTCTAGTTATATGGCTTTGCTTCAAAGAACTCAAGAATATAGGATTTAATAACCAAGTATTTCTCAGTTGCATCTCTTGTATTAAATGCAATGTTGTCTGACAACATGGAGAAGTCATGACAGATTCTTGTCAGACTGAAATGGGTTGTTGTGGGTAGAGAGATGGCCAAGGTGCTAGGTACAAAACAATGCTTGGTCACAATAGGTCATTTCTTGCTGCCCAAGGAAAGTTCTATCTGGTAGCCGGGCCATTTAAAGATCTGAAATAGGGCAGGATATAAAACTCTAGAGGAAGAAGTGGGATGTAGATCGCGGAGTCCAGCCCCATTGCCCAGCAGATGGCTGTCCAACCTTTGCTGGAGCACATCCAGTGAAGGGCTGATTTCAGTGGGTCCTTGGTCCCACAGAGCTTGGAGAAAGGAGAGCAGGAAGAGATTCAGGAGGATGAAAGGCGACGGGGTGGTGGTGGTGTATAATTGGAGAACCTGGCTGGACTCCCAACTAAATTTGCCAACTAAATCCTCAGGGTCGAATGACTACTTCTGCTCTGGCCTAAGAAGAGCAGTCCTCCTTTCTTCCCATCCCCTCACCCCAGCAGAAGCAACCCTTCGATGTGTTTATAGAAAGCTTTTGGACAGGATAATGAGTTCTAAGCTCTCTCCTGTTTTAAAAGCAGTTTCTGGAAAGAGGATGGGGAAATTCCTGGGAGCATGCCAAAAAGGTAATTAGTGACTACTTTCCAAAGGGCTGAATTCAGGGGTGAAATCCAGCAGGTTCTGACAGGTTCTGGCAAACCGGTAGTGGAAATTTTGAGTAGTTCGGAGAACCGGCAAATACCACCTCTGGCTGGCCCCAGAGTGGGGAGGGAATGGAGATTTTGCAGTATCCTTCCCCTGCCATGCCCACCAAGCCACGCCCACCAAGCCACACCATGCCCACAGAACCGGTAGTAAAAAAATTGGATTTCACCACTGGCTGAATTCCACTTAAGAGCTGAAAATATTGTCTAGCAAAATATTTCTATTTTAAGATAAAAATAGAAATCAGAACCTGCTCCTCAGTCCTGAACTGAGGACTTATTATTATAATCCATTCTTACTGCTCAGACTGAGATGGAGGAAATTGGGGGGGGGGTCTTTAAGTGGTCAAGAGAAGTTATTTTTGATGCTGTTTTCAGCCCCAAGAATGGGAGTATGGTGGGAAATGAAACATGGGCTTAATTTAGTATTGCTGTTTAGCCATTCAGCCCCTTTGACTTTTTGGGACCTGTGGAATATTTCTGGGCCATCAGTAACAACTTCTTTGTGTACTTGTGTAATTGCGGTAGTTCCTCACATCTTGTCCCCGTGTCTCAACCTTTTTCAGTGCTGTCAGTTTTTCTAAGCACAAGTAGCTTTTGCTGTCGCTTTATATGTTCAGAATATTGGAGCTCCAACGTTTTTATTAGTGGTTCCAGTGAGCAGTCAGGTTTTACTTAATGTTGAATTTCTTCTCGCTGCCCAATGTCTTCTCAAGAGTTTCCCCAGACAATTGCTCTTAGCTGGCAGCAACCAAAATAAAAAAACAACAAAACAAAAAACATAAAAAGAGCATCTAAGAAGACTTGAAGACTCAAACAAGCAACAACATGGGCTCGTCCATGCCATCAGGGCCCTGGGTTCTGTGGCAAGCCCGGATTTCAGTGACTTACAAAAGACTGGCAGAGTTGGGGCAAATCTAATTTCTAGGGAAATTATGTTCCAGCTCTCAATAGATGAGACCCTCTTGCAGATGGGACCCACTTCTACTTGATCAAACAGAACAGGTAGACACTACTGGGGAGAGACAGTCCTGTAAGTAATCCATGCCCAAGCCACAAAGGGCTTTAAAGGTACCCACCAGCACCTTGAATTGCACCTGGAAGCAGATTGGGAGCCAGGGCAGCTCATGGGGCAGAGGTGTTCTATGAGCACACCAACACATCCTCATCACTGCCACATTTTGCACCAGCTGAAATCTCTGAATACTCTTCAAGGGCACCTCTTGTAGAGCACAGTGCAACAGTGCAATCAGGAGGTGGAATGATTCCTTTTTATTCCATTCTGATAGAATATTTCCTTGAAAGGAGGCTTTTGAAAACTCTAGAGGCATCAGCTAATGGCCTCACCCCGACCTGGCTGCCTGTCTTCCTAGCCATCACTGCAAAGCTGGGAGAAGCAACCCAACTTCTCTAGAAAGCTCTGGGCAGGGCTGGATGAATTGGAGCTCTGGGCCAGGCCTTTACTGTCAGCCGGGAAAGGTTTAGGAATCGGCCATTTAATGAGCACAAACGAAATTAACTGGCAGTTTAGGCCTAATGAGACTGCTGGGCAAATTAACAATCCGTTTAAGCAAAAACAAACAGTCGCCTTCTATGAACGGCTCCAGCACATCGAGCTGACTTAAGCTTTTGCTGAAATGATGAAGAGCAGGTCAGAGGAGACCATCTGTGCTTTTTCCTCCCTGGAGAGAGGCTGCAAGGAAGGAGACTTAACGTTAATGGGGGGAAATAGAAAGCAAGGAAAGCGGCAAAGCTTTAATTCTGTCTGTAGTGGCTCTGTCACGCCTACCATCTTCCCAAGGAGCTGCCTTCCATTTGCATCTGAGCTTTGCCTTTGGGAAGACGAAGAGTTCACAAGAGAGTTTGCTCACCATTTGCTCACCGTTCAGGCTGAGCCACAAGTTGACCGGCTGGTTTTCTAGACCAGGCAAAAGCTGCTTCAGCTGCCACCAGCCAATCTGTTTGCTTACAACATCTCCCAGACTCTCCAAGGGCTCCCTTTTCCCATACATGGGAGCTAGAGAAGAAAGGTTTTTATATCCAATACATTATTAGGGGGTGCAACCCTGGAATCCACCATCCCAATGAAACTGAAGCTGGGAAAAGGAGGTTTGGGTCCCCACCGAATTGCCAGCCCTCAACGTCGCATGCTGGAGTGCTTCTGATGTGGCAAGGAAGGCCACTGCACCACAGAATGCCTGGTCCCCAAGCCAGTGGTGACACCAATGCCAGGAGCCAAATGATGGGGAAAACCCAGGCTGCGATCAAAAGAAGGAGGGCGGAAAGATGCAGAGGTCGTTGAGTTCACCCCATCCTCTAGTGATGGTTAGGGAACTCTGACAAAAGGTTTCCAGTTGCTTGTGGAGAGCAACAGAAGAGGTGAGAATGATCCTATGGTAAGTGGAACCATCATCCCAGTAACTCTGAAGGCAGAAATTACGAATCTGATCTTGGGGCAAAAGGGACTAGTGACTACCCTATAAGACTTGGGGTGCACTAGGTGCCTAATCAGCCTGGTCATGATGGAGAATTTAGGGATATGCCCCAGGAACCTACCATACCCCATAGCCTTCTCCCAGTTGGATGGAACCACGGGGGGGGGGGCACCACACACCGAGCCACTGGTGTTATAAATGAGGCCCCACAAAGAAACTCTTAGCTTCATTCATATCTGAGCTGATGGTGTTGGGGGGGGGTCTTGCGTGGCTTAAGAAATGGGACCCAATCATTTATTGGAAATGGAACATTTTGAGAATTTGCACCAAACATTCTAAAGGGGAACCCTTGGGGAAGCCACCACCAAGTGGCCACATGCCACCCAGAGACTGAGAGATGAAAGTGCAGTGCCAGCTGGCCAAGAGGAGGGGCCCAACCCAGCCATACCTAAAGAGTATTGGGACCTGAAAGAGGTTTTCAGTGAACGTGAATCCATGTCCTGCCCCCCCCCCCACCGAGCCAGACTGCGCCATTGAGCAGAGCAAAACTGCCAAAATCCAAACTTTTATTTGATGACTCCCAGTGAGCTGGAGGAGCTGAGGGCATCCATAGACAAGAACCTGGCCAGGGGGTTTATACAACAAGTGAAGTCATGCATTGTGGCACCGGTACTGTTTCGGGAAAAGAAAGACGGCTCGTTGAGGCTGTGCATTGATTACTGAAACTGAATGCGATATATGTTGAGAATGTTTACCCCCTACCACTCATTAAAGCCTTAGGGCACCTGGCCAAGGGAAGCCTATTATTATAGCCTTAGGGCACCTGGCTTGAGGGAAGCCTATTATGAGTGCAAATTAAGGGGACAAATGGAAAACCACTTTCAATTGTCCCTTGAAGTGTTTCCAATTCAGGGTCCTTTCCTTTGGATTTCAGGGAGCCCCTGCTGTGTTCATGCAGCTGATAAACTAAGACCTGCATGAGCACCTATATAAGGGGGTCTTGATGTATTTGGATGACATTGTGATCTCCATTGAGACCATGGTGAGCATGTGAAGTTAGTTCAAGAGAAAGTTCGAGCTGCCCAGCTATATATAAAACAATCAAAGTGTGAATTCCATAAATCAAAAATGGATTACTTGGGTTACCAAAGCTCCCAGGAAGGGATAGAAATGGATCCCAAAAAGGTGCAAGCAGTATTACAATGGGAAGTGCCCTGCACTTGGAAGCAAGTACAAAGTTTTTTTTGGGTTCACACATTTTTACCGTCAGTTCATCCCGCTTTTGCACAAATTGCCTTGCCCATTTACCAACCTCCTTAGACCCAAAGGAGGGTCCAAGCCAAAACCCAGGCTGCCACTAATGTGGACAATGGTATGCCAAGCAGCCTTTGAAAAACTAAAGTGCCTCTTCATGGCCAAACCGGTGCTCAGACACCCTGATTCTGACTGGCCATTCGTGGTCCAGACTGATGCCAGTGATATAGCAGTAGGAACAGTACTAATCCAGAAAACCCAACAGGGCAACCTGCAACCATACGCCTACTCCTCCCATAAGCTTTATGAAGTAGAGAGGAGGTGGGCAGTGTGGGAGAAGGAGGCATACGCCGTGAGATGGACTCTCCTCACATGGAGGCAATTCCTACAGGGCAGTAGATTTAGATTTAGATTTATTATATTTATATGCCGCCCAACTCCCAAAGGACTCTGGGCGGCTTAACAACAAACAAAAAAACATTAAAAACATCATAAAAACACTATAAAACATCCTAATCAGTAATAAAACATTAAAACATTAGACATTAAAACAATTTAAAATTCATGCATATCCCATCATGGCCGGATCTCGCAGATAACAACCGCAAGATCACAACCGCAGGCCTGCCGGAAAAGCCAGGTCTTTACTGCTTTTCGGAAGGCCAATAGGGTGGGGGTGGTCCGGATCTCAGGAGGTAACTGGTTCCAGAGAGCCAGGGCAGTAGAATACACTCCAAGGTCTGGATGGATCTTAAAAACCTAAAAGCATTGAAAATCTCATGAAAACTTTCCCCCAAACAAGTTAGATGGATACAGTACTTTAGCTGTTTTAATTTCACTCTCCGCTATCTGGCCAAAGGGAAGAACTTCTTAGCCAATGCCCTGTCCAGACTGCTGCAATACAATAGCAACTGAAAGGAAGTGGTAAACTCCATTATCCCCTCTACCTAAATAGCAGCCCTGGCTCTAACTAGGACCCTGCAGACCAAGGGACTCAGACACTGGAAGATTTGAAAAATGCACTGAAGAATGCCCTAACAGGTGACAAATGGTTTGAATTGCATGAAGGAGAAGTCACCATGTGGGACGAATTAGCGTGGGTGGGAGCCTGACTATATGTCCTTCTAACCCAAAGAATGATGGTCTTACAACGGAGCCGTGACTCAGAAGCAGCAAGGCACTTAGGCTTTGTAGAGATGCTGCATTAACCAAACATCAGTTTTGGTGGCCTGGCATGAAAAAGGACATAGAAAAATAAGTAGCAAGCTGCCCTGTGTGTGCCATGGCTAAAAGATGGCCTGGGAACCCCCCTGGCATATTACAACCAGTAGCCGACCCCTTAGCCCCATCGAAGGAAATATCCATGGACTTCATTGAAGAGTTGCCTGAGAGCTCCAGCAATACGGTGATCTGAATGGTAACTGACCTTTTCTCCAAGCAAGCCTATTTTATAGCATGCCAAAAAATTCCCTCAGCTGGAACCTTGGCCAAACTTTTTGTACAGCATGTTTACAGACTCCAATGGGTTGCTGAACAAATTATTTCAGACCGGGGAGTCAAATTCACTTCCAAATCTGGCAAGAATTTCTAAAGCTATTGGGAGCCTCCCAAGGGCTTAGCTCCTCCCATCACCTGCAAACAATGGGTGGTGTGAGAGAACTAATGGGGTCCTGGAACAATACCTCTATTGCTACATTAACTACCGTGTTTCCCCGAAAATAATACATGTCCCCATAATAAGGCCAATCAGGCTTTTCAGCGCATGCGCTGAAATAAGCCCCCCCCCATAAGGCCCCCCAACTACTTTGCAGGGAAAGGGGAGGACATGCTGGGAGCCGCTCTTTTTGCGGCGGGCACTCTTTTGGCCAGGAGAGAGAGAGCAAGAGCAAGCGAGAGGCGGGTGCACGCACACCCCACGGGACTGGCTTGGCTCCTCTGGGCTCTGCCTATGGCAGCATTTTGAAACGCGCTCCTGCCTGCGATGAGGCGGCGAGGCAGGGATCGAGGCTCCCCTCTTCTTCCTTGCAGGCAGGAGCGTGTTTCAAAACGCTGCTGGAGGCAGAGCCCAGAGGAGCCAAGCCAGTCCCACGGTGTGTGTACGCACCCACCTCTCGCTTGCTCGCTCTCTCTCACTCTCTCTCTCCCAGCCGGGAGCCGCTCTTTTTGCGGCGGGCACTCTTTTGGCTGGGAGAGAGAAAGAGAGAGCAAGCGAGAGGTGGGTGCATGCACACCCCGTGGGACTGGCTCAGCTCCTTTGGGCTCTGCCTCTGGCAGCATTTTGAAACGCACTCCTGCCTGCGATGAGGCGGCGAGGCAGGGATTGAGGCTCCCCTCCTCTTCCTCGCAGGCAGGAGCGTGTTTCAAAACACTGCTGGAGGCAGAGCCCAGAGGAGCCGAGCCAGTCCCGTGGGGTGTGCATGCAACCACCTACATCAGCAAGTATTGCGGGTCTGACTTCTGGTTGTACTTCCGGCGATTTTGGAAGCCTGATCCGCGAGCTCCCCGGTCAGCTTCGATATCTTCTTATCAGAGGGTCCAAATCGGGACCATAGCCACGCTGAAATAAGCCCCCCCAAAAAATAAGCCCCCCCCAACTACTTTGCGGGAAAAGGGGGGGACATGCCGGGAGCAGCTCTTTTTGCGGCGGGTACTCTTTTGGCCGGGAGAGAGCGAGAGCAAGCAAGAAGCGGGTGCACACACACACCCCCGCGGGACTGGCTCGGCTCCTCTGGGCTCTGCCTACGGCAGCGTTTTGAAATGCGCTTCTGCCTGCGATGAGGTGGCGAGGCAGGGATCGAGGCTCCCCGCCTCTTCTTCGCAGGCAGGAGCGCGTTTCAAAATGCTGCTGGAGGCAGAGCCCAGAGGAGCCGAGCCAGTTCCGCGGTGTGTGTGCGCACCCACCTCTCGCTTGCTCTCTCTCTCACTCTCTCTCTCCTGGCTGGGAGCTGCTCTTTTTGCGGCGGGCACTCTTTTGGCTGGGAGAGAGAGAGAGAGAGCAAGCGAGAGGTGGGTGCATGCACACCCTGCGGGACTGGCTCGGCTCCTCTGGGCTCTGCCTACAGCAGCGTTTTGAAACGTGCTTCTGCCTGCGATGAGGCGGCAAGGCAGGGATTGAGGCTCCCCTACTCTTCCTCACAGTGGAGGTGCTGGTGCGCCGCGACTCTCAGGCACTTGCTGCTTGTGCCTCTGCGGCTACTGATGTTGCAGAGCCCTGCAGTCAGCTAGAGAGCGCCGGGCCACGGGTCGGCCTCACCGCCCCTTCAGCTCTGCCTCCCGCCCATGCCTCCTTTGCTCGCTCACCGGCTCGGGACGCTCATCCTCCACCTGCCCTCCCCACGTCCTTCAGACGGGGGATGCAGGTGAGGGTGGTGCATGGGAATCCCCTGCAGGAACAGCCACCCAGCGCACCTGCCTCTCGCTTGCTCTCTCTCTCTCTCTCTCTCTCTCTCTCTCTCTCTCTCTCTCTCTCTCTCTCCGAGGAATGTGACAGAGCTACAAGTCCCAGGTAGGATGCGCGTCTCATGGCCCACTGCGCCCCGCCTCACCTGCCACCCCCAAATTGCACCCCACCATGAGACGCATGTCCTACCTGGGACTTGTAGCTCCGTCGCGTTCCTCGGTGTTGTGTCCACTGCCCCTCCCCTGCCTCTGGCTCTCGAGCGAAGCGGGAGGGGGAAGAAACTCTCGCAGGCTGCCTGAGCTGACAGCCAAACTTCTAGCCGGGCTCAGCGGCAGAAGCAGCCGGGCATGCGCTTCCTTGTCTCTTCCAAACACACCCCCTCTCTCTCAGTGGGGGGGAAAGAGTGCACGTAAGAGACAGCACCAGGGACAAGGAACCTTTTGGCTGCATGCTGCACGCAAGAGATCTTTCCCTCTTCCAAACTCCGCCAGAAATGAGTCCTAGTGAGACTTATCGCGCCTGCGCAGCCTCTTGGAGCGAAAGGGTAGAAAGATTTCTTGCGTGCAGCAAAAAGTTTCCTTCTTCTGATG
>QLTV01000207.1:906980-948678 GCA_003457575.1 Thermophis baileyi
TATGGTTTATCAGTGTATTTGGAACGGAACAACTGAATTAGTCTAGGGGCTCTGATATCTCGTTCATTCACCCATTCAGAATGTGAGGAAGAGAAGTGTTTCCAGGCAACCAAATATTGTACTTTGCCCCTATGTCTCCTAGAGTCAAGAATCTCCTTAACCTCAAAGTGCTGTTCGCCTTCGATAAGCAAAGGCACGGGGGGAAAGGTCTGGGTTGGCCGAAGGGAAGAGGTCTGTTTGGGCTTCAAAAGGCTGACATGGAAAACAGGGTGAATCCTCCTAAGGGTTTTTGGAAGTTCCAATTGTACAGCCACCGGGTTAACAATTTTCACAATGGGAAAAGGTCCCACATACTTAGGGCCAAGTTTCTTCGACTTCTGTGTAGTCTGTAAGTACTTAGTCGACAGAAAAACCCTATCACCGAGTTGGTATTCCCTTGGTTTTACCCGTTTCTTGTCCGCCTGTTTTTTATGGGCTTGGTGAGCTTCGTCTAATGCTTTGCGAGTCACAGGCCAGATTACTTGAAGCTGTTCAATCCACTCCTGTAGAAAGGGAATCTGAGGTTTCTCCTGAGGTAGTTCAGGGATGGGTACAAAGTCCTGGCCATAGACCACCCTGAATGGTAAACCCCGTACTACTATGAACAGAGTTATTGTAAGCAACCTCAGCGAAGAGTAGCAAGTCAGCCCAATTATCTTGCTGGTAACACCTTAACACCTGAAGTATTGTTCCAGGACTGAATTAGTCCGTTCACAAGCCCCATTGGTTTGGTAATGGTGGGCGGAGCTTAAGCCCTGGGCGGAGCCTAACAAAGCCAGGAACTCCTTCCAAAACTGGGAGGTGAATTGGACTCCCCTATCCAAGATTATTCATTCAGGGACACCATGTAACCTGTACACATGTTGAATAAATAATTTAGCCAACATCTTTGCTGATGGGATCTTGGAGCAAGGCACAAAATGGACCTGTTTAGAGAACAGGTCTGTGATTACCCAAATGACAGTATTACCCCCGCTCTCAGGTAACTCAACAATGAAGTCCATGGATATTTGTTTCCAGGGGGCCCCTGGTCTAGCAATATTTTGAAGTAACCCCTGCGGTTTCCCAGGTGGCCTTTTTGTGGCAGCACATACAGGGCAACTAGCCATATAAGCCTCAATGTCCCAAAGAGTGATCGTGCCATTCAGTTGAAAAAAGTGGGGTCCTTGGGTTTGATTTATTAGCATTTCCTGTGTCAATGGACGATTTACAATCCATGCCCATGCGCCAAACATCCTGAGATCTCTTCGCTTGTGGAGAAGGTTTATGAGGGGCAATGGGGGAGGTTTCACTTCAATGGATGACAGAAGATGGTCAGAGAAATGTATGTTTATCCGGTTCCCAGAGCAGTTGATAAAGAAAACATTTTCACACTTGTGTATTGGCTAGAATCTGCATTCTGGCTAATGGGAGGGGTCTCTACTGCTTTAACTCTACCTGCTTTGCCTAAGAGTATTCAGACTTGGCCTCCACCCAAGCGAGGCCATCACGAATGGTAAACTCAAGACCCATTCATCAGTCTTTAACGCTTCTGTGAGCTGAGAGTTTAGGTCAGCTGAAAGGTCCCAGTCCACCTTCGTTTGGGACCTGGTGACTACTGGAACCGCCAGTTGTTTGGAAGGATTATTTCCTGCCGTGTGCTGTTATATTGGGGCAACCTAGACAAGGCATCCGCCATAAAGTTTCTCCCCCCCCCCGGTAGATAACGTAAGGAAAAATTAAATCGATTAAAATGTTGTGCCCACCGGGCTTGCTTAGGTGACAACTTCCTAGGGGTCTTCAATGCCTCAAGGTTCTTATGATCCGTCCACACTTCAAAAGGATGTTTGGCCCCTTCAAGGAAATGCCTCCAGGTCAGTATGGCTCAATGGACAGCAAAAGCTTCCTTCTCCCAAATCGCCCACCTCCTTTCGGTCTCAGTTAATTTACAGGAGGTGTAGGCACAGGGTTGTAGAGCACCATCAGTATTCGCTTGCAGTAGTACTGCTCCGACCATCACGTCACTGGCATCTGCTTGAGCTACAAAAGGGGCGTCCATGTCGGGGTGCTTAAGGACCGGCTCGGCCGCAAATAGTCGCTTGAGCTTTTCAAAAGCCGCCTGGCAGTCCATGGTCCACTCCAAGGGCCGACTAGGTTTAGGCTTGGCCTCCCCTTTTGTTTTGAGGAGGTTGGTGATTGGTAGCGCAATCTGGGCAAAAGAGGGGATGAACTGCTGGTAAAAGTTGGCAAAGCCTAGGAAACTCTGCAGCTGTTTACGGGTGCGTGGGGCCGCCCACTCCATGACTGCTCGCACCTTCTCGGGATCCATTTCAATACCCTCATGCGATATGCGGTAACCCAAATAGTCAATTTTACTCTGGTGAAACTCGCATTTTGACAATTTAACATACAGCTCAGCAGCCATGAGTTTTTTCAGGACCGATCGCACCAGTCTCACGTGTTCTTCCATGGTCTCCAAGTAAATGAGAATGTCATCAAGATAAACCAAGACCCCCTTGTAAAGGTGCTCATGGAGCACTTCATTAATCAGTTGCATGAATACTGCTGGCACCCCCTGTAGACAAACGGGAGCACCCGAAACTGGAAACAACTTAGAGGGCAGTTAAAAGCAGTTTTCCACTCGTCCCCTTCTTTAATTCGGACTCGGTAGTAGGCATCTCTTAAGTCCAGTTTGGTGAAAATGTTCCCCTTGGCTAGATGGGCTAGCATGTCCTTCATAAGGGACAGGGGGTAAACATTCTCAACGCAAATGGCGTTTAGGTTCTTATAGTCAACACATAAGCGAATAGAGCCATCTTTCTTCTCTCGGAAGAGCACCAGGGCAGCCACTCATGGCCTAGCAGGTTGAATAAAGCCTCGTTTCAGATTTTTGTCAATGAAGTTTTGCAGCTCCTCAAGCTCACAAGGGGTCATGGAATAAATTTTAGGTTTGGGGAGTTTCACCCCTGGCAGGATCTCTATGCTGCAGTCCATGGGCCGATGGGGTGGGAGCACGTCAGATGCCCTCTCACTGAAGGCCCCCCTGAGGTCCCCATATTCCTTAGGGATTTTCTCCTCTCCTGCCAGGCGTTCGGCCCCTATTGCCGCCAGCTCCTCTGTGTCCTCGGGCCCGTGGAAGGGTTCTCCCTGCTGGTTATAGCGGATGCGCAATCGGATGTGCAATAGCCCCATCCTCCAATTCACATTTGGGTTCCATTTTGGGAGCCAGGGTAGCCCATGTATAAGGGGTCATTCCATCCCTGGGGCTACTATAAAACTCAGAGTCTCTTGGTGGTCCCCCATCCTCATCTCAACTGGTTCAGTCACAAACTGGGCAGCCCCCCCACAGCTACTGACCCATCCAACTGGCAGAAGGCAATGGGCACTTTCATGGAACTCCGTCTCAATCCCATTTTATCCACCACCTCTAGGCTGATCACACATCTAGTACACCCAGAATCCAAAAGGGCCAGCATCTTCCCCTGGGCACCAGATGATGGCGCCCACAGTTCTACTGGGATGGTCAGGGGCCCCACATGCTGACTTACCAGGGGGTCGTCGTCGGAGTTGCTGTCGCTGTCCCCTGGGGTGGTCGGAGCTCCCAACTCCTCCAGGCCTGGAGGGGCGAACTCAACGACTTCCACACCTTTCAAAGCCGTTTCGCGGGTTTTTGCTGCTGGCTTGTCAAACTTTTTTCCTCCAGCAGGGGTCATCCTAGGGACAGGCTTGGGGAAACACTCAGCAGCTCGGTGCCCCTCTTTTCCACATCTGAAGCATGCTGATGATCTGGGCTTTGATCCTGACCCTCCTCTTGCCATCCTAGGGGCCTCTTTCGGTGCGGAGGGGGAAGGCTTGCTCCAGTTGCGACCTCCTCTGTGCCAATCTCTGGCCAGGTCAATCTCCACCTCAGCTGCCATCACATACCAACGTTGCAGGTCTTTGGGGGCCCCTCGAGAACAACAGCCTTGGTAAACGTCCTCATTGAGGCCATCCTTGTAGCATTCCATCAGGGCCTTGGCGGACCAACCCCGCATATAGACCACCAACTGGCGAAACTCCTGGGAGTATTCAGCCACCGATTTTCTCCCCTGGGTCAGGGTTTTCATCCTGGTTCTAGCTTTACGTTCAGCCAGGGGGTCATCAAAACGCACTTGGAGGGCTGCCATAAATGCATCATAATTCCTCATCACTGGGGAATCCTCATTATGGAGGGCCACCATCCACTCAGCCGCGGTCCCTTCCAGGGCCATGGTGACACACCTAACTTTAGCTGTTTCTGTGGGGAAATCCTCTCCATATTCTTGCATATGATTCCAAACCTGGGTTAGGAAGAAACCCAAAGCTTTGGGATCCCCACCGTATTTTACTCCCAGTGGAGGAATCTTTGGAATCCGACGCCTGCAGGGGATCACCCACCTTGCAGGGGGGGGTTGGGCTGCTGCTGCTGCTTGCGTTCCTGCTGCCCCTGCTGGGTCTGGCTGGGCTCCCGGGGGCACTTCAGGGTTGGCTGTGGTCCCCTCCTCTTCCCCAAATTCTTCGGCTTCCCTCCCCGCAGGCAATGCGTATCTTTCGCGACCCCTCCGACTCTCCAGTGCTTCTTTCAGCAGATGCAAAGCTTGGGTCAGCAGGAGGTCTTCTTTTCTCCTCCTCCTGCCAGGCCGCCTCACCTTTTTGGCACCTGGCCGCAGTTACTGCAGAGGGAAGTTCCTCCAGGGCGTCCAGACACCCCACGCCCAGCGACCATTTGGCTCTCACCGGCTTCACTTCGACCTGTGGCTCACACACCCACTCCGACTTCTCCCAGCCATGACGGGACTGGGGGGGGGGTGTGGACCCGGCTGCTCCCTGGTCCTCCTGGTCGCTGCCTTGGCTAGACATATTTTGCTTAGTCCCCTCGGTAGAAGGTCTTCTCCGGGTTGGCTAATAAAGCAGATCTTGCTTAATGTCAGGTGTGCTTCCATTCAAAATCCAGGAAAGAAAACCCCCAACTCCATAATGATAGAGAAGAGTACTTTTAACTGATAGCGACAAAATGAAAGCAAGATCTGAGGCAAAAGGCGAGTAAATTGCATATAGAAATAATTCCAAATCCCTCCCCTCATAACCCCCCAGGCTATTCATCCAATCCCAGTGCCCCCCAGATGTCATGTGGGCATGTCTTCAAACGGAGCTTCCACAGCTGGCCGTTGACCTTGAGCAGGCTGTAAACATGTCCGTCCAGACTGGCTGTACGTGATGAGAACTTTCCTCCCTAAACCCCTAATCAGACACATGTAGAGACATCTCCAGCACAGCTTTCCCCCCCCTCCCAAATACCTAGCCTTCCCTCCTCCCCCCCGATTCTATGGCAGCCGAAACAAGCAGGCAGCTGACAAGAACATTCTTTGTTGTGCTTTTTTGATGACATTTTTTATGTTAGATGTCCATTTTAAGTCCTGAGATCAGCGGTGGGTTGCTCTCGGTTTGGCCTGGTTCTAAGAACCGGTAGTGCCAGAGGCCGGAGGCTCCGCCTACCCACCCAGGATGCTTCTACACATGCGCAGAAGCATCACAAGCACGCGCAAGCATGCGTGCGAACCAGTAGTAAAGGGTTTTAGAACCCACTACTGCCTGAGATATTATAGAACCTAGAAACTTGAAGGTCTCTACTGTTGATATTACTGTGTTGTCTAGTATTGCAAGTGATGGTAGAATAAAAGGGCTTCTCCTAAAATCTACTGTCATCTGTAGAGTTTTGAGTGTGTTCAGTTCAAGATTTTTCTGGCTGCACCACTCTAACCGGCCAAAATGACACGAATACTTTGTACAATGGGGAATTGCTCATGATGATGTATGTTTACATGTGTTACAAATGCATCCTTTTTCTGGGGGGGTCAGCATGTCAAGAGTAAATCGCTTTTTCACCTAGTTATTTCTTTGCTGTCAGCTTGACAACAAGGGGTAGTTGGAATGTCGGGGGGGGGGAGGAATGCCAAGACTCCATCTGCAGATCGTGAGACCCTGCTACCAACCCCAATGTCATGACGGGCAGGTGTTTGAACGAGGCAGGCCATTCCCATAACAAGAGGAGCTTATTTCATTGGACAACACAATGAACTGAGGGGGATGGCCAATGGGGAAAATCAAGATTTTGCGTGGGAATTTTAGAATTGGTTTCGCTTCTACTGTGCCAATAGTGTATTCAATAACATTTACTTTTTGGGAAGAACAATGGCCCAAGAGTTCTTGATTTGGATTTGCTAGCTGGACAGCTGACACCCTTAGACCTAAGCTTCCGCTTACCCCTGATCCATTAATGATAGAAGGGGAGCAGCATTTTGAAATCCGAGAGACACTGGATTCCTGTAAGCATAGGGTCCTGTAAGCATAACATCAGTATTTAATGGCCCAACAGCTCACAATGAGTTGAGCCCCTAAAAATTCTTCCCTAATCAGTATCCTGACAAAACCAAATGACATCTTTCCTGTTGTGTTTCTTCTCTCCTTGTTTGTTTTGTTCTACAGGACTAGCATTACTGTTCAGAGGGGCAGCATGTCAGGTCCAGTATTATGTCTTGCCACTCTGTTGGAATGGGGGGGGGGGAGAGAAGGAAGGCTTGATGGCATTTTTCAGATGCTTTTGCTGTAACTGCTTGGGAATTAGGGAGGGGGATTGTCTGTGGAAACGGAACAGACTCCATCCCAGCCTGGTTCCAAGGCCATTGTGCCCCAAGAGTGAACCGTTATCTGCCTAGCACCTTGCAGTTCTCAAAGCAACCTTCTGGCATCACATTGGCTGCCGGTGGACTGGTCAGGGGGATTGGGTTTGGGGAAACGGAAGAATTGCTTTGTGCTTTGCGTGGGACCTTCAGATTCCGCCTGACTTTACTGCAACCACTTTCTCTCAGTAAAAGTTCTTTTGATTCAACTCAATGGAGTCAAGAGTTTTGCTTTCCCGAGGGACCAGCTGGGGCAGGTCATTACAAAACCTTCAAAATGGCTACCAGTAATCTAACATACCACCTCCACATCTTAGGAGACAATCAGCCTTAAAAAGGGAGTGGCAAAAATGTGAGGCAAACAGATTATCACCTATACACAAGGACTGTCACAAATATTCAGACCCAAATTTTGGACTTTGTCATGGAAACTTGGACAGCAATGATTCAGTGAAGACTTTGACATTGAGAGAAGCATGGCACCAGGAGTGGGCAACTGCTAACCCAGTTCTGTTTAATTGTCTGATCCACTAAAATGCTCCTTCAGCTTTGATCTCCCAAGGAAAATCTGAACAGTTCTCAACCAGATCCAAACTTACCATGGCAGGTGCCAAATATAAATGGGCATTGGTTGATAATCCTGTGACTGTGGGGATGTCCCACAAATTATATCATATTGCAACAGAATGCACCCTGAGAAGGTTCCCTGGATCCCTACATGAAATACATCATCTTGAGGGCATTGCTGCCCAATGGCTAAACCAGGGGTGTCAAACTGGCAGCCCGGGGGCCGGATGCGTCACACGCAGGGCACGCCCACCCCAGCTCCGTGAATGGGAAAAACATCGCAAAACATCATGTGATTATGTGACGCGGCAAGTTTGCCACCCGTGGGGTAAACGATCTAAATATCCGGCCATAGGTGTAGTCCAGGGGTGGGTTCCACTTACCTTCCCCACCGGTTCGCATTGCGACGTTTTGCGCGCGCGCGCTCCCTCCGCTCACGCACACGTTCCCTCATGCATTTTTGCTTCTGCACATGCTCAGTAGCTGCAATCAGCCCGAAACACAGCTGAGGAGCTGATCAGCTGTGCTTCGGGCGAAGGAATAAAGGTCAGTATAAACCCAGGGGTGGGCAGGAGGGCTTTTTCAAACAGCAGAACAGTAAAAAATTCCCAAAAAAAGATGGCGGCGCCCACGGACCAGCACCGACCGAACCGGATCCATGATGTCACCAGCGGGTCGCTAACGGTTCAGGCGATCCAGTCCAAACCGGGAGGAACCCACCCCTGGTTTAGTCACTCCAGTAACTGCTCATACATTATTTAATTTTATTTGTAATTTCATTCATCACTCAGTTTTTAAAATAATTAACTACTCTGGTGTTTTGTTTTGATACACATTTTATGTTAATTCTGTGAATTTTATGAATTATGCTGCCTTTTGCTACATCATATGAAATAAATATATTGCTAATGTTGAGAGGTTATTTTCTTGTATTTATTAAATGTAAATGCCACCCATTTTGTGGTTTGAGGCTACTCAGAGCGGATTTATTTAGATTACAACCAAGTCAAGGATATTATTTTGTGACACTTAAAAATCAGGCTTTCAAAGATTTGGCAGTATATGTCACCGTGACATGGAGATCAGAGGAATAAACGTTTAAAGATTGTATTTAATAGAAGTAACCCAGACGACAAGCATCTCACTTGTTTCAGCTATTCGCACGAATGGAAGCTTTGTGCGCATCGTAAGCCCCCTTGGCTTGCACGAGTGGAGCTTCATGTGCACGGGCTTGGGCATCTCTCCTGCAGCCTGTTCCGAACAGGCCGGAGGAGCCCGGGGGTTGGCGACCCCTCGGTTACCTGATCTAGTCTTTTACTGAGATTGGAGCAACTAGAAGGCAGCTTACAAGATGGCAGTCTTCAATTGGGCCATCAGTTGTTTCTCAAGGCCAAGTAGAGAACTTTTGAGGGATTAAAGTACTTTCAGTTCCATTCCCTATTAGGGGGGCCACACGTCACTCTCAAATCTGGCCTCAAGTTGTTGCTCACGTGAAGCTCAGGGGGAAACTCTAGATTTTCCTTTCAACGCCTTAATCGCTGTAGCTATGGCTGCACTTTTAGTCTAATTGAAGCGACCGCTGTAACACCTTTGATTTGATACGATCCCTCAACAGCTGTGTGGCTGATGGTTGCCCTTCCCCTTTTTCCATTTCATGGGAGATGAGTGAAAGACTCCAGGTTCTAAGCTGAATGAATTGCATTTCCAAGGTTTGGCCAATGATCGTCTCTCCAGTGAGAGAGATGGGAAACATACACCTGTCCTACATTGTCAGTATCAGATGGTCTCATCTTGGAGAGGAGATGCGGGTGATTCCCTATCAAGCCCTGGGGGCAGACAGCCTGGGTATCTGCGTCAGGGACAAGGGGAGACTGCATCCAAACTGGAGATTGGTTCACAAAGAAGGTCTCCCTCGTAACGATGGCAGCAGCAAAGTTACAATTCCTTTCAATGGTGTGGCTTGTGGATGCTATCCGAATTTTAAAAACTTTTTCATTGCATAAACTTGTCAATATTTTGGCCTTCAGAATGTGTTTACACAGAATGAGTGTGAAAGGAACAGGAACCATTCCATGCTCTGAATAAATGTAGATCCTTCCTCTTAATACGGCCAGGGCAGATCAGAAAGGGCACTGAATGTAGGAAGCTATGAATGGATTTTTTATTTGCAAATTCAGTTGAAAAAGGTCACAACAGCTGTGGATCTGTCACTACAAAGTTTCTAATCCTCGTGAATACACTGAAATTCTGTATAGCAAAGAACCTTTCCTATTGGTTCCATTATATGGCAGGAAAGAAAGCTGTCTCCTGTATACAACATGGCTGGGGAAAGCACCGCCGTTTTAAAGGAAACCCGAAAGGCAGCTCTTTCTAGATGCAACATTCAAAACGCTACCCAGAGATACTAAAGTGCATGACGACAAATAAATAGCAACAGTCTAATACATTGTCCCCTAAAAGCAGGCAGGGAAACAAGTGTTGAAGTACGAGAAGAAAGATGGAGTAAAAACTTTGCAAGGAGACAGAGAAATGCATAAAATAATAAAATGAGGTCATCATCTTCCTCAAAGTCATGATGTAGATGAGGATCAAGAGAGGCACTTTTTATTTAATTTCCCTTTTGTCATTTTCTAGCATAGCCAGCTATGTAGCCTGAAACTTTATTTGAGAAAGTAGCCCCAGCAGAAATCTCAAAGCTTCATGGTTTCCTGCGTCTGCAAAGAAAGGACAAGACTGTTATCCCCAATCATGATCAAAAAATTCTGCAGTTCTAGACAAACAAACAGCTAGCTTAAAATGGGACTGAAATCCAATTTTCCCTCCCAGCAGTGACCCTGAGAGGTTTTCCAATTCTCCGAGCAACCCCCTGGCACATGACTCTCTTCCCTCAGAGGAGTGGCCCTGTTCCTCAGTCACCAACACTTCTACCTTCTCCTGCCTCGTGTTCTCTGAACATTGTCCCGGTGCCATAGCTTGGCTCGGGGAGACAAATGGAATAATGTGCCAAGAAGAGTCAGCATCCCAGAAAGACTGAGAGCCTAAACCGCTGTATAATAGCGTGAAAGGAGTGTGAGAAACAGACACTCAGGCGCCACCAGGGAGCATTGCATGGAGGACAAGCAGGGTGTGCTACCCAGCCCTCCCTGTAGCTAGAAAACCATTAACTGGGAGGTTTGCCTGAATGCTGGCGATGGCCTTTTACTTTAAAGAACTCGCATTAACCTCTTTTTACCTCGGATGCCCTCTTTCCTGCCTTGCACAACTGTCAGCGTTCTTCCCTGAGCTGAACAGATCCCTTCCACAGCATAGCCAGCACTTATCTGCAAGAGGCCAAACCTCAATAGTGAAGTCTATTTTCAGTCCTAAGCACTAGCTCTTTACCCGTCTCCCGCACCAGCACCCAGATCTTGTCAAGTACCCAGCCTCTCTCGGGAACATTGGAGAAAGTCTGCAGGATGAGAGGAACACGGAGAACTTACTTGGGCTGGGCGTGATGTTGATAGCCAGGCCCAAGGTGGGAGCCTGCTTTCATCTCCACTGCCACTGAACACTGGCCAAAAAATAAAGGCAGGCAAAGCTGTCAGGAGGCGACTCGGGAGCACCCATCCCATCCTCTGCTAAAGATACTCCTGACTTACCCGTGTTTCTACATCAGTCCATTCTGACTCGGAAGCCTCCTCAGGGAAGCGAGGGCTTGAGGGAGACGATCGCCGCTTGCGTCTGGAAGAGTCGGTGGGTTAGGTATAGAAAAGGAAAAGGTTGTTAAGGTTTGAAACAGTTCAGAGGCAGGTTTGAAAATTCTGAGGTCAATCTCCTGCTTGAAAGTACCCAGGCACGGACTAAGGGGAGAGACTGGCATCAATCAAGTCTGCCCTTATTTTATATTAACCTGGAGATATTTCCAATTTGTAATTTCATATGCTTACTCTGCATTTTTACAATTTTACCCAGGAGCAGAATATACCCACCGGAGTTCCTGGCCTTCTCTGAACCCAGATTATTCAGTCATGCACAAAAGATTAAGGCCTGGTCATCATCTCCACAAACACCCAGGAATCACATCAGTTTCCACTCCCACTGAACTGAGACATGAAAGGGCAAAACCGTTTGGGTTGAATGTGACTCACCCCGTTGGTGACTCCTGTTTCAAGGTCTCTATTTCAGTGAACTGAACAGCCTGTCCACCTCCTCTGGTCTTGAAAACATCACCCTTTTGAAAACAAAATCTGTTTAAGAAAAATCTCTGAACAGAGAATTTTTATTGGCACAACTGACAATGTAACAACCTATTTTCATTACATTCTTATACATATGTAACTAAAGCTAGAAGAAAAGGCTTTTTTTCTGATCTCCCAGAAGTACAAACCAGCTAAATTACACCCATTTTACAGGAATAAAGCCCACAGACAGTCAAAAGCTCCACTGGGTTTCTACCATTATTTGCCTACAGCCCTGAGCAACAAACTAATAGACAGTCTTGCTCCAGTTTAACACTTCCACCCAACAGTCCCAGAAATTGCAGAAAAGCATCCCTGGTTGCAGTGTGGAGAATGATGTAGCAGAATAAAGAAACATGTACTTTGTGGTCAACAAGCTCATTTTCTTGGAGGACCTCCGTAGAAACGTGATGCACAAACACAGAAGGCTCCCAGGGCAGCACTCTTAACAAAAGTCTCCTTGCCAGCCTAACAGTTTACCTTGATCAGTTTTGTCTCAATCTCCCCATCCGAGGCCAGCTCCTGGTGGGTCAGCATGTATTTGTCACACTTTGCCAGTGCCTTCTCGTTTGCAGAGGTTACCATGATGGCATGGGGGACTTGTGGCTGCATGATTGTTTCAGTCTGGATATTGGAAGGTGGTTT
The DNA here is from genome assembly GCA_003457575.1 of Thermophis baileyi. Classification (NCBI taxonomy): domain Eukaryota; kingdom Metazoa; phylum Chordata; class Lepidosauria; order Squamata; family Dipsadidae; genus Thermophis; species Thermophis baileyi. The sequence goes on from QLTV01000207.1 coordinate 919,126, forward strand.
ATGATCCACCCACCTCTCTCCTGCTGAGCGAGACCGTCTGTGACGAAGGCGAACAGGAGGAGCATTCTGGGAGATCACCAAAGGAATTGTATAAAATTAGCAGGCAAGTTTCCTAAGCTTATCCCTGGGAAGTGCATCTTCCAGGGATAGTTGAGCAAGTTAACCCATACCCAACATTTGCTATTGAGATCCTATACACTTCCAATATAATTATTTGTATTATAGGAAAAGGAAAAACAAGCACACAGTGATAACTGCAGATTAGCCGAAGCCCTCTACCAATAAATTTGGGTCATACATTTAAGATCCTTCCAGGCTTCAGCAGGCAAAAATCAAAGAAACCGGAAGCACCAAGAGAGCAAAGAATGCCACATTTTGAGGCCAGACCCCAAAGGTTCTGCTTTTATGCACTCTGCATCTCCCAGCAATGCAGAATAGCAGGGGATGGCCCAGAAGTCATTCAAAGATCATTTTATGTATGCACACATACATAAAATACAAAATAGAGCACTTTCTACATATGATGATTATGAACATAGATAAAAGGCAGGGAATAGTAAGCCGTTCCCAAGCGGCAAAGTAGTAAACCCCTTCAGGCCTAAGCAGCCTTTACTATTTTTACTAAAGACCTGAAGCCTTTACTATTAAGGGCATCACTGCAAGATATTGGAATGTCTTTGAAGTTCCAAAGTAAGGGGTTGTTTTTTTAAAATTTGAGATTTATTTGAAAAGCTAATTTCTACTTAGTTTAATTCAAACTAGTTACCCAAAATTAAAGATTTGTCACGTAAACAAGTACGTAAGCACAAACAGATTGTCAATTAACGTGAAGACAACAGGATAGTGTCCAAATGGCAAGAGGGGACAGAACCTCACAAGGCGACCATTCAGCCTTGATGGAGAACCTTGACCCCAGGTAGAAAGCTGGCCTGGGCAGCAAGAGGCTACTTCAGATTAGTCCGTCTTTTAAAAGGAAGTGTGAATCTACAGCTCTACCAATGACAGCCGTTCTCTTGTTCTGTGTCTGCAACTCCCATGGTGGTGAGGCATGTCTCTCAGCCACGAATGGCAGTGCCCACCATTACCAGCCATTCAGTCAGGGGCCACCACAGCTGCGACATAACACTGACCCTGCAGCACAAGTCCTCTTCTAGCTCTAGGGGCCCTCTAGTGCTGGAAGCTGCCAGAAGTCCTGTCCAGCACATGCCCCGCCTTCTCTCTGACACAACCCAGGGCCTGGCTTGTTCTGGCTCCTGCAGTCTACTCCTGGCTCTAGGGAGGCCACTGTCACCCTTGTCAGGAGGCTTGCTGTGCCGAGTAGGTGTTCTCTGCTCCCACTCCGAGATGCAGGAAGCCACGGAAATGCTGCTACAAGAATTTGAACGCCTATGCAGCTTTGGCTGGCTTCTGGCAGGAGGAGGATGGTGGTTAGGCAGGTGAGGGATACAGTTACTGGAAAACTGAAGAAAGGTGCAGTTAGTGAATAAGGCAAAAAGAAAAGAACACTACCACAAAACCTTCATAGAATTCAGCCCCATCTCCTTCTGTTCTATACCAAGCAGAGTTAGAAAGAGAAAACATGCACAAATAGAAAGAGTCAAAGCTAATTCAAAGCTAATTCAAGGAGGTGGCTCACAGAGAATTCTCCTGGCTGACCCATAGTCTCCCAGCCACAGGAGTTTGACTTCTCAGATTCACTTGCCACAGTGGTGGAGGTGTGCAGAGACAGGTGCACATTCACTCTCAAAAGAAGCTTACAGGTACTGGGGGAGGAGACAATGATCTCTGTAGAGCTTTCTCCCGATCCTTTTCCCGGGAAGGCCTCTCAGGCTTGTTACTCTGAGGCTCTGTGACAATGGCTTTGAGCTGCTTTAGTTTCTCATCTTTCACCCAAAGTTTATTCTGCATCTCCAGTTGCTTGGCTGCCACACGCCGCTCCTGCATGGTAAGAAGAAAGGCAGGCTACCATTACACACGGTATACTAACCAATGCAATATTCATTGATTGGCGAGTTTTTGATTGCAAGGACATGTCTCTAAAGTGAAATAGATGCCTGCTGAAATATTACATTCTGCAAAATTATCAGCTAAGTTGCTATACCAAACGGCAGGAAAACAGTAACGCCAGTAATTTTAATGGGCAAAAATAAAGAGATCTTTTTCTTTCAAAGTAATTTTAGTTAAGTGGTAAGAAGAACACATACCAGTTGTCAGAAAATTAAGGCATGGGTTGACACCTACTAATTCCAGCCACGGCCACATATTTGTATTCCAAGGAAATGCAGCCTATGGTTCAGTAATGCTGGCTACACTTGCCTTAAAATAAGACCCTCTTCAGACATTACTGAGTGCCTAATCATGGTCTTACCACCATGACAAAAGACAGAGGCTATGGCCCAACATCCGAATGGCAACTTGTTGCCTGTCCTGGCTTAAGGGATACATTCAGGTTGACAATCACTGAATGACTGTTTTCAGCAGTGCTGTTTCAAGTCTTTAACAACTGCCCAGGCACAGCAAAGATGCAGTAACATAACCACAATAACAAGAAGGGCAAATGTTCAGCCATCTTGTTTTATTTTAGGTGGCTCTGAGTTTTATTTTGTTTTGTTAAAATATTAGAGTACATTAAGCTTAGTCATTGAAAGGCCTTGGTTAGAACACTTAATTTTATCCACCACTGTCCCAAAGCAGAAAAATTGTGCTACCATAACACAAGTGAATCTTGAGGAATCTGGTGCTATAAAAGAAAGGGTGGGATCCCCAATAGAACTGAATTCAATCTACATGTATAAATGCCATTAATTTAGATAAAAGAGTTAACAAAAGGCTTTTCTACCAAACAGTCAGCAATTTTTTAAAAAAAATGTGTTCCTACCTGGCAATTAAAAATTAGCAGCAAGAAATCCAAGTTATTATTTAGAATTTTTAAAACAAAAATGGATCACAAAGTACCAAATGAAAAATATTCATGTTAAGGAGAAAGTGATGAGGAAGGTTTTTATTATTTTACTTTACATTTTTTGTATACCAACTCTATCAAGGATTCTGAGTAGTTTTGCTACTTCCTATGGTATCAGAACTCTAAAGTTTCTAAAGATACTGAAATTCAGAAAAGATCCCCCCCCCCCCAAAAAAAGGATTTCAGTAATGGGATTCCCTTTTACCAGTTTTAAAATATTTGCCAAACTACTGGGCTGCTATAACTGGTTATTAAGAATTAGGATTATATATTTGGGGAAACAGAACCTTCTTAACACATTAAACCTTCAATAGCTCCTTTGTTAAGATACTTGAGAACAATTCAAGGAATGCAAAAGTAGAGGACTTCCAGCTGATGTCGCGGCGAGATCAGACGTGAGGAGCGGGTCTCTGCGCTCCCACGCCGAGTTCTCCCCGTTAGAGGTCTCCGAAAGGAGATAAAGCCACCCTGGAGGGTGTGAAGAAAAGAGGGGCGCCCTGCAGGTCGTGGAGAGTCGCAATCTCTTCAGGGCTTTCTTCCCTCTCCCTCACAACAAGGAGAAGAGGCAGCCAAAAATGGCTGCCGTGAAGCTGGGACAGCCGAGGCAACAAAGAAAGCGCAGGAGCGGTGTAAATGAACAAAAAGTAGTAGTAGACAAAATGGAGACGTGCATACTTTGATTGACAACCATTTCTTCATCAACCAAAGTTATTGGTGGCACTAAGCCAAACAAGGGTTCCAAAGTTATATGGCCATTGTAGCATGCTTGCAATCTCATGATCAACATTTGGGCACTTAGCAACCTGCCTGACAACTGGCAGGAGCACTTCAACTCCCCCTCCCTCCACCTATCCCCTACCCATATATGCCCTTTGGGACCCCTCCACTCCATAGGCTCCCTGCTGCCTTAGTTGATTTCGCCATCATCTTTATCCTACTGCTGACAAAGTCCAGCCCTTTGCAAGACAGCTGCTGGTCGCAAGAGGCTTTCTAGCCCAGACTGCAGTTGGCAGTTTCCCTGCAAGACCTGAAGAACATAGCCCCACAGGGCCAGCAGTTGCCTTGCAAAGGGCAGGGGCAGCCACACCTCATCAGCACTGGGAGTTAATGGCAAAGGTCACCAGAAGTGAAGTTAGTGTGGCAGAGGTCTTGGAGTACAGGACAGTCCTTGGAGTCCATGGGACTCGGGTGGTCGGAGCATTGGACCACATTGTTGGCTGGGCTGGGGGCTTTGAGGCTTTGCATTGCAGCTCAGGGCGTTCCTGAAGCCCCAGAGTGGTAGTGCACCAAGAAGCCTTTCTGCATGGTCCTGAGCTTGCCTGCTGCCCCACAAGGTAGGTGAAGGATGACCAAAAGAGCACTGATTTGGGGGGGGGGAGATAGGCGGGTTGAAAGAGTTGGAGACAGTCTTTTACCTTACCAAATCTCTGGGCTGGGAGGGACCAAGCCTGGAATGGATTGAATTGGGGCGAGTCCTTAACTAACAACCAGCAGAATTTGTTTAACAATGGCAACAGGGAGTGCTGCCACTAAGCCATGCAATCATGTGACATCGTGCTTTGCAACCAAATCACTTAGCAACAGAAATTCTGGTCCCAATTGTGGTTGTAAGTCAAGAACTACCTGTAGTAAATAAAAATTTTAATGCCTTTGAATCAGTCTTGACTCCTGGCAAATACTTAGAGAAATCCCTTCATTTTTCTTGGCAAAGTTTCAGTGGTGATTTGTCCTTCCCTAGGATTAAGAGAGACTGGCTGAATTCATCCAATTTGATTTCCTCTCTAAGGCAGATTAGAACTCAAAGTTACTACTACATCAACCTGGCATTCTAAAACTATTATTATACAATTCATTTTAAAGCTTTTTGATTAACTATCTAAGCCAGCGGTTCTCAACCTGTGGGTCGTGACCCCTTTGGGGGTCGAACGACCATTTCACAGGGGTCACCGCGCACGTTAGCCCACCATCTTGGTGCCACCGTCACTGCAGGGGTGAAATGCTCCCGGTTCGGCCGTGCCTGCGGGTCGTCGGATAGCCGGTAGCGACAGAAGCGGGAGACTTCGCCCACCCGCCCAGACGCTGTTGTTTGGGTTCTTTTACCCTCTGCACATGCGCAGAATGGTTTGCGCATGCGCAGAGGGTAAAAGAACCCAAATGGCAGCGTCCGGGCGAAGTCTCCCGCTTCCGACGCTATCAGCTGTCCGGTGACCCGCAGGCAAGCCCGAACCGGGAGCATTTCGCTCCTGGTGCCACGCCCCCTTTGTCACCTCATCCTGCGCGGGGAGGGGGCGGGGAGGTTGCGGCGGCGGGGGGTCACGGCATTAGAAAGGTTGAGAACCACTGCTTTAGATCTAAGATGGCCCTCACCTCCCCCCTCAAACTTTTGGGAACCAGGAAGAGAATGGAGTAAAACCCCCGACCTTCCTGCCCCGGGGGTACCGTCTCTATGGCGGCTATATCCAACAGATGTTGGATTTCGATTTCCATGAGACGTCTTTTGGCCTGATTGGTGGATACTGGGCACCGAATAAAGCGCCTTGGTGGAATGGCGATGAACTCTAGAGTGAGACCTAGACTGACTGTCTGTAGCACCCAAGTATCCGATGTAGTAACCTCCCACTGGTGGATGAATTGATTTAGCCGACCACCAATGGGGGCGCCTGAGTGGGAGTCACTTAGATCTGCGAAAGGGCCGGGTACCGGACCCTCGAAATGGCTTCCTGTTCTGGAAGAACTTTCAGCCCCTGTCTCTACCCCCTGATCTGTCCAAAGGGCGATTCGACCCCCGGTAGGAGCATTGATATTGGAAACCACTGGGCCCTGGGTCCTGACGAAAAGGCTGTCTCCTGAAATAAGGTGTCATACGACGACGATCTGCCCTCCTGTATGTGGAAGGCAAAACTTTTCTCTTGTCCCTACTCTCCACTAGAATAGGATCCAATGATTCTCCAAAAAGATTGCCCCCTTTAAAGGGTGCAGCAGCTAAACGCCATTTAGACTTCATATCCGCTTGCCAGTGGTGAAGCCACAAGAGCCTGCGTGATGTGACATTGGCTACAATAGCTCTAGAAGCAAACTTGGTTGCGTTAAGAGTCGCATCTGCAGAAAATTCAGCAGCCGCCAGGAGTTTGTTTAGATCTTGGCGTAGGCGTGAATCCTCAGGTGACACCCTAGTCAACATCTGCCTAATCCATAAAATAGAATTTCTATTGAAAAATGAAGCTGCCGTGGTCGCCCTGATAGACCAGGCCGAAGCCAGGTGTGCCTTACAGTTTGCCATCTCTGCTTTGCGATCCTCTAACTTCAAACCCTCAGAGAGGTCAGCAGGGAGAACTGAGGAAGAGACTAGATTGGCCACTGGGGTATCAATTACTGGGAGCTGAAGAAGATCCTCCAAGTCTGACCCCATGTTATAGAATCTCTTGTCATTGTTACTGGGCGCATTTTGCGAAGCAGGTTGACTCCACTGACGTTGGATAACGTCCACAAACATCTTAGGCGCTGGGACAGTCTCCTTTTCCATAACTGGTTCAGAAAAAACTCCCTCTGTGGGATCAAGCCCCAGTTCCGGGTCTGATGAAAGGTCAGCTAGCCCCATCCGTGATGTCATTTTGACTTTGTGTAAGAGGGATTTAAACAAGGCCGGCTTAAAGAGGCCAGAATAAGAAGGTTGGTCAGGAATGAAGCCCTCATCTTCAGAGAGGTCCTGGTCTACTAAACTGTCTTCTGCAACACTAGAATGCTCACTGTGAATGGAAGAGCGGGAGGAACAATGACCTTGTTGGGAAATCCAGGCAGAGTGCTCCTGGAGGCCAGGTGAGAAACCTCTGTGTTGCAATTCTGCAGTAATGTCTTGCAAAATAGCAGATGCAAGGAGATCCCTAATATCCTGGGGCAGAGATAATTCCTGGGATCCCCCAGCCCTAAGGCCCGCTGCAGTTGAGGTAAAGGTAGCAGATGGTGCTGATCTGGTCACTAAGCGAAACTGATCTGATTCAGAGGCCCTAATGCCGGCTGAAGACCTAGCTGGAGACTTGCTAACTGCTGCTTCCAGGATGGGGGCTTCAGAGTCCACATCCAGAGACAATTCTCTAATACAGTGGTTCTCAACCTTTTTAATGCCGTTAAGGGCAGTTTCTTCCTCCTGCACAGGAGACAAAGATCTTTCAGCTGCAGGCTGCTGGCATGCTTTTGGGATATGCATCTCTAAAGATCTCAGACGCCTCTGGGCGTCCCTGTCCTCAGCTGAGGAAGAATGCCTTTTAGAAGAGTCTTTTTGAGTCTTACTCTGCCCAGGGGTCCCCTTATCAGACCTATGAGGCTTATGGCCAGATTTGGAGGACTCCAAGTCTCTAGAAGGAGTGCTTTTCTCCCGCGTCCGTGGCTACCGGCTGTGCGGCGACCCGCAGGCATGGCCGAACTGGAAGCATTTCCAAGATGGCGGGCTAGCGCGTGCGGCGACCCCTGTGAAAAGATCATTCGACCCCCAAAGAGGTCGCGACCCACGGGTTGAGAACCGCTGCTCTAATAGAATCAGCATTTTCAGGAGACCCCTCTCTAAGGGCAGTTTCTTCCTCCTGCACAGGAGACAAAGATCTTTCAGCTGCTGGTTGTTGGCATGCTTTTGGGATATGCATCTCTAAAGATCTCAGACGCCTCTGGGCGTCCCTGTCCTCAGCTGAGGAAGAATGTCTTTTAGAAGGGCCTTTTTGAGTCTTACTCTGCCCAGGGGTCCCCTTATTAGACCTATGAGGCTTATGGCCAGATTTGGAGGACTCCAAGTCTCTAGAAGGAGTGCTTTTCTCAGCAGATCTGCCCTTTTTTGCTTTATCTGCCATTGTGCTAAATTTAGTCACAAGCAGACAATCTTTGATAAGTAAGAGATAAAGAGTTAACCAGATTCCTTTGCAAGGCACAGCACTGTAGTAGTAATTGCTCAAATTGCAATGAGAGCTCTGCAGCAGGAACAGGACAGCACCACACAAGGAGGCTAGAAGGGAGCGTCTATATCACCAGACGCCAGAAATAAATGGAAAGGAGCAAGGTAGAATCCCACGCAATTCCTATCCAACCCCCAGAGGCTAGGGAACAGGAGAACGTGTGATCCGCTCCAGATAACGGCGACCGAGGAATAAATCCCCACTGCGCCGACTCATTGGCACCCTTGTAACATGTGGCCTCAATAACGCCCTCCTGGGGAGCGAGCTCACCCGGCGCCAAGTCTGTTGCTGCCCTCTCTAAATTAAATCACGTGGTCGATTTATTCCTCACTAAGTGCTGCACCGCGGCTGAACAAGCCCTGCCGAATCCCCAGACAGAGGCTGTTAATCTCCTAGAAGGTGGAGGCCAGGGGCTTCCCCCCCGCAGCTCTCCCCTTGGCAGCGGAATCGACCATAGGGCGAAAGAGAACCACGTGAGCAGTAGCCCCGACTCACGGATAAACAGCCACTGCTAAACTCCGGAGACTCGCCGGAAAACCCGGACAGGAACTCCTACATCCTCCTCAGTAATCATCGAAGCACAAGGGAGCCGAAATCACGTGAGCGGGAGACCCAACTCACAGCTGAACGGCCCTTGCAAGTATTTCTGGAGGCTTGCCGGAGTTCCGGACAAGTACTCACTATCAGGCTGCCTTGAATCGATCCGAGTTCCATGTGCCAGCGAATGGAAGACCGACCCACAGCTGATCGGTCCCGATTGTTTCCAAGCCACCGGAGCCCTGCCGGATCGCCGGACAAGCACTCCTGGCAATTTCAAATTTAGCGCTGCATCGACAAGGCCACATGTGCAGGAACCTGGACTCATCGCTGGCCAACATTTTAAGCAGAAATGGGACCCCGCCGGAACCCCGGACAAGCACTCCCGCACACAATAAAGAATGCAAACAGGGCACACAATATGGAGGCGGTTTAAATCAATTGTAAGACTCCCACCTCCTGTCTGCAGCAATACAAGCCTCAGGGCGGCAGGGAGGCTTCCCATGCGCACACCCAGTCCCAGATACATACAACTATAAAAAAAAATCTGTAATATTGGAGGTCCAAGGAAATTTTCTGTTATTCAAAAATTGAGTAGAGAAATACATTTTGCGTCCCTCTTGGCTTGACTGAGTAAAACAACTGGCTCAGTGGGGGCCAAGGAGGAGGCGTGGCCAGATATTTCTTACTCAGTCCCTGGCTAACAGACAAGAAGTTAACCCATGCTTGGACACTCCAAGCAGCGCACAGGAGAAAAGAGCAACAAAGATGATTACAGGGCTGGAGGTTAAAGCATATGATGGTTGCAGGAATTGGGTATGTCTAGTCTAGTGAAAAGAAAGACTTGAGGTGACATGATACCGTGTTTCCCCAAAAATAAGACTGGGTGTCAGCCTCCATGATGCTTGCTTGCTATCGGCTGCCACAGAAACGGGGGAGGGGCGGAGATTAGGTATTTGGGTGGGGAAGCAAGCTGGTGGAGATGTCTCGTTGTGTGACTGAGAAGGGAGGAAAAGGGAGGTATGCTCTCATCGTCTACTGCACAGCTGAATGGACTTGTTTATAGCCAGTCAAGGTCATACTAGATGGATGGCACCACCTGAAGATGCACCCCACATGACACCAACCCGACACAAACGCCTTCGTCATGGTGAAACTCCTCTTTGAAAGGACGATCTGCAGGTGTGGGGGGGGGGAGATTTCCTGTATATCGGCAGCGGCGTCTCCTCGCAGGGCATCTCGTCTCTCCCCGGTCCTACCCCTCCCCACCTGCCACCCCCAAATTGCATCCAATTTGGGCAGGAGCAGGAAGCCCTGCCATGCCCAGCGAGGGGGGGAGAAGAGACAGCGAGAGGAGCCCCGTCTTGCTTCTCCCCCACCCCACCTGCCACCCCCCTCGATAAAGAGACGGCGGGGAAGGGTAGCAGCCAGGCTGCCGTTGCCATTGGGGCGCATGGAGCCGTCTTACCTGCCTTCCAGCTCCGTTGCATGTCTCATTGTTATGTACAAGGAAACACATTGTAGGGTAAAAAAAACTTCTCGTGAGAAGTTTTTTTTTACCCTACAATGTGTTTCCCTGCACATAACGGCCAAGCCCTTATTTCGGGGTTCAAAAAAATATAAGACATGTCGTATTTTCGGGGAAACACGGTACCTTTCTCTATAAACATGGAGTTGGGGTTTTCCTTTCTTGGGTTTTGAATGGAGGCACGCCTGACATTGGGTCTTATATTAATTTTTGCTCCAAAAGACACATTAGAGTTTATTTTCCTGTTAGGTCTTATTTTTGGGGAAACACGGTAGCAGTGTTCCAATATAGGGGGGAGCTGCCACAAAGAAGAAGGGTCAACCTATTTTCCAAAGCACTAGAAGGGAAGACAAGAAACAATGGATGGAAACTAATCAAGGAGAGAAGCAACTTGGAATTAAGGAGAAATTTCCTAACAGTGAGAACAGTTAACCAGTGGAACAGTTTGCCTTCAGAAGTTGTGGGTTCTCTATCACTGGAGCCTTTTAAGAAGAGATTTGACAGCCACTTGTCTGGAATGTTATAGGGTCTCCTACTTGAGCATGGGGTTGAATTATAAGACCTCCAAGGTCCCTTCCAACTCTGTTATTCTGAACATTTACTGCAATTACAATATTTACTGTATGTTTCAATTAGGCTTTTTTTTTTAATTTTTAAAAATTATTGCTGCCAACTGTTTACTTAAATCTTGCATGAATAAATTATAGCAATAAAGTACTCCTCTGGGAGAGACAACCATCACCAGGAAAGAAACCCACACAAAGCCTCAACCTTCTCTAATGCAGTCTGGAAGATCAACTTGCACCCTATGCAAGAATGAACATAAGATACATTCTCAGAAATGCTTAACAAACAGCCCAAAGCAGCATTGTACATCTTTGCATTTACAGTTCAATGTCCCCACTCTTATGTGGGAAAAATTAAGCACACATAGACATACCTTATAGTGTTTAGCTGCCTATCCAGCAATCAAGTAAGTTAGCCAGACTTTCCAGAGGCAGCATTAAACCCTTCCAGCTATGTCTTCTACTGTGAAAAGGAAACTGCTTCTTCCCAGCCCCGTAGTTCAGTAAACCAGTCATACTCACACATTCCTTTTCCCATTTCATTGTCGTCTCTGTCACCATGCCCTGTAAACGAGCTTCTAGTCGACGCTTGTCTGAAACTTGACGCTGCAGCTTTTGACTTTTGCTTTCTAGTTCCTGCTGCAGGTTGCGCTTCTCTTCTTCATAAATTGCTGTTGTTTTCTCCAGGATGTCAATCTGGTATGAGAGATTACAATGTGGTTAGAATGCAGTACTGCAGGCTACTTCTGGTGACTGCTGGCTGCAATGCAGTTCAGCAGTTCAATTCTCAACGGCTCAAGGTTGATTCAGCCTTCCATCCTTCCGAGGTGGGTAAAATGAGGACCCAGATTGTTGGGGGCAATATGCTAACTCTGTAAACCGCTTAGAGAGGGCTGTAAAGCACTGTAAAGCGGTATATAAGTCTAAGTGCTATTGCTATTGCTAAGTGCTATTGCTATTCTGAAAACTCACCTCCACAAAATTTAGCATGACTTTTTTGTTTTTTGGCAAAGCAAGATCCTGCGTTGCAACTGATATCATAAAAGTCATTAGCAGCCATCACAAGACAGAAGTAGTTAACCACTGTTTGCAAAAATTATGTTTTCAAACCTGTTGGGTAAATTGGGGTATCCCTTTTAGTGTTCAAAATTTGTTAGCACTTGTGGTATTGCACAGAAGGGGCGTTGGTCTTACCTGATACGCTCCATCTCGTAGCAGGAGAGACAGCATCCATATATGGGTTAACTCCGTCTATTGTCCAATCAGGACTGAGTCTGCAAATTAGATGATACGCCTCCTCACCATGTGACTCCCGCTTTTTGACGGCGTTGATGCAGACAGGCGTGGTGCTCCCAGAGAGAAGAAGACGACCTCAAAAGGCAAGGATGGCCGCCATCCGGGAGGGGATGGATGCTGTCTCCCCTGCTACGAGATGGAGTGTATCAGGTAAGACCAACGCCCCATCTCCGTGCTAGAGGAGACAGCATCCATATATGGGACATACCAAAGCTGGCTGTCCTAGTGGGAGGGAGCGGCCCGGCCTTGCCCCTCCTGGTCTGCTCGAACGCGCTGCAACACTCGTCGACCAAAGACCGCCTCAGCAGATACAAATGAGTCGAGCTTGTAATGGCGAATGAAGGGAGAAGGAGAAGACCAGGTGGCCGCCCAAAAGACCTCCTCCAGAGAAGTCTGTGTAGCCCAAGCGGCCAAAGTTGCCGCACTCCTTGTAGAATGAGCAGTGATGCGACCCGGAAGGGGTAAGCTCTGAACTTCATAGGCCCTGGCGATGCAGGCTCTAATCCTACGGTTGAAGCAGAAACTTTAGAACCCATGGAAGAGAGTTGAAAGGAAACTAAGAGAGATTCAGATCTCCTAAATGAAGATGTACGTGAAATGTAAATCTTGAGAGCTCAACGAACATCCAGAGTGTGCCACTTGCACTCAAGCCGATGAACAGGCCGAGGGCAGAAATTTGGAAGAACCAGTTCCTGTGCCCTTTGGAACCACGAGTTGACTTTGGGAACGAAGGTGGGATCAAGACGTAGGATGACCCTGTCTGCGTGGAAAACACAAAGGTCCGAACGTATGGAAAGTGCCAATTCCGAAATCCTGCGGGCCGACGTAACTGCCACCAAGAATGTCACCTTGTAGGAAAGATGTTGGAGACTGGCCTCCCGAAGGGGTTCAAATGGGCCCTGAGTAAGGGAATCAAGCACCTTTGACAGGTCCCATGCGGGGTACCGATGAACTACTGTAGGTCGCAGGTTAGACGCTCCCCACAGAAACTGGCGAATGACGGGGTGTTGGGACAAGGAACCCTTGGCGCCGCAGGTCAAAATCGATGATAGAGCTGCCACCTGCCGACGAAGAGTATTAGGGGCAAGCCCCTTGTTCATGCCCGCCTGGAGGAACTCCCAACACATTATTCACTGAAGCCTCCAAGGGACGACATCCCTGCGCAGAACACCAGGCACAAAAGGCCCTCCACGTAGCGTCGTAGATCCGGTTGGTGGAGTCTCTGCGGGACGCCTGGAGAGTCCGGATGACCTCCTCCGAAAGGTTATCCCCCCTTAGCAAGCGCCGCTCAACCTCCAAACGGTCAGATGAAACCAATGGGGATCCGGATGGACGAGCGCCCCCTGGCTGAGATGGATTTTGTGCTGAGGAATCTGCCACGGCCTGGTCACCGACAGGGAGATGAGATCTGCGAACCAGGGACGTCTGGGCCAGTGAGGTGCAAGTAGAAGAAGCTCCGCCTGTTCCTCCAGCAACTTCCGAATGACCCTGGGAATGAGGGGAAGGGGAGGAAAAGCGTACAGCAGACCCCGAGGCCAAGGGCTGCGCAAGGCATCCACCCCCTCCGCTCCTGGCAGCGGGAGAAGAAGCGAGGAAGTTGAGCGTTGTCCCGGGTGGCGAATAGGTCGACTGAGGGAAGGCCAAACTTGACTGATATCTCCCTGAACAGCAAGGGGTGTAGACGCCACTCCGCCTGATCCACCGTGGAACGACTGAGCCAGTCCGCTTGAATGTTCGCCGCTCCTGAGATGTGGCTCGCTCGAATGGACAGGAGATTGGACTCCGCCCACAGGCCCAGTTGAAAGGCCTCCTCTATAAGGGCCTTGGAGTGAGTGCCCCCTAGCATGTTGACATGAGCTTTCGCAGCAACATTGTCTGTGAGAACTAGCACGTGATGACCCGAAATAACTTCCCTGAATTCTCGGAGGGCCAGATGAATCGCCCGAAGCTCCAACCAGTTTATGTTGTGGGAGAGATCCTCCTAGGTCCACTGACCCTGCGTCATGCGAGATTGGAGATGAGCACCCCAACCCGACAGGCTGGCATCTGTTGTCAAGACCAGGCGATGCGGCTCCTGGAACACACTGCCTCTGGAGATGGCCCCCGAGGTCCACCACCGCAGCGACCGAAGGACCTCCAATGGAACCTCTACCTGCTGGAGAGACGAGCCGACGCCCGCCCTTTGAAATGGAAGAAGGAACCACTGCAGGCCCACCGCGTGATGGAAATGCAGGAAATCATCTTCCCCAGGAGTTGTGACGGAAGGTGGAGGGTCGCAGAACGGTCGCGACGGACGGTCTCCGCCATGTCTCTGAGGCTGGCCTGACATTCCAGGGAAAGAAAGACCCTGGAGTCGACTGTGTTGATGACCGCCCCCAGGTGCTGGATGCGAGTAGTGGGAACTAAATGGCTCTTGGCCCTGTTGATGGAGAAACCGTGGTCCTGAAGGACGCGAACGGTGGTCTCCAAATCTCGGGCCACCTGGACCTGGGAGGACTGAATCAGGATGTCGTCCAGATCAAACTGAAGGCGTATGGGGAGGGTGCGTAGATACCCTGCCAGCACCGCCATCAGCTTGGTGAACACCCGTGGAGCAGAGGAGAGGCCGAACGGCAGCGCCTGATACTGGTAATGTTTGCCTGCATAATAAAAACGAAGGTACTCTCTGTGGCCAGGAAGAATGGGAACATGGAGGTAGGCCTCCGTCAGATCTACCGACGTTAGGAAATCGCCCCTCCGAACGGTCTCTAGAATAGACTGCAGAGAGTGCATCTTGAACCGCCGATAAGTGATGTGACGGTTCACGGTCTTGAGATCCAAAATCGCCTTCCAGCCTCCCGATGATTTAGGCATGAGGAAGAGGAGCGAATAAAATCCCCGACCTCGTTGCTCCTCCGGAACAGGTTGGATTGCACGAATCTCGAGCAGGTGTTTTATTGCCGAATTCATGAGGAGCCGTTTGGATCTGTTCTTTGAAACTGGACACGGAAGAAAATTGCTGGGAGGACGGGATAGAAATTCTAGGGAGAGGCCTGCTCGTACCGTCTCCCTGACCCAGGCGTCTGTAGAGGTCTCCTTCCATTGGTCGGCGAAGGCTGATAGCCGAGCCCCAATGGGAGGAATGGATGCCGGTCTCTCATTAGCGTCTGAAGGGACGACCCCTCCCCCCCCCAAAAGGACCTTCTGGGAGGGTACCTGGAAGCCTGCTTGCCCTGTGGCTGACCCTGTCTGGGAGGGAAGGCTCGCTGATAACACTGGGACCTGTAATCACCCTCCTGCCCTCGAAAGGACGAAGGACGATAATCAGGAACAGGACGGGCCTCAGATCTATGGGACATAGAAGGGAGGTACTTGCGCTTGTCCCGGGATTCCACTAGGAGGGGCTCCAAAGCTTCCCCGAACAAGTTAGGCCCGGAAAAAGGAGCTGAAGCCAAATGTCACTTGTTACGGGCGTCGGCCTGCCACTGACGTAGCCATAAAAGGCGCCTTGAAGCCACAGAGCTCCCGATGGCCTTAGCCGAAAAACGGGCCGCATGGAGCGTGGCATCAGCTGAAAATTCCAAGGCGCCATGACCTTGTTCAAGTCGTGATGTGATCTGGTGTCATCCACCGGGAGCCTATCCTGTAATTGCATAAGCCAAAGCAAGGATGCCCTGTTAAAAAAGGAGGCCGCCGTGGAAGCCTTCACCGCCCAAGCATTAGCCTGGTGCCCCTGGACTAGCAGTTGTTCAGCTCTCTTGTCGTCTGGCCTCAAGGCTTCCTCCGGGACCCCGGTGTTCACAGAGGGGGAAGATAGAGCTATCACTGGACCGTCAACCGTGGGGACCTGAAGGATATCAGAAAGATCCGCCTCGATGTTGTAAAAGCGTCTCTCAATACTATTGGGATTGGGACCAGACCCTGGCAAACTCCACTGCTTCTGAACCAGGTCAAGAAACATCTTGGGAGGTGGAATCTCTTCAGTTTCTACCGTAGGTTCCACAAAGAGGGTGTCAGCCGGATTAGCAGACCCCGAGGCAGAAACAGAGGAAGCAGGGTCAGATCCCAAACAGGTGGTGGTTTTGGCCTTGTGCAGCAAGGATCTAAAAAGTTGAGGACGAAATAAGCCCACAATGGAGGGATGATCAGGCAACAGACCCTCATCCTCTGATAAATCAAATTCCCTAATCTCTCCTTCTTCACCCACAGAAACCGCCCGGTCTGAAGAAGAATGCAACCAGACCTCCTCACGGAACTGGTCTTCCTCCTCCGGGATGGGAGGAACCTGGCGATGCTCCTGCTGTCTAGGGGAAACAGACCCCCCCCCCATAAGACCTAACTTGCAAGACTGCAGCTATGCTTTGTTTAATAGCTTCAGCCATCCATTCCTTCATGCTGGCTTGGGCAGAAACTCCAGGAAGCTCCTCAGAGCGAAGGCCTGCAGCAGTGGGCGTGAAGGAGGCCTCTGCCCTAGAACTTCTGCTGCAATGAACCTGGGCCTCAGTAGTAATCAGATTCCTGGAAGGTGGCACAAAGCCAAATCCACCCTCACTGTTGTCAGGCAGAATTAATGGAGCCTCTCTAGAAACCTCAGCAGGTAAGGCAATACTGTGAGAAATCTCAGAGGTCTGCTCCCCCTGCAACACTGGAGGCGAAAGGGATAAAGATCATGAGCCCTGTTGTTCCTGCTGACCACAGGAAGCCTGGGAAGAAGCCATCTGGGCTTTGGCTATCACTTTTTCAATAGCCTTGTGCCTGCTCTGGGCTTGCTTATCTGCCCTCTTAGAAGGCCTATGGGGCCGGCCAGAGCAGGATCCCCCAGACTCTGCCTTCCTCTTAGAAGCCCTAGTCGTTGCTCCAGAGCGACTATGGCTGCTAGAAGAGGAGGGGGACAAATCCCCTCGCAATATGGCCGCTCTAGAAGAAGAGGCATCTGCCATCTTGAAATTCCCACGTGGCCCCAGTGAGGCAGCAGTAGCCAAGACACTTCCCCTCAGCAAATAAGCTGAAAAAAATATTTGTAGCCCGTTGCAAGAACGGAGCTACTGTCCAGAGGATAAAGGGCCCGCAATGGAGCAGCAACGCAAATTCAGGAAGCTCCGGTTTAAGGAAAAACAAAATGGCGGCCCCCTGTAGAAGCGTGTAGCTGCGGAGCGAGGCTCGTGCGCTACAGAACACCAGGCAATCAGCTGTAAAGCAGCAGGGAAGGCTGCTTCCGAGGGCGGCTACCCCCCCCCCGAGCGATCCGAGGCTTTCGGGGGGGGGGGGGAAACGGGGCCGATCGGAATGAATTCACCCCTTCCGATAAACAGCGGCTTTGGGGCTGCCTCTGCAAGCCCTCCCCTTGGCAGTCAACCCTTCAGTGCCACGGAGCCGGAGCTCGTGAGCGCAAACAGCGATCGCAGTTAAAGGCAATGGAAGAAGGCTGCAAACCTTCCTCCCTCTCAGGCACTTAATGCGACAGTGTGTCAGAGGAACCCGTCGTGCACGCTGCTCTGCTAGGTCTACCAGCCGGTAGCCTAGCCACCGCTTAATCACGGTCTTCGGCGGTCTCAGGCAAGCCCTTCTTGCCGGCCAGTTAATCACAAGGGAAAAATAATAAAAATAAAAGGAACAGTCTCTTTAAATTAAAAAGGAAACAGCAACCAATATATGGGAGCTTTGAAAAACCACATCTATGTCCAAGGACCGACTGAGTCTAAAAAGCGGGAGTCACATGGTGAGGAGGCATGTCATCTAATTTGCAGACTCAGTCCTGATTGGACAATAGACGGAGTTAACCCATATATGGATGCTGTCTCCTCTAGCACGGAGATTGCATGATGTCGCCCACTATCTTAAAAGCTTGCTAACCTCTCAGGTCTGCCTCATGTCAAGAAATTACAATCTAATTGGAGATTAGATTGTAGATACAACTACTTCAGCAATCCAAGATTTTACTTCTGAGCAGAAATATTTACAAATGAGTGCTATACTTAATCATCAAATAGTAAATAGAAACCTTATATTCCAGAGTTTTTGCTTTCTTCTCTAGTCGCTCAATCTCAGTTTTCTGTCCTGTTATAATTTTTTCTCTTTCAGCTATTTTCACTTGTGCAAAGTTCTCCTTGGATACAATGCTGGCATCAAGTTCTTGCAACATGTTCTTTATACATAGAACTAGAACAGAAAAAGATATTTGATTTCTACAGCTGCCTATCTAAACAAGTGATTCTATTTATCATAGAAACATTGAAACAATATAAAATAAATATATATGGTCACTGGGTAAAACTACTGCCATGTTATTATAACCATGAAATGGGTCCTTAACATCAGGGGTGAAATGCTCCCGGTTCGCTCGTGCCTGTCGGTCGCCATAGAGCCGGTCGCCAAGGTAGCGCGAGGCGCTGCCCACCCACCCGGCCGCCGCCATTTGGGTTCTTTTACCCTCTGCGCATGCGCAAAGCGTTCTGTGCATTCGCAGAGGGTAAAAGAACCCAAATGGCAGCGTCCGGGCAGGTGGGTGGCGCCTCGCGCTACCTTGGCGACCGGCTCTACGGCGACCGACAGGTACGAGCGAACCGGGAGCATTTCACCCCTGCTTAACATACTTCGGGCTCCAGACCTGGGCACATAACCAGGTCTCCATGGCATTATGAAAGGCCAACAGGGTTGCAGTCATCCTGATTTCTGAAAGGAGAAATGTTCCAGAAGAGAGGGGCTACAGCAGAGAAGGCACACGTCCTAATACCTATCAGCTACATTCCTTTTTCCCCGTTTTATTTATATAACAATCAATTTTCATCAAACAGTGTGTATTCTGGGTACAATTATATTTAGTCAGTCATATTTATACATCTTCCTTATCTTTAGTCATCATCATATTAATAATATAACAACATTCTAATATAATAACCTTAATACTTAACATTTAACATCATCTTCTTTAACAACTCTCCTCTATACCATTCCCTCCCTTTATATCTCTTCCTTTCTAACTTCTGTTTCTGTTATCTAACCATTGATAAAATGTGTCCCATATAAAAAAATATTCAGTTTCTTCTTTATCCTTAATAGCGTTAATCTATCCATTTCTGCACAATCTAATATTTTTTTAATTACATTCTCCTCAGACGGGGTCTCATCACTTTTCCATTGTTGCACAAATACAATTCTAGTTGCCGTTAATATATGCAGAATCAAGCAGTCTATCATATTTTTCTGGTAGAATGCCCAACAAAAATATCTCTGGTTTCAAGTCTATATGTAGTTTTGTCATTTTTTCCAGCCATGTATGTTGGAAGTGTAATCAAACGTCTGGCTCATACTATCACATGTGATGGACATGCCCAAGAGCAAGAAAATATTGGACAAAAATCATACATGGCTATCAGCTACATTCCTTGGTTGACAGAACCCGTAGCATGCCCAATCTGCCAGATTGAGTTGATGGGTAGAAATGACCGGGAGAAGACGGTCCATTAGGTAATCTGGCCCAAGCCTTAAAGGGCTTTAAAAGTAGCAACCAGCACCTTGAGTTGCATCTGGTAGCCAATGCAGCTCACATAGCAATGATGTTATATGTGTCAAATATCTGACACCATTCAATACCTATACAGCTGCATTCTGCAGTAGTTGAAGCGTCCGAATGCTCTTCAAGGGCAGCCCCATGTAGAGTGCATTGCAGTAATCCAGATGAGAGGTCACGAGGGCATCAGTGACTGTGAGCAAAATGTCCAATCCAAGAATGGGCATAACTGATACACAATCGTAAGGTATGCAAAGGCCCCCAATTTACAACAGGTATAACAGGGAAATTCCAGGTACAGGACTTGGACAAACACACATTCTAAGAGCTTTTTGTGGAAGACTTACCACCTCTTCTGATTATTTTTCAGACTACTGTGTATTTGCTGATTTCAGTAAGCAATCACTCGATTCTTTCCCTCCCATGAGGAACCTCGCAATTTATTCACTTACAGCCAGGACAAGTTGGTGCCAAGTACTTACCGTTTTTGGCAAACTCTTCTGACAGCTTCTGCCGAATGTGGTGTCGCTTTTCAAGCACTTCAATCAGCCGAGGCAGGGTCTGGTCATCATTGATGTCCAGAAGTTCACAGGAAGGCACTGGAGGGAAGCTCTGCAGGAGCAATTCTCTGACCAAGGGGCCTCTGTCTAGACAAACAAAACAGGCCACTTAGTTGAGGGGCAATCCACAAAGATCAGAGTCTGCATTGTTAGTAAAGACAGAACTACATAAGGCAATTGCTAGAAGACATTTCTATTGTTATTAGTCTCAGGTGGTCTAACCCAGGGGTCACCAACCTTTCGGACCTCAGGGACCACTAAATTCATAATTTTAAATTCCGTGGACCACTAATATGATCTGCCTAATGACCGGCTGGGTGGGTGTGGGTAGGTGGTCATGTGACTGGGTGGGCATGGCCAACTCAATGTCACTCACGTCGAGGGGCGCCTCGCTGGCCTCTACTCACCCCTCCCCTCTTCACCTGCCCGCCTGGGCTCCTTAGGGCCCCAACAGGAAGCAGTTGTTGGAGCTAAGCAACCACCATGAGAAAGAGTTGGCAAAACAGCTGGCTCAGTTCAAATTGGATCTGACCGAGAAGGAGGCTCAGCAGAAGCACCTCATTGAGGACTACGAGCATAGGCTTTTCAAGCAGAGGGAAGACCTGCAGGAGTGCAAGGCCAGGTACCAGCGCCTGGAGGCTCAGCGGGCTGAGATGGTAAGCCAGTTCCAGGCCATGATGCTGTCTCACTGGAACGAGGCCCTCCGACTCTTCGCCACCAGTGGCACTTCCCTCCAGCCTTCGCCCAAAGCCCCGCACCAGGAGGCCGAAGCAGACCCCAAGTTGGAATTTCTGTCCCCCCTCCGACCAGCATAAAAAGACCCTGAAGGGGGAGACTCTCTGCAGCAACACAAGCATTCATTGCACATATCCAAGCCGTACTTTGAGGACCCCTGATTTAGTGCAATATAAAAAATGCAAATAATTTTTCTGCGGACCATCAAAATTTTCTCGCGGACCACCAGTGGTCCATGGACCACCAGTTGGTGACCACTGGTCTAACCAACCTAAAGATTTACCTCCATCAACTGGTCCACCTCGGATTTCCAGCTGTCGGGAGAGCTCTTCTCTGAAAGCCTGGTTCTTAAATCGCCGACCAGGAGTTAGTCCACACAGAGGTTTGTCAGCAGGTTGTGCAACCTCCACTTCTTGGGTGAGTTCTGCAAATCTCATGACTTGCTATCAAGATTTTTTTTTTTAAAAAAAAAAGTATTAGAAGAATGGAAGAGTATATTTGTAGCTCAGGCTTGAACTGTGGATTCCTTGGTGCTCTCTGAGCTTGGTTATTTTCTTGTGAACGTTTCTCAAAACCTGCATTTCCCACAAGCCTGGGGATCCCCTGGGGAGAGGGAGTATGTGCAGGCTATACAGTAGTTCCTTGGTACTCGGCATTAATTCGTTTTGGGGGTGCGATGGGTAGTAAAGAGGACAACTCCCAAACAAACCACGAGACTTACCATGTAACCCCTTGTTTCAACCGGAAAGAACCGTCTGTCTGTCCCTTTTCCTATGTCAGCGACCTTCCCTGCATAGCCGACTTCCAGTCCGCCCTCTGTGGCCATCCCCCTCCTTTTGCAGCAACCTTCCCAGCATGGCTGATTTCCTGTTCATTCCCCATAGCTGTCCCCCTCTTCCCCTAGCAGCGTGTTGAGTACTAAACAAAGGTCAAGTACTGGGACATTTTCACATCAAAATGCATCAAGAACCAAATTAAACAAGTTTTGAAGCAGCTGAGTACCAAGGTACCTCTGATTTATACATAATATCTCTCCTAGTGACTTTGCTCTATTTTTATCCATGTTTAATGTCTAACTGATTTTTTTTGAATATTGTTAATTTTGATTTTATTGTCTGCCACCAAGGGTCACTTTGAGTGAGATGAGCAACCATATAAATTTGATAAACAGCACAGATATTCTGAAATGTGAATAGGAAGAATATTCCAGCATTTTAAAAAGTTTCTATAAAGGACAACTACCTCAGTAACAAGGTATATATAGAGTGTGCTACCAGTTTTTATAAATTCAAGCAACTCAAGTTAAACAACAAACTTAAATTACCAAACTCTCATCATAGTCTTCTGCCTTTGGATTCACGCAGACAATCATACGCACTTTACCCTCACCATCAAAATAATTCTTAAAAAGATGAGTCAATTTGGAGTCTCGGTAAGGGACCATCTGAAGAATTAAGCAGAACAAAACATTCTCAGAGTTTAGGAACTGAGAAAGTGAGGAAAGGAGGAAAAACTAACTCTACAGAATAGCAATAGCAATAGCAATAGCACTTAGACTTATATGCCGCTTTACAGTGCTTTACAGCCCTCTCTAAGCGGTTCACAGAGTCAGCATATTGCCCCCAACAATCTGGGTCCTCAGTTTACCCACCTCGGAAGGATGGAAGGCTGAGTCAACCTTGAACCTGGTGAGATTTGAACCGCCGAACTGCAGCTAGCAGTCAGCTGAAGTAGCCTGCAGTACTGCACTCTAACCACTGCGCCACCTCGGCTCCCACTGCGCCACCTCGGCTCAAATAGGTAACTACATACCTTATTGGTTCCATAAGTTTGGTTCTCTCGCAAAGCTTCTATACAGGTTCTTAATGTCATCAGTGATTGATTGATATTACCTGGAAGAGTGAATGGTACTTGTCTGACAACCTTCTGATATGATGCCTACTCATGAAACAGTTTGTAAGAATTTCTTAATTTCCTGTTTTTGAAAGGACATGGGATCCCCTCTCCTATGAAAAGGAAACAGCCACTTTGCATTTTCAATATACTTGCAAAGGATAGGGAAAGAGAAATTTCCAGTTCCAATATAAGGACCATTTTAGCTAAACTTTGGACAGTGGTCAAAAACCTTAGCTAAATTACTATTATGGAAAGTATAAGGGGAAGGTTTACAACAGGGGCCACACCAGGCCAATCTTGGCAGATTCAGCACTGGACTATGAGGAAATCCCGACTCTAGACTAAAGTAGAAAGTACAACAAATTCTAGACGACTATGCCAAACCACTTCCATACAGTTGCCCAGAAAATTGTTAGTTTTTCTAACTCTGAGAAGACACCACAAGTTAGGAAAACTCCACCCAAATAACCCTAACTATCTTCCCAATGCATATCCATCTTTGAAGAAAGGAGGCCTGGAAAGTACTATAATGTATAGATAAATATGCTATTTTACTTTTGCCTAGTAAGAGCAGGGACTGAGAATGTTTCAAATCCTTTGCTATTAAAGTTGAAATAATATTTTCCACCTGAATAGTTTTTCAAAACTGAATTCCATATTAATTTTCCTCCAAGATTTATCTATCACTTACAATAAGAAACAAGAGCTATCTTAGCTCTTGTATAACAGAAAAAACACACAGAACCAAGAGCCAGAAAAACCTTCTGGATAGAGAAGAATCTTTTAAAGAAACTTCCATATTTCTGGTGGGCCCTTGGCCTCTGTGGTCATTTTGTGGCTTCCCTCACATGTCAGTCAGCCCTGTTTCTTTCTGCTGGGAAGGACAATTTAAAAGAGTATCTCCTGCTTGCTTGAGGGAACGGTCCATTTGAATCCAAAACAGAAATCCTTGACTGAAAGAAGACACACACACCCATTCACTGGTATCAAAGCACCCACCAGCTTCACGGAGTCTGTTTCCTTCGGCTTTGGTTCTGTTTGTTCTCTCACTCCCTGCTAGGTCAACCAGTGATAACTGGCTCAAGGATATTAACTCTTTCTCCTGCAAGAGAAGAGATGTTATGGTTTTCAATCAGGAAACTACATATGCATACATAAAGCTGAGAATTTCTGGACTTTTTAAGGAAAGCATACGCTACAGCCAGGATTCTCAGCAACAACTTATCATGACTTGTGCTACTGGTCAAACAATTATCACTTTTTGAAAAGTTGACTAAAGAAAGAAATCATCTGTTTGCTAGCCAACCTTAATTTTACCTGCAGAACATTATCTCCATCTGCACTGAGAGGAGCCTGAGCCAGTTTAATTAGAAATACACTGTGTGAACGACTAGATTCTCGATTCAGTTGAGTATGTGCAATGCGCCTCTTCTTTTGGCCTGTTAAAAGGAAAAAAAATATTTAGATCAAGTAGAGTCCAAAACCATCATAATGGAGTCAGGGCAGAATTTTAGCTATCGTCTCTCAAAGAATATTGTGGACCTGGAATGAATGAAGAAAAAAAACAACCCAACAACAGAAGATTGGAGCACCTTCCCTATCAGAAAAGGCAAAGACATTTAGGCTATTTTCATGATCTTTGTAACATCTCCCCCCCCCCAAACTTAAGATTGGCCCCAACCTGCTAACTTTTAGGAAGGCCCTAACCGCATGGCTGGGCCACTGTGCTTGGCGGATTGGCAAGGGGGGGGGAGCTTTTACAATGGCTTTGATCAGCTTGATGCAAGGATGGATTTTGCTGATGAACATGGTTGTTTTTGTTTTCAAGAGGTTATTTATTTTTATGTATGTATATTGCTCTAACTTTTTTATTGGATTGCTGTTTGTTGTGAGCTTAGGGAGATAAGCGGCCACACAAATACAATCCATTCATCCATCCATATACAGTAGAACTTCTGGTCACGACCATAATTCGTTCCATAACTTTGGTCACAAACTGATTTGGTCGTGACCCGAACCTAATTTTGGAAATTTGGCGCTTACAAAAAAAAAAAAAAAATGGCATGGAAGGGGAAATCAGCCCCGGAAAAAAAAATTGTGAATTTTT
This sequence comes from Thermophis baileyi, assembly GCA_003457575.1. Classification (NCBI taxonomy): domain Eukaryota; kingdom Metazoa; phylum Chordata; class Lepidosauria; order Squamata; family Dipsadidae; genus Thermophis; species Thermophis baileyi. Next base: position 943,742 of record QLTV01000207.1, read on the forward strand.
TGGTCGTAACCAGATTTGGTCGTGGTAAGAAGCGTTCATGACCAGAGGTTCTACTGTACTATAAAAACTCATGTTTGTTTATTTGTGCCCTTTAACTGGGCAAAACAGTGTGCAATAGAGCAACAATTATTAAACCAAGATACCTTAAATAGGCTAACTTATCAAATGCAGGGACTCATTACTCCTGCGGGAACGAAATTTGGGAAAGTTATGGATGTTCAGCCATCAACTTCATTGTGGTCACATGATCATTTCTAATGCTCCTTGACAGCTTCCCACAAGGTCGCAAGTTCCTTGGGTAAGTCTCTCCTACCTACAGAATCTCCCCAATCTTGCATGCCCTCCCTGACCCACAACACACCATATGCACCCCAACCTGTGCCACACTTTCATGCACCCTTCCCAAGCCATGCTGCACCTTTCATGCACCACGTCACACCCTCCCCCTTCCGGCAGCAGCCATTTACCTGTGGGTGGCCTTGAACTTACAACTTCTTGTCAGCTTCCCCACTGACTTTCTCTCTGCAAGCTTCTCATAAGAAAGCAAATGGGGACAGGGGGAGATTTCCAATGCACCATCAGCTTTCCATAAGAAAATTCAATGGGGAAGCCAGCATAAAGTCAGAAGTCACTCCCACTCCTTTTTTGTCCATGTGTGGGCATTCTGTTTCTCTGTTTAGGTAAGGAAATATCTCTGAAATAATGACCCAATGAGACACAAGCTGCCTAGTAAATGCTAAATGGAAAAGGATTAGAGTTAACGAATATGTATTCTGCTATAAATACACCCTTCCAACTCCTTGCAATTTACCACTGAAACTCACACCTGCAAATACAGACAAAAGAGAAATGCTGCACCTTATAGATGAGTTATTTTATAATGACAATCACAAGTCTTTAAAAAGGAAAAAGCAGATCAATGGGACAGTTCAGCATGACTTTTAGTCCGTGGCTCTGTAGCAGGGGGGCTTCAATACAGTGCCCAAGTCCTATTGGGGGCTTTTCAGGGGACAGCCGATTATCTGGTTGGCTAATACAGAAACAAGATGCTGAATAAAACACATTTCCTTTCACCCCTCGTGGCTCTTTTACTCAGTAGCACACTGTCTTCAAAATGATTTAACATGGAGTGTTTAAAGTGACATTTTCAGGAAATAACTCCATTTCTTACCTCTCCAAAACACTTCAAAGGCTTCTTCTGTAGACTTAACTTCTACCTCAGTGCAACCTGCAACATACATGTTGTGATTTTGATCCTCACGGAGAATTTTGGATTGAGGAAACCTGTAACAGGGATATTCCAATGATATCAGTTATCTAAAACAATTAGTCCCTTTTAATAATTTAAATAATACAGCCAAGAGACGAACAGAGGTAGATGCAAGCATTTCGTATTGACTCATCAGTACCTACATTACAATAACACGGTTGAAATCAGCCTCAAGAGCATTAATTAAACCTATAACGCATGCAGGAAAGCAATGGCAAGCCTTACGCCCACGGGAGGCGTAGATTGACATAAAGCCGTTTCTGCACCCACAAGGGGGTCTTCAAACAGTTAATGGCAACTGCCTCAGCAAACCGCTGATATCAGTTATCAATATTTGACAGTTACTTAAGACAATGTTGAATTAGACAGATGCATTCTAGTTTCTGCCGAGACTAACTGACAGCTACTATTAGCTTATCCAGGTAAGCGAAGAGGACAGAGGGAAAAACAGACCGTCCAGATTACACACAGGGATACAAGCATATTCTCTTGTCCATGCAAACTACTAGCAATAAAGAGCAACAGTCACATTACAAGCTTTACAAGGTAGAAAGTAACCATCGATTACTACAAAGGTAGGGAGGGTAATGTCCACATACGTGAAGTCAGCATTCCGCAGTGGAGTGCCACAGTTGTTCCACCTACCAAAGAAAATAATTTCCCCCAGTGACTTTCGTTACTAAATATTCAGCTGAAGAGCATTTCCCTAAGAACCACTGTTATCGTGACAGCTACCAAATCTCTCTGAATGTAGAGCTCAAAACAGTATGATGCCACTACTGTCTTGTTAGATAGGCTTAGAACCGGGCAGAACCTATTTTCCCCAAGCCATAAACCACTGGATCTATAATCTACTATATACATTACCTTTCCTTGAATCTAAATCACTGAACCACAATTTTACTTGCATTTACTATAACTGGCTTGTTAGCATAGTTCCCGATTGAAGAAAAACTACTCACTTTGGCTTTGTGGGATCAAGCGGGGATTCATCCAAAAGATCATAAATGTAGTTGTTATAGATTTCAATGTAAGACACAAACACACTGTAGACACTGTCTTCATCAACATCTTCCAGTTTACAATTATCTTGCACATTGATCATGTCAGCAATTTCAGGATCTACTTGTCGCCTGCCAAGGTGAGAGTCATCTGCAGTTATCGCTTCAATGAAGCATCCATAACATTCCTGAATTATCCTAGTCAGTCAGAGCCACTTACTTGCCCACTGGTGCCTTGGGAACTGGAAATGCTTCTCTTTTCTGGCGTTCAAGTAAAGCATCCACTTCACATTGTATCTCAACTCCATTCTTATCATCAAGTTTGAAGACCTGGGGATTAAGGGTCACAGGAAAAATAAGGGGTTCCTTGCCAAGAGATACCCAGAAAGTGTTATTTAACTAGTTATGCGACAGTAATGAAAGCAGTTAAGCCCCCCAATCCTGGCCAGAATTGCTTGAGTTCAGTTGAAAAGGGGGATGACTTTACTTGAGACTGGCAGGCCTGCCTCACTACCACAATTTTAACAAGTTCAAAATGCATCAAGTACAATCTTCAGAACAACCTATTCTCAGCGAACTGTTTGTGGAAATAGGGGGGGATTCTTCATCTTCACTTGCTTTTTTCCTTCTCTTTCCCAATTTCCCTTCTTCTTTTCCTCAAGGTCTTATGGTTGTCAATTTTTAGGCCCTCTTATTTATTTGTGCTAACCTGCCAATTCCCAAGACTTGGAGACTAAACTCACGTAGCGCTTGGCCTGAAAAGGCGCGATGCTGTTGAAGATCATGTCCAAGCAACGAGGAAGCAGACCTCCCTCACCAGGCGATCCTGTCATAGTGTGCGTTTTTCCACTCCCCGTGACTCCATATGTAAAAAGGAGGCCTAGAATTCAAAAGCACAGAGACACAATTTTGTTATATACTGTATGAAAATACTTTACCATCATTTTTTTGCCATCTAATGAGAAACTTTTAAACATAGCACAAGTTACCAAGATGTCCAAATCATCAGTTGTCAATAGACTTTGCAATGCAGTTAACAAGTACAATCAATGTGCATGAAGAAAGTGTTATGAGATGGATCTTCTGGTCTAAAACCTAATGCTCAGAAAGACATTAAACAAGGGGAGGTTGAAAAATTATTTTCTTAAGTTTCTTTTGAAGAAATGGGCATGAAATAGAACTTGCAGGTTTGAAAGTAATTATTAAAAATTGTGTTTAAAAAAGTGTTCAAAAGTGCATCAGCACTAGAGACAGTTTATAAACAGATGTTTTCAAGTCCTGAGCAATATAATTTAGGCATATTTCATTCTAAAGGAACAGACCAAAGAAGATCCATGCGGTCGTCTTGGCAATGAATCAGATATGGTTTTTCCTAACCCTTCTTTTTAACCCTAACCCTTCTTCCAAGTTTTTTTTTTAATTTCTCAGTCTTACAAATGAGGTCTTTTACTACCATATTCAATCCTGTTTCCATATTATAAAACCTTTGATTCAAAAATTTCAAATTTGAAAAGGTAATTCTGAGCTCAAAACTACGGTATATATGTGTTCTGGGAGCTTTATTCATAGTTCTGAGCACTATGATTAAGCTACTTAACCCTTCTTTGACAAATTTCCACTATGTACTACTGCTAATAGTTAGTAGTATAGCAGGAAATAAGTTGTTCATATTGTTTTTTTTAATTAGTTATTGCATCTAAGCAAGAAGGGGAAAGGATACATACAAGTGTATTAACAATCTACTGTGCTTCCCCGAAAATAAGACAGGGGCTTATATTTTTTTGACCCCCGAAATATGGCCTCGGCCTTATTATCGGGGGGGGGGGCTTATTATTTTGGGGGTGCAGTAGGTGGCGAGCATGGGACTGCATGTCCCATCGCCACCGCCTCGTGGAGCAGGACTCAGCAAGGCTTGTTGTGCCGTTGCATGCACGAACTGCAGGACTGCAGCAAACTTCATCATACCGGCACAGCTGGGGTCCTGCTGCCGTTGGTGCATGCAAGGGCACAACAGGCCTTGCAGAGTCCTGCTCCACGAGGCAGCGGCGGTGGCGTGACGAGTCTCACAGAGACTCATTTCTGGCAGGTGGGACATGTTGGGCCGCGAGACACGTGTCCTACCTGACACTTGTAGCTCTGTCACGTTCCTCGGTTTTGTGTCCAGAGAAGCCCATTGTAAAAAAAAAAACTACTCNTTGGTGCATGCAAGGGCACAACAGGCCTTGCAGAGTCCTGCTCCACGAGGCAGCGGCGGTGGCGTGACGAGTCTCACAGAGACTCATTTCTGGCAGGTGGAACATGTTGGGCCACGAGACGCGCGTCCTACCTGGGACTTGTAGCTCCGTCACGTTCCTTGGCGTTGTGTCCAGAGAAGCCCATGGTAAAAGAAAACTTCTCGCGAGTTCAATCAAACTTCTCGAACTCGCGAGAAGTTTTCTTTTACAATGAGCTTCTCTGGACACAATGCCGAGAACGTGACGGAGCTACAAGTGTCAGGTAGGACGTGCGGCGCGCGGTGGGGCGCAATTTGGGAGTGGCGGGGCGGGGCGGGGCGGGCCGCGAGACGTGCGTCCTACCTGGGACTTGTACCTCCGTTGCGTTCCCCGGTGTTGTGTCCACTGACCCTCCCCCGCCTCCGGCACTCGAGCGAAGCGGGAGGGTGAAGA
>QLTV01000207.1:989388-1003391 GCA_003457575.1 Thermophis baileyi
CCCTCCCCCTGCGCAGCAGCAGCAGCAGCAGCAGCCAGGCGGTCCTGCGTCTCCCGCGCCTGCGCCTCGCTTGCTTCCGCCCCCGCCCCCCCCCCGAAGGCGCTTCCGCCGAAGGAAGGCCCGGCGTGGCCTGGAATGAGGTGGCCGCGGGTGGCGCGTTGCTTTGCCCTCGGACGTTCGGCTCCCTGCTTTCTGTTGCCTTTGCGCCGTTTGTGTAAAAGTTTTCGCCGCAACGGGGAGCTGAGGAGGCTGCAGTACGAGGCTTCTCTAAGCAGAGAGGCCGAAGGCGCCTCTTCGGATAGATCTTAGTGGGGGACACTAAAAAGCCAAGAGAAGCAAGTGCCTCCCTGTAGAAGGATGGAAACAGACGCGCACGCGCACACGCACAGAGGGAGCAGCTCCCCAGTTTTTGCCCAGCCAGAACGGCGTCCCTAAAAGACGTGGTTGAAGTGCCCTTATGCTGCGGCCTGCATAGGCAGCCCCGGAGGCCTTCCAGGGAGGCTGCCCAGAGCTGAGCTGGGGGAAGGCAGGGCTGACGGGGCCAGGCTGGGAAAAGCTGCCCACGGAGGTGCAGGTGAAGCCACCAACAGCTTAACTGTTTTGCCTGAAAACATCTACCTTCTTGTGCATCCAATGGCAGAACTGTTTGTCAGCCTCAGCATCATCCAGTTAAGGGCCTCTATGAAGAAGGGCTCGGCTCAGACTGGGCATTTTGCATGAGTGGACAAAGGAAAGTGTGGAATCAAAACTCAGAACCCAGAGCAAATAATCAAGGCTCACCGCAGTGATTTCTCAAGACCTGAGGGGTCTCTTCCAAAAGAATAATGGGAGACACACCCAGGCGTTCATACATTTCAGAAAGAGGAGTAAAGGATGCATGCTTGTGCATTCACAAGTAATATAATAGATCTCAGGTTACTTCTGGTCCCTACAGGAGTTATGGTCTAAGAAGAAACGTTTGCATCTTCAAATTCAGGGAATGCAGTGAGAATGTTCTGTTAAAAGTAGTAGTTGCCAGGGCACCTTTTTTTTTTTTTGTCTTAAACTGTTTCATTCATTTGCAAACTGATTTTCCCCACAAAAGTCAGGGTCCCCTTAGAAAGAACTGAGTTTCAGTTCCTTCCGTGGTTTATAAACTCTAGAGCTGACTCAACAGGAACAGCTTTCAGGCCTTGTTTAACAAGCTGACAAATATCCACCCTCCGCCCCACAGAGAAAAATTAGAGGAGATATTCTGTGATTAACCTGCTTTTTTCAATTAACTTCTGGAAGAAAGGCACACAAGCTAGCTCTTCTGGTTTACTAAGATAACAAGCTCACTAAGCAAGGCAAGAAAGTCAGCTGGGTAACTTTGGGCCAGTCACTTACTCTCAGCCCACAGGAAAAGAGGAGGAAGGAGTATTAGGTATGTTCACCACCTTGATTTACTTATAAAAGCAGGATAAAAATCTAATAAATACATGAAGAAATAAAACTTTCAGCTCTAACTCCAATCAAATCATAACTCCCCTCTTGTGCTGTAGCAGCATCCAGGACACTTAATCCTCCTTCACCGATATCTGACCTTCTTTGCCTAAACTGAACAGCTCCAGGGAGGAGGAGGAGATTTCAGGACTCTAGAATTTGCCCAACAAAAGCAACCCCTCGGGGAGGCGAATTCTGTAGATCTGTGAGTACAGGTAGTCCTTGATTTACGAGTATAATTGAGCCCAAAATTTCTATTGCTAAGTGAGATGTGTTAACTGAGTTTCGTCCCATTTTACGATCTTACCATGTTAAGTGAACCACAGAAGTTCTTAAGTTAGTAACACGGGCAATGGCTTTGGTTGTCAGAAAGTCACAAAAGGTGATCACATGATCCCGGGACACTGCAAAGTTGTAAATATGAGTCAGTTGCCAAGCGGATGAATTTTGATCATGTGACCATGGGGATGCCGCAAAGGTTGCAAGTGTGAAAAATGACCATAAGTCACTTTTTTCAGTGCTGTTGTAATTTTGAACAGTCAGTAAACGAACTCTTGTAAATTGAGGACTACCTGTACATTCCAGGACAATTTTTTTTAAAAAAGATTTTGATTTTCTATTGTTTACATTTTGTTAGTGCTTAATAAACATCACGTCTGGGTTATTCAGTTTGCTTAACAATACAGATTACATTCTTAATCGCCACCTCTTTTTTTCCAACCACTGGTAAAATAAAATCCATGTTTGATAATATTCTGTGTCTTCTGTTTAATCTTCAGCGTCTGTCCATTTCTGCACAATCTTCCTAATTATCTCGTCTCGTGATGTTTCTTCATTTTTCCAATATTGTGCAAATATAATCCTCGCTGCTGCTAAGACGTGCAATATTAAATATATAGTTTGCTTATCAGGTTTTTCTGATATACCTAATAAAAACAGTTCAGATTTAAAATCTACATGTTTTCCTATCATCTTTTCTAACCACTTGTGTATTTTTGCCCAAAACTTTTTTGCTTTTACACAAGTCCACCACATATGATAATAAGTGCCCGTTTTTTGGTTACATTTCCAACATTTGCTAGACATATTTTTAAACATTTTAGCTAATCTAGCATGTGTTAAGTGCAATTTTATATACATTTTCTTTGTAAGAAGTTGCCATTGTCAATTAATAGTTCCTTTCCCATAAGTTTTGCCATTTCTCTAATTCTATATTATAAGCAAAGTTTTTTACCCACGGTATCATTGTGTCTTATACTTGTTCGTCCTCCATTTTCCAGTTTAGTAAAAAATTATATATTTTCTTAATTATTTTTCATCAGAGTTCAACAATATCTGATTATAAAAGCCATACTTTTTCATGTCTTTATCGTATCTAGATTGTATTTGCAATTGAGGCCACTATGATAGTATAACGCCCTGGTCTTCAAGCTCTTGTTTAGATTTTAATTTCCCCTCAGTGTTCAAAATATCTTTATATGTCACAATTTTTTCGAACTTCACCAGATTTGGGTATGCGTTGAGAGCCATTCTGGGATTTTCGAATAAATCTTAGGTTTTATTTTTCCCCATACAGATAATAGTTTCTTATATAGTGGTTTTGAAAGTATCTGTGAATTTTATTCTTCTCATACCATAAGAAGGCGTGCTATCCCAGTTGTAAATCATGTCCTTCTAAATATAACAGTCTCTTATGTCTGAGGGTTATCCATTCTTTTAGCCATGTTATCACACATGCTTGGTAATAAAAAGCCAGTCTGGTAATCCAAATCCTCCATTCTCTTTAGATTCTTGTAACATTTTCAATTTAATTCTCGCTTTCTTTCCTTGCCAGATAAATTTCAGGATCAGTTTATTCAAGTCATCAAAGAATTTCTTTTCAATTTTTATAGGTGCTGTTTGGAACAGGAAAAGCAATTTTGGAAAAAAATATTCATTTTTACAGTAGCAATCCTTCCCAACATTGATAAATGGAGATTTTTCCATTTTTCCAAATCTAATTTTATTTGCTTAAATAGTTAACTTATATAGTTATCTTCTTTTATCGTTGCACATCTTGCTGTTAGGTATATTCCCAAGTACCGTATTTAACCACCTTGACTATTTGCAAGTCCACTTTTTCTGACAATTGTTCTTTTTGTTTTTGTATAAGGTTTTTGACTATAACTTTAGTTTTTTCTCTATTTATTTTCAATCCTCCTACCTGTCCAAACTCCTCTTTTTTAATAGTTTAGGAATTGTCTCCAATGGTTCTTCTACAATAAATACTAAATCGTCTGCAAATGCTTATAATTTATATCTTTCCTCTCTTATCTCCATTCCTTTAATTTCTGAATCTTGTCTAATATTCCTGTTCAAGACTTCCAAAGTCAATATAAGTAGTAAAGGCGATAGCGGGCATCCTTGTCTTGTTCCAGGACAATTTCTTAATCCAATTTCTTCAAACTTTGTTCCTGTCCTGGCAACGCACTTGGTGTTCTAGTTCCTTAGTATCTGTCCTGCAAATCCTACATTCAGTACTGAGGCACAAATTAGCAGCAACATTAGCATCTAACAAACAGCGTAAGATTCGGTAGCTCTCTTTTGGCAAAGTGTCCACAAGGCTACCAGCATGGAAAGCTTTGAAAGGATAGTTAAATCATGAAGTGTAAAGCCAACAAGTGTGAAAAACATGGGGCTGTGTGGGTGCAAAGGTACATGTAACTATATTTTTTAAAAAAAACACCTGTTGCCCTTATCAAGCTCTGCAGGACTAAATGGGCACCTGGCTCGACGCAGCCTCAGGGTCCTCCCAAAAATGACAGGATGATGCAGCTTGTAAGTGACAGGACGGACAAACCCTCGTGGGTAGAACTGTATAAAACTTTAATACAAAGCTGGCTACAAAAGAAACCTCTTCCCAGCCCATAGGGCTTTTCAAGAATTGTCCCAGGGCTTGGGCAGGCTGACTGGCATCTGCAACGGGAACCTGGCTTGCAGAGAGAGCAGAGGAGGGGTGCAGCCCAAGTGCACAGAACCGTTCTCAGCACTTGCTGTTAGCTGGAGGGGAAACACGGCTCTGCAGAGGTGGAAGTTTGGGGGAGAATGGCTGAAAGAGCTGCAGGTGTCTGGATGCACCAGGGCAGAGATTCATTCTCCGCTCTTGCCCCCTGGTGCATGGATCAGTAATAGGTGCCCCCCAGCCCCAACTCTTTGGGCTCCAAGGATCCGCTGAGATTTCGGGTCAGGTCCCCTTCCTGAAGGAAGAAAAGGCCAGCTGGCTAGGAGTCGCAGGCTTGGCCCCAACTCAGGCGGAGGGAAGAAGTGAGGGGGCTGCTACCTGGCTTGGCTGGAATGCAGAGCAGCCACAGTGCTGGCACGATGGGGACTCCCGCGCCGGATGAGCGGGGCTGAAGCCGAGTTGATGGCCAGTCCATGGAGGTCAGCACGGTGGAGAGGAGCTGCAACAGATGGGAAGGGGAAGCTGCTGTACATGGTGCCTGCGACGTTTCCAGGGTGGGACAGGCAATTCAGGGAGCCGGGGCTCATGTACAGGGGTCTCTTGCTCGATGAAACTCTGTCTGGAAAAGGAAACGGCGTCTGGAGGTCTTGGCCAGAAGCAGGCAGGATATCTGCAACTCCGTAAATGGACCCTAATCTCTTCTGCACCCCAAGATCCACAGCAGCTACAAGTCCAGAACCCCCTTTCTGCCCCTTTTCTGTGGCCAAAATGGTTGCCGGAGGTGAGGTGGTTCTCAGGGGCAGAATGGCCTTGTAGCCAGGACTGACTGTAGGAAGGTGCACAGCTTCTTCCTCCCCCCCCGCCCCCCCCACCCCATTGTTGGCGGTCTAATCCAGATCCAAACTGCAGAGCCAACACTGTTTCCTCCGCACAGGGCCAAAGGGGGCAGGGAAGCTCCCCAGGCTACGTGGGTGCCTAGACAAGTCTCTTGGCCTGGCCCAACTAAGCTACTTTCTAGAGCCCTTGTGCTCTCCTGAGCCCTGGAACGCTGCCAGGCAGGGAAGGCCCCTGCAGGGATCCCCAGCTCCCAGCTAGACACTCACTGCCTTCTGCTTTATTCTTGGCACTGGCAAAGCGCCGCCCTCCTGCTTTCAGCATCCGCGCCAGAGTGCAAGGTTCGCCCACCATGGCTGTGCCCAGCCAGCTGAGGTTCCTGGGTGGCTGGAAGTGGAGTTGTGGCTCACGAGGGGGGCCAAGGCCCGAGAGGGCTCCCAGGATAGTTGGGATGAAGCCTTGGTTTCCCAGCAGCTGGACTCGTGCTGTGGGTTGCTGCTGCAGGATCTGGCGGCCGAGCTCCTGAGCCGAGCCCCTCAGGAGGGAGAGGGGGACAAGGGTCATCAGCTCCTGGGTGTTGTGGTTGTTGAACACATCCTGGAGAAAGTTGGGCTGGAAGACAAAAGCATCAAGTTGAAGTTTTGGGAAAACAACCTTCCTGTGCCATCCACCGGTACCCACCAGGCTCCGAAAGGTGCAGATTTTCTGCAATGACTCGCCCTGCCCTGTAGGAGGCAGGTTGTCTAATGCCTCAGATTGGGAAATGAGAGCCGGTTTGGTGTCGTGCTTAAGGCACCAGGTGAGGAGTCAGCGGAGTGACCTCAGGTCGGTCCCTCTCTCTTAGCCCGAGGAAGGAGGCAGTAACAAACCACTTCTGAAAAACCTTGCCAGGAAAGTTGCAGGGACTAGTCCAGGCAGTTTCCAGGAGTCAAACGTTGACTCAAAGGCACACCACAAATCAGAAAATCATTAACGGCATATTTGAGCCCTTCCAAATTAGGCAATTGATTGCTATATTATCTGGACGGGCAGGAACAAGTCCTAGCAGTCATTAGATCACATCAATGGAAGCAAGAGCTCCAGGGGATTCTGCTTCGGTCTTTGAGTAATCTCCTCTTTCAGACACCAGCTTTAAGATGGTTGCAAACACACCCTGGCACAGAAGAGAAGGAGAAGGAACAGAAACGGAGGACCAGAAAGAGAGGCCGAGGGAGGGAGGGAGGGAGGGAGGGAGGAGTTTAGTCCCAAGCAAAGACAACCAGAGAAATCCCACAGCCCCAACAAATACTTCACAGGATGTCACACTGAAGACCGTTCTAAAAACCTGAACATAGAATAATCCATTTAGGTTAATTGGGGGGGGGGCAGACTCTGGCTGAAAGTTGGGAAAAACTAATGGCAGTAAAAACAGACTGAAAGTCGAAGCAGTGGGCTCCCATTCATCGGATGGGAAGGCTTTATTCTGGATTTCTGCCCTGAGCTGGGCTTGCATTGCATGGCCAAATGGTCCTGCCCAGCTACAGGCTGCCTTGAGTTTCCCCACTGGACCACGTTGGTGCCCAGCCCTTCCCCGGGATGACAGGCCTGTGCAGGTGGTCACCTGGCATTCAGAGACATTGATGTGGGGCCTCTGGACTTCCACAGGCTTTGGCTCGGCGCTGCGCAGCAGGCGGGTCAGCTGGTCAACAATGCCAAGCCCCCGGATGAGGTTTTCTCGCCGCAGGAGGGCCTTGACCCTCTCGACTTCCTCTTCCTCCACTATGGCTTGGGGAGTCATGCTGTCATACTGTATGGCGGCCATCTGGGAAGCAGAACGGCAGCTTGTTAATTCAAAAATTCACATATGCCCATTTAAATTAACTTTTAAACACTTTCCAGAAAGCAAAACCAGAGGCTCTTTGATTCTCTAAGATTAGAACTGATGCCGGTGGGCTCCAGCCCCAGCTTCCTTGGCTCGTGCTGGCCCCCACTTTGGCCAGCTGCTCAGCAGCTCCAAGGCTGAGGGGTTCTTGCTGATTCCTGAGCACACCAGGCCCCACTGAGGCCGCTGCCCTGGTCTGGGCCCTCTGCACATCACCCAAGGGCAGCCAGCCAGCCGAGGGAAGGGGCAACCCACTGTCCTCAGATTTCAGCCCCCCCGGCGGCTTCTTTTGAAGGCAACACCAATCAAGATCAGTTTCTATTTCTCCCACGTTCATGCAGCACTGTGTGGAACTCCACCCGGACTCCATTTGGGCAGAAGTCCATGTATTTGCCGTGCAGAAGCGAAGGGAATGCCCCACCCCCACCCTGCTCGCAGGGCACCTTGGGGCTCCAGGTCTTGCTGTGGCTGTATGCCATTCGGGTGAGGGCAGCCTTGCCCTTGCTCTTCTCCTGAGCCTTCTCTCCAGCCGACTCCCCCTGCAAGCTCTCCTTCACTTCCCGTTTCTTCCTCCCAGCTGTGTTCTCCCTCTGCTCCTGCTTCTGACGGATCTCCTCCAGCTGCTGCCTGGGGCGGGAAGGGCCACGCAGTCAGCAGTCACACAGACTGCTCTTACACTTGCAGAGTTTCATTAGGATCCAAAAGCCCCATTTCTTCCCCCCCCAAGCCCCCCCCCCAGCTACCTGGCACACTCTTCTCTGGCCTTGGAGGCCACCGTCTCTTGGAAGAGGGATCCACTGTGCTTGAAAAAAGGGCTGTACTTTTCAGTGCCATGTGAGGGAAAGATGCGCCGGTAGTGGCCCAGGTGGCTGTTCTCGTACTTCTCTGCTTGGGCCAGCCAGGCGGCCTGGCTGCTCTCCATCTGTTCACGCCTGGAAGAGAACAAAGAGCTGGCCCTAAACCACAGACCCGCTGGGCCATAATCCAAAATGTTAATAAACCTCAACCTGAATGTTGAAGAAAGTAAAAGTCAGTTTTTGGTTTTCTTAGAAAATCTGTGTGCACAATTATCAGGCAACTATTAGTGTGCAGAATTATTATGCAACTAAATGAAAAATGAAAATTTTCCCATCTTGTTTGTTTTCATGTTAAAGTGAGAATAATAAACAAACAACTCAAAATGTATGAATAAACTTTTCTGACATTTAAAAAAAATCAGTGACCAATATAGCCACCCTTCTTTTCAATAACAGTCATAAGCCTTCCATTCATGGAGTCTGTGAGTTTCTTGATCTGTTGACAATCAACTTTTTGTGCAGCAGTACCCACAGCCTCCCAGACACCGTTCAGAGAGGTGTTTTCCTTCACCATAAATCTCCCGTTTAAGAAGGACCCACAAGTTCTCAATAGGGTTTAGGTCAGGTGAGGAAGGGGGGCATGTCATCATTCTGTCATCTTTAAGGCCTTTACTGGCTAGCCACACAGTGGAGTACGTTGATGATGGAGTATTGTCCTGCATAAAAATCATGGTCTTCTTGAAAGATAAAGACTTTTTCCTCCAGCTTGAAGAAAGTGTCTTCTAAAAACTGGCAGTAGGTTTGGGAGTTGATTTTGAGTCCATCTTCAACCCGAAAAGGTCCAGCTAGCTCATCTTCAATAATACCAGCCCATACCAGTACCCCACCTCCACCTTGTTGGCGTCTTGAGTAGAAGTGGAGCTCTGTGCCCATTACTGATCCAACCACGGGCCCTTCCATCTTGTCCGTCAAGGGTCACTCTCATCTCATCAGTCCCTAAAACCTTTGAAAAATCTGTCTTCAGATATTTCTTGGCCCAGTCTTGCCATTTCAGCTTATGTGTCTTGTTCAGTGGTTTCAGCCTTCTTTACCTTGGCCATGTCTCTGAGCACTGAACACCTTGTACTTCTGGGCACTCCAGGTAGGTTGCAGTTCTGGAATATGACCGCACTGGAGGATAATGGGTTCCTAGTAGTTTCACGTTTGATTCTTCTACATCTTTGGCAGTTTTTTTCTCAACACATTTCTTGCGTCCTTGATGACTATTTGCAACAAAATTTTGATGGTTTTGTGATCACACCCCAATATCTTAGCAATTTCAAGAGTGCTGCATCCCTCTGAAAGACTTTTTACAATTTTTGACTTATCAGTGTCAGTTAAATCTCTTTTTTGGTCCATTTTGCCTGAGGAAAAGAAGCTGCACACCTTGATATAGGGTGCTGCTCTCCTTAGGCCACACCCTCCCTCAATACACAAATACAGATCACCTGAATGTGCTTATATCCACTAAGCATTCCAGTTTATACAGCTTGGAGGTGGAAATATGCATAAAAATGATGATATGGTCAACATACTCACTTGGCTAATACAGGTAGTCCTCAACTTATGACCTCAATTGAGCCCAAAATGTATGTTGCTAAGTGAGAAATTTGTTAAGTAGGTTTTGCCCCATTTTATGACTGTTCTTGCCACAGTTGTTAAGTGAATCACTGCAGTTGTTAAACTAGTAACACGGTTGTTAAGTGAATCTGTCTTCCTCATTGACTTTGCTTGTCAGAAGGTCACAAAAGGTGATCACATGACCCCGGAACACTGTAAGCGTCATAAATATGAACCAGTTACCAAGCATCCGAATGTAAATCACATGACAAGTGGGGATGCTGCGATGGTCATAGGTGTGAAAAATGGTCGTAAGTCACTTTTTTCAGTGCTGTTGTAACGTCAAACAGTCACTAAGTGAACTGTTGTAAGTTGAGGACTACCTGTAATTGTGCAGAGTTCAGATTCTCCGCTTGCTCTATGACTGTCTCCCCTGCGGTGGCTGGACAGAGAATGGCGAGGGCCCTCTGGGAAAGGCCACCACAAACCTGGCAGGGGCTCAGAGCTACCTGGCCTCTCGGGGCTGCTGGTGGGGCTGCAGAAGGCGCTCCTTCACCCGCCTCTTGTCTTCTTCCAGCACCTTCTTCTTGTCACAGGCCCGCAGGTTGATGAGATTGATTGCATCGCAGAGTAAGGCATCCTTCACTTCCCGGTCCAGACGTGAGTCCGTGGTAAAGCTGGGAGAATGGTTGACCTGAAAGAGTGATCAAAGACACCCCCACCCCAAGGCAGCATTTGCATTCATTTTGACCTGAGGAACCAGGGGAATCACAACATCTCTTTGATCTCTCTTCTTGTTTTTTAATTTCCTAAAAAAAACAGCTTGTACGTAGGACCTAGGTTAGGAGAGAATACTACTAAGAATATCCCAAAGGTGCTTTTTCAAGAGGCAACTGGACTTTCTGGTTTTTCTTTGAAGTCGTTTTGCTTCTCATCCAAGAAGCTTCCTCAGCTCTGACCAAGAGGCTTCTCATCCAAGAAACATCTTCAAAGAGAAACCAGAAAGTCCAGTTGCCTCTTGAAAAAGCACCTTTGGGACAACCATGACCTGGATGACTGGGAAGCTCCATAGACACTACTAAGAATAAAAGATGGGTATCCCTTCAGGCAGCGGAAACTGTTCCTTTGGGTCTCAAAGAGAAGTGCTCAGAAAATTCTCTGCTGAAGGGGATGATGGGAAGGGCTGGCAACAGAAACTGAGTGGACGGTTCTTAATTTGAAATATCTGTTTCTACTGCTTGATGGATGTTTAAAAAGATTGCCCTACTTCATCCCCAACTTTCAAAATCTCTGAGGACCACCTCATTCCTATTTCCTTCAAAATTCAACAGGTGCTAGAGCAGGTAAACCAAAGGGCAACCCTTCCTGCTTCGGATGGACACTTCATTTAATTTATATCTCACCCATCTCACTGTCGAACGGCTTTGGGAAGGATATCTACCTCCAGAAGCCACGGTTTGAGTTTCCGATCAAGGAGGATGTCAAAGCCCAGAATCTCAAAGCAGGCACAACCAGAGATGTGGTTGGGGAAGCAAGTGCGATAGTTGTGCTTCAGAACTGGGTGAGCAGCAATGAGTGTTTTGATTATGATGTCCTCAATGTCCCGCCACAGTTCAGCTGTGTCATAGTTGTGCTCCCGCATCCAAGTGTTCAGGGTGGACAGCTTCCTGTTGAGTCAGGGGAGGGAGAAGAGCTGCTGCAGGGCCAATTCTACTCCAGCACTGCCCCAGGATCACTGAGCAACAGCCTCCCCCCCCCTCTGGGAACTCTAGGCCCTTCCAAGGGAGCCTGGCTTTCCCTTGGTGTGCAGCCACATCCCTCCCAGTCACAGAGGGGTGCAAAGAGAAGCCTACGGTTGCCAGCCTTGTCCAGGGTGGGTACAGCCATTTGCTCTAGGACAGAGAGACTTCTCCCAGCTCCTTCTGAGATGGAGATCGTGACAGAGCCTTTCCCACCAGGATGCAGGTATGCCTTGTTGCCCCCCTCAGGAGCCACACAGATGGGGCAAGTCAACTACTTTTTTCAAAGCAGCCGTTTCACGGAGTTGAGGAAAGTGGAGTTTCCTACAAATGGGCACCTGGTGTCCTATTTCCCCCCCCCCCCCAGTCCCTACTAGCAGAAGTGCTGCTTCCTCTCCTGCAAGGGAATGGGTACAAGCAATACCTCTTGCTGCCCGTGTTGTCATCCCGCACAAAATTCTCATTATGCTTGTTGATGGCATAGTTGGTCAAGTGCATACAGATGTCATCCTGTGAGAGAGACGTTGGGAGGGGGAGCCTGATTCTCCACTCCTGAAGGCCCCTGGAATTCTCCCCTTGCCCACCTGCTTCACCGTCTCCTTGTTCCCCGGTACCACCAATGTCCCAGTCCAGGGAGCCCTGCAGGCCCAAGGATGGCGTTCACCATGTCAAGTTCTCCATAGTCATTCCCAAAGCCCCATCAGACACCAACAGCTTATCTTCCTACAAAGCGAATGCCAGTTCCTGGGCTTCTTTACCAGGTTGCTGCTGTTGGGCTCGATGTACCTCATGGTGGCAAAGCGGGCCAGCCCCTCCTCATAGACAAAGATCTTCAGGGGGTCGCAGGAGGTGACCAAGACATAAATGCGCATGTCAAACTTAAAGCCATCAATGAGGAAGGGCTACAAAGAGAGGATGAGAGACTGAAGGAAAGGAACAATTCCCAGCTGGCTGATTCTAGCCCCGAGGACCCACAGACGAGACCACATTTTCAACTGTCTGGGTTCTCTTGCTCTCTGTCCCAGGGCTGGACAACTGTTGGCCCCCAGGCTCCTGGGCCTACCTTAGTAATATACTGCTGGCAGATCATGTGCTCGCCATGCTTTATTTCCTTGGGGTTCCGGGTAATGAAGATGCCTCGCCCCTGGCAGCCACTGTCCGGCTTGCAAATGTACGTCCTGTTCTTCCTCATTCGCCCATAGGCTTGGAAGTCCCCATAGCTGCAGAAAGACAACACAGGACTGGCATGTAACTGACCCGCGTGCCCCCAGCGTCCCATGCCATGTCAACTGAGAGGATTCCCTGTGGCTGGCACAACCACCGCCGCCTCTCATTCACTCACTCAGCTGGCAAGCACCAGGTGCGAGGGAAGATGCAGTACTCCTTGGGAAAGAGCCTCAGCATCCGGTTGAGGTTGCGGGCCAGCAGGTCCTTGCGGCAGATCTCGGCCATGCCAGGAAAGTGGTTGATTTTCTGGAATGAAGCAAAAGCAGGAGAAGGAAATGGAAGCGCCTTGGCACAGCTTTCGTTTTGTTGCTCTGCAGAATGCTTTGCCCCACTTTTCAGTCACGGAATCATCTTCCCAAACAGCTTCAACATTTAAGAAAATAATTATGAACACATGTAAAAAAACCAAAATAACAATAACAAAAAATAAAGGCACATTAGCAACTTTTCATTCATTTCACCCAATAACTAAACAAAGTGAATTGCTACATATATGGGGGTGGGGGTGGGAATACTATAGATAGGAACCCAGCTATGGCCCCCCTCTGGTGAGTCCCTATTCTCATCCTTCTGAGGCTCTTCTAATCTTTTCCCACTGTTGGGAGCTACATGGAACGGGCAGTATAAGCCCTGCCATGGGATATCCCAGATCCTAGTGCCTCTCCCTCTCCCTTTCCATCTCCCAACTCCTCAGCTCCAGGAGAAGGCTCCCCGCTTTAAGAACTTGCAGTCAGCCAGCCTTCCCAAGCTATAAAAGAACTGAAATCAGAACTTAATTTTCTCCACTCCCTTCACCCTGGCTGTGCTGGGTACCTGAAACCTCTTCATTTCCATGACACGCTCCAGTGAAACTGAGCAGTCAGTCCAGTAAACAGTCCACTCCTCATCCTCCCCCACTTCTTTCAGGCCACAGCGCCGGGCAGCACGCCTAACTGCAGCAAAGTAAACAGATGGACAAAGCTGGTTCCAAGAGGCATCCGATGATCTTCTGGCCTTGCTTGCAGGACCAGAAGCTACAGGCACTTGAGCATCAGGAAGGATCGTTCAGATTATTCAACCCCTCCAAGGGAGTCCCTGGAATCCTCCCTTTCCCAGCAAGCGATCCAGTGGCTCTCCTGGCCCAGATTAGACAGCACTGGCTCATTCCTGCATTACTGCACAAAGCTAATAAAGGAACTGCAAAAGCCGACTCCTGCCTGCTTCTTCCCAGAATGCCAGGTGTGCTGCTTCTCCCCTCCCCCACTCCAGAAAACCCCGGAGATTTCATTCTTTATACAGGAGAGAAAATCAGGTTACCTCTAGTTATTTCACTTTTGCTTTGATTCTGTGCCAATCTCTGTGCCCGAGTGTGCAGAGGAAAGCGCCAAAGAAGCCGCCTTTACTCACCGCTTTCGTATTTGCAGTTCGCGAGGTTGATGGAAAGCAGCCTAGGAGGAGAAGAGAGAAGGGCGTCGCGCCGGGCGGGAGAGGGGGCAGCCGGCGCTGCTGGCCTCCCACGAGGAGAAGCCCCGGCCGGCCGGCCGGCCGGCCGCAGGAGGAGG
>QLTV01000207.1:1024710-1037062 GCA_003457575.1 Thermophis baileyi
CACTGCTATCATGTCTCCCCTAGTCCTTCTTTTCATTAAACTAGACATACCCAGTTCCTGCAAATGTTCTTCATATGTTTTAGCCTCCAGTCCTCTAATCATCTTTGCTGCTCTTCTTTGCAATCTCTCTAGAGTCTCCACATCCTTTTTACATCGTGGCGCCAAAAACGCACTCTTTCTTGATAAGTGTGGCCTTATCAAGGCATTATAAAGTGGTATTAACACTTCACGTGATCTTGATTCTATCCCTCTGTTTATGCAGCCTAGAACTGTGTTGGCTTTTTTGGCAGCTGCTGCACACGGCTGGCTCATATTTAAGTGATTGTCCACTAGGACTCCCAAGATCCCTCTCACAGTTACTACTATTGAGCGAGGTACCACATATACTGTACCTGTGCATTTTGTTTTTCTAATGATAGCAACACATATGCCAAATGGTGAAGGGGGTGCATTAATGTCATTTTTAAATATATATTGCATGTCTGTGATGCTAAGAGACAGGAGACATATGTAGCAGATGTGAATTAAAATGCTCTGATCAAATACATGGTTTAAACATGTCAATTACATGTATGTGTGGCAAAAAATGGAATGCAAGTCTAAAAGCACAATTGATTTGATAGTTCATGATGGAAATTTGAGAGAATGAGTGAAGGACACAAAGGTGATGAGAAAGCATGAAAAGCACTAGAAGTTAATCTTCAAAAGCAGCGGTTCTCAACCTGTGGGTCGCGACCCCTTTGGGGGTCAAACGACCTTTTCACGGGTCGCCCCGCGCGCTAGCCCGCCATCTTGGTGCCACCGTCAGCAGGGGTGAAATGCTCCTGGTTCGGCCGTGCCTGCGGGTCGCCGGACAGCCGGTAGCGACGGAAGCGGGAGACTTCGCCCACCTGCCTGGATGCCGCCATTTGGGTTCTTTTACCCTCTGCGCATGCGTAGAACGCTTTGCGCATGCACAGAGGGTAAAAGAACCCAAATGGCGGCATCCGGGCGGGTGGGCAAAGTCTCCCGCTTCCATCGCTACCAGCTGTCCGGCGACCCGCAGGCACGCCCGCACTGGGAGCATTTCACCCCTGGTGCCATGCCCCCTTTGTCACCTCATCACGCGAGGGGAGGGGGCGGGGGTCGCGGCGGCGGGGTGGGGTCACAGCATTAGGAAGGTTGAGAACCACTCAAAAGGAAAAGGGCGGGAAGCTGCTTGGACCATGGAGGGGGGGAATTACACTTCGAAGAACTACAGCCATGTGGCGTTTCATGTATGGGAAGTATAAAAAAGTGACTTTTGTGGAATTATGAAATGCTAGAGAGCGTATGTAAGGAAACAAGGTAGGTAAGAGACGAATCATGAAATTAAGTTGCTGTAATAATATGCAAAGAGAGAAAACAATAGTTACAAATAAAATAGTCAAACAATAAGAATACTTTAAAAAACAGAAGCAGAGAAAACACAACTTGGATGGGGGAAAGGGAGGATTATTTTGGAAGTGGGAGAGAAAAGGGCTAAAGTAGGAGCTACCTGAAGGGTAAATGGCATTAAAAATACAGGTGATAAAATGAGACAAAATTGAACTGATTGAAGGAAAAAATTTGAGATTTATATTGGTAATAGCTGTTATTATTTCTTATACAATTGGAAGGATAACAAGAAGGAATGCAAAAACTACTGGGGAATTAGCTTGTTTAAATACACCTAGAAAAAAACAAGGCAATTACTAAAAGCCAGCATGGGTCATGCCAGACAAACCTTATTGCCTCCTGTGATAAAGTGATTAAATTAGTGGACCAAGGAAATGCTGTGGATGTAGTTTACTTAGACCTCAGTAAAGCATTTGACAAAGTAGACCACAGTCTACTTCTACTATAAGATAGAACAATATGGGTTAGACCGCATCACCACCAGATAGATATGCAACTGGCTGACCAACTGCATTCAACGGAACTGCATGGCGGGAAGCATACATTGGGGTACCTCAAGGTTCTGTCTTGAGCCCAGCACTCTTCAACATCTTAAGTGTTTTTTCCGGTGAGACCAGTCTATCAGGGCAACCTGGTCTACCCAAATATGGGATGGAGCATACTGCTTCCACTTTCACCTTTCAGCCCCAATCCAGGAGCCTTCGCAGGCAGACGCTTTTGCGACAAACTATTTTAGTAAATATAATACATTTTAGTAAATATTATTGTAAATATAAATTCAACACTCTTCAACATCTTCATAAAAGACCTAGATGAGGGGACAGAATAGGAACTCATCACAGGACCCAGATTGTTGGGGGCAATAGGCTGACCCTGTAAACCGCTTAGAGAGGGCTGTAAAGCACTGTGAAGCGGTATATAAGTCTAAGTGCTATTGCAGATGACACCAAATTGGGGGGAATTGTTAACACTTTGGATGATAGACTCAAGATTCAGGACTTTGATGGACTTGAGCATTGGGCTCTATCCAACAAGATGCAGCTCAGTGGTGAGAAAAATCCTGTTCTTAGGCAGGAAATACCAGATGCACAGGTACGGGATAGGCACTACCTGGTTCAACAGTAGTGCTTGTGAGAGAGAACTAGGTGTCCCGATGGACCACTGCTTAAATATGAGCCAGGAGTGTGTTGCAGGTGCCAAAAAAGCCAATGCAGTCCTAGGATAACATCAAGGTCATGGGAAGTGACAGTACTGCTGCATACCTGTACTAGTAAGGCCACACTTGGAATATTGCATCTGGTTGTGGTCACCACTATACAAAAAGATGCCGAGGCCCTAGAAAGAGCGCAGAGAAGAGCAACAAAGATGATGATGGGTCCGGAGGCTAAAACCTATGATTAAAGGAACGAGGTATGTTTAGCTTAATGAAGAGAAGACTGAAGAGAGACATGATTGCCATCTTCCAATATTTGAAGGGCTGCCACAGCTTGTCTCCCAGAGTTGTGGGTACCTCATCACTGGAGATTTTTAAAAAATGGGCAACCATTTGTTCAAGATGGTATGAGGACTCCTGCCTTGGAAGATTTCCGAGGTTCCTACCAGCCCTAATATTCTATGAAGTGCACCTGGAAACTATTGGACAGAATTATAATCTTAGGCCATGAAAGGTGACAATAAGCAGAATTTAGGAAATGCTTTGTAGCTTTGTACATTTGCTAATTTATAGATAGTGAGTAAACTAGAAGTAGAGAATGTTTTGCATGACTATGGACTTGTTGGATGGTACTGAATGCAGAAAGAGCAGTAGAGGGTGGAAGTAAAACACGCATGAGAATGAACGGCATGCTTAGGGATGGTTCAACATTGAGAAGGCTCCAAGACAAGGAGGCATGATGTGCCTCCAGCTTTTTATTTGTGGATAAAGTACAAGGAATCCTTATGGTGACTGCAGAGATGTATTGGCTATTACTTTCGCATGCAGAGGAGGCCATGTTGCTGGCTAAGAAACCAAATGAGCTGCAGCAAATATTACTAGATCATATTAAGCGAGAAGGAAGATGGATCTGAATAATAATGCATCTTTGTGGTTGAGAGCAGACACCGCCATGAGGGCACATATCAATCAATCAAATAGAAAACCAATTGGCTTCTGGAGAAACAGCCACTCTGCCTTGCTGGGGTTTTTATTTCATCCTATCCAGATCCTCTCAGCCACCGGATGCCAGGTTAGGCTGTCTACAGCATCTCCTGCCTGGCCCACAGTAGAAGCATATTACTGGACGTTATCTGCACATTCATGATACCCACCCACCCCGAACCAAGGATGGCCTCTCCCAACAGCTCTATAGATGTAAACACAATGGGAGAGAACACCGAGCCCAGTGGCCTCCCACATCAGTTTGGCCACAGACAAACACTCCTTTCCACCACAGAAATATCAACTGGAACCCCTTCTTAGCAAAAAGCAGAAGCATTGCCGAACAGAGTCCCTAAACCTTTTGATCAATGGCATCAAAAGAGAAACCGAAAAGGAACAAGATGGCTGCACTTTCTCCATGCAGGATCTCTTCCAGATAATTCACAAGAGCAAATAGTCACTTCTGTTCATATCGAAGTCTGGATTCTGACTGCACTGGATCCAGATAACCCATTTCCCCCGCTAATCCTTGACAAAAACTATCATCGAAAAGGGAAGACTGGGGACAGGGTGAAAGATACTTATTTTACCAAACATCTAGACTGCTCCAATCACAAACTCCTCTAACTCAGGTTAGAAACGACAGAATACAAAGCATACAAAAAACAAATCCATAAAACACATGGCTAAGATTCGGATGGCGTGAAAGAATGCAGAGATCACCCACCCTAGTTGACGGTATCAGTTAAGCAGAAGGTGGTCCCACAAATATCAAGGCCCTGAACCTTTAAAGAAACAGTGAGGAGTGTGGTGGCTTGCATGGTTACAACGCTGGGGTGAAAATCTGCAAGCCAGCGTTCGAAACCCGGGTGCTGCTGTGTGATGGGATGAGCTCCCGTCCTTCACTCCTGCTCATCTAGCAGTTTGAAAGTGTGCAAAACAGGTAGATAATACATAAGTATAGGTGGATAAATAGATACTGCTTTTATGGGCACATTAACAGAGACACAAAATGAGCCTCCAACCGGGCATTCCCTGGGCAACAGTGATGTCACCAGCGAATCCTTTCAACCCAGAAGCGCCTCGGTGCTTGAAACAGCAGCAACAGTTTGTTGTGCAGCAAGACTTTGTTGTGCAGCAACAAACAGCACTCTGAAACGCACCCAGAAGTGCCTGCTAACCAGCAATGTGATGCGGGCACAACAAGAAGCACCAGGATTTTGGACTAGTTGTAGCGTCTGAATTATCTTCAAGGGCAGCCTTCAATGTTTAGCACATTGCAACAGCTCAGCTGAAGAAGTCAAGGACACACAAGAGATTATGAGTATTCTGTCTGTCTGTCTGTCTGTTGGTCGATCCATCTGGTTCCAGGAGGAATTTATCAGATACAGCACCAGATGTTGTGTAAAGTCCCTCAAGGGCACAGCTGCTACATCAGCCAAAGTTGCAAGTTTAAGATTCCCTTTATGAACCAGTTTGGTAAGGGACAGTGTGATTCTATCTAGAATGTGGTTTCTTAAACTTTTTCCTCTCAGGACCCCTTCTCACTTTTAAAAATTATGGAGGACCCCCAAACAGATTTTGTTTGGATTATATTTATACCTGGTGAGACCAAGAAAAGGCCTTCTCAGTGGCGTCTCCCTCCCTATGGAAGACCATTCCCCCCGAGATAAGATTGGCCCCCATCTTGCTACTTTCCAAAAGGCCCTGAAGAGACGGTTCTGTCATCAGATATGGAGCCGAGCAAGTGGCTAGTGTGGTTGGGTTTACTGCTGCCACGCAGTGAGGATGGTGGTGTTTTGTGTGTTCCACGTTGTGGATTTTTTATGCTGGAAGCTGCCCAGAATCACCGTGTGGGTTGAATGGCCTATCATGCTGGGACTGAGCCTCAACCTGTCTCCTCTACCAAACCTAAACAGCCTCCAGGGACCCAGACAGCATTTCAACGAACTGAGGTCAAAACGTAAAGTTGTATTTGAAAAGGGCACTGATGATGCCTCACCCTGTACCTGCAGATGACCTTCCCCAGTGGCCTCCTGCAAATGTGGAATAGGAGCACGTGAAGCCCTGCAGCACCCCACAACTGAGGAACCAGGAACCAGCTCACTCTCTCCCCTCCCCCCCCCATTATTAGTTGGACACAAACAAAGCCCCAAAGCATGTAAAGGAGAACTATCTGGAGGACCCAGATTGTTGGGGGCAAGAGGCTGACTCTGTAAACCGCTGAGAGGGCTGTAAAGCACTGTGAAGCGGTATATAAGTCTAAGTGCTATTGCTAGTGCTATCCCCAATCCTCAGGAGAAGGAAAGAAGGAAGCCATCATCACCAGTGAGAGAGCAAGCAATACCAGGAGGCTCACACACCCTCCCTCCCTCCTCCTCATCCTCCTCCACAGCTACAATTGCTGTCCTGTTTGTGCCCAAGTCTGAAACTCAGCTGAAACAGGCCCAGGGAATCCACTTTCTGAAGAATTATCTGAAGTTGTAGTCCCACTCCTTCTCAACAATCTTCCCTGGGCATTGAAGACTGCTCTAGATTTGTCCAAATCGAAGACCGATCTGGACACATTTGTCCAGATTCGTTGTGGATGGCATTTTTAGGTGTGGGCCCACCACTTCCTCTCTTCTGGAAGATGGCCGCCCCCTTCCGCTTCAAAATGCATTAGCCCCCCCCCTTCTCCATGGAGCCTTCTGATTCTTGACTCCATGGGGTAGTGCCAGGACTGCACAGGAGGCTGGTACGTCCTTAGGAGGAAGCTCATCCCAGGCCACCTGGGAAAGCAAAGCCTCACACGGCCAGAGCAGGAAACTGATTCCACAGATTGACCAGGGCTCTGCTTGGCTGAGGGAGGCTCCAGTCACAGAATCTTGCAAGCCTGCCTGAACTTCCTCTCCCTCCCTCTGACCGTCCAGCTGGTCAAGGAGGATCCAGCGGAAGCCTGCCTGCTGGAGGGGTTTAATGCAATCTAAGGGCTTCCGGGGACCTTCTCCAAGGTCATCTTTCTGGCTGACCACAGGGGTGGGGGGAGGCTGAGAAACCTGGCTCTTTGTGCAGTACTGGCATTATGGCTTTTGTTCTCCCTTTTTTTCAACTTGTATTCCCCCAACCATAAATCAGTCATATAAGTAAATATGCAGAGAATATTAATGTTTCACCACACTTATTACCATTGTGTGCATATGTGGAGAGCCATATGTGGTGGTTAAAGACGTTAGGCTAAAAACCGGCAGATCCTGCGTCCCACCCCCTCCTGAGGCTCAAAGCTCCTGGGCCAGTCACAATCTCTCAAATCCGGGAAGAAACAGGCAAGGGAAAGCCACTTCCCAAAAACCTTGCCAAAAAACTGCAGGGTCTACTTCAAGCAGTGGCTGGGAGCAACTCTGACTTGAGGGCAACCAAAAAAAGGGAGGGGGCTGCATATGGTCTCGGTCGGATCGCCTGATGCTAGCGGTGCTCTGGGTCTGGACGCTGAGTATGGCACCTAGACGTTTTTGAAGGGGGGGAGGTTAAAACACTTCACTGCTTACCCAAGTGGCTTTTTCAGCCTGAGCAAGTTGGTTAGGGGGACCCCATATATGTCCTCCAGACATATGCAGTATCTTCACCAGGGAAGCCACACTTGACACACTTCAGGATTTAGGAGTTGGAACATTTACAGCCCAACGATTCTCTGCCTCTCCAGATTAGACAAGAAATGAAGCCTCCCTGGAGGACATCTGTGGGGTCCCTTAACCAAGTTTCTCAGTTTGAAGAAGCCACTAGGATAAGCAGCCAAACGTTTCAAACCAAAAAAGAAAAGAAAGTTGCCATGACTCAACTTCCACACAACTCCACCTGGACGACTGAGAACCTTCATCGACCTGGTGCTCTAGGAGTTTGCTTCGGCTTCCTCCGGGAAACAAGGAGCCCCTGGACTGCCACTCGGCCACTTGGTCTAAGGCACCTATGGCCTTCCCAATCCAGCCTTCCCCACTTCATCGGAACACATGAGCTAAAGGAGTTCCAAGTCCCCTCGCAAAGTTAATTAATTTTGTTCTGCCAAATTGGAGTCAGGATCTGAGCAAACATGATCGACGTCACCATGGAAGAGTTCAGCTAACCACCGAGGAAACATCTTCCGGCCCCTTCCTTCTTCCAGGCTGAAACCGAGTGGCTGCATAACAGCCTGAGGTGCAATGAGGGCAGAGCAGCCTTCCAGCCCTTCTCTCCACCGGGTAAGCCCAAATGTACGCTTGCACCCGTGTCTGGCCTTGTCCGGCACTCCTCTTCCTCCCCCAAACTCTCCGAGTCCCTTTCAAGGCCTCCTCCTCTGCTGGTGCCCTCGAGAGGCTGCTGAAGGGCAAAGTCGCCCATCACCCTCAACAAGGGCTGTGCCAGGATCAGCTGCCCTCCTGCTGAGAAAACAGCCCAGCCCAGCCCAGCTGGAAAGCTCGGTGGCCCCGGGCACCCCCCCTAATTGTTGCCCTTCCCTGGGGGAGGCCAGTGATGCTGACCACCACAAAGGGGAGGCCTAGCAAAGGCTGTTGGTGCACGCTACCTTTTAACTGCCACCTTTTCCTCCTATTTCATACTGCAACTTTTCCTTGCCTTCCTATTCCTTACTGCTCTTCTGTCCTCCGAATAACTCTGCCTCTCCTGTAAGGGAACCACGCAAGGGGTGTGTTTCATCTGCCTATGAATGGATGCATTATCCAGTATGGGTTCTGGTGAGGGAGGGAGGAAGCAGCAGCTCGGAGCCATTGGATCCTCTGACAAGAGAAGCCAAGAAGAGCTGAAAGAGAGAGAGAATAAAAGCACCACTGCAACTATTCTGCCAAGAAAAGACAAGAGAGGCAACGGGAGGCACCGCTCTGGTTACCAAACAAAAACAAAAACAAAAACTGACCCTGGCTGGGCCGCCAGGGAACCTGTGGAGGAAGAGAGGCGGAAGGGGGCACGTTTAGCCTTGTGGAAAGAGAACCGAAGCACTCAGGGCAGACCCCAAGGATGTCAGCCCCCAACAAGGCCTCCTGCCTCTTTTCGGAATGGGGGTTGCAGAGAGGCAGCCTTAGAAGCCCCCAAAGGCTGAGGCTTGAGGAAGAACCTTTGAGAGAGGAACGGTTACCCCAGGACAGAGGTGGGTTCCTCCCAGTTCACCCGAACCGGTAGCGACCCGCTGGTGATGTCACGATGACGTCACGGATCCAGTTCGGTTGGTGTCGGNAGTACAAAATTTTAAAGGGGGTGTATTTAAAAAAATAAAAGAAAAAAAAAATGGGGGGGGGGGAGTTTTTCCGGGTTTTTTTTCCTCTGTGCATGTGCAGAAGCCGGGTTTCTGGCACTGCGCATGCGTTGCCATCTTGTTTTTGGTTTTTGGGGGGGGGGGGAATTTTTTTATTTTTTTCTACTGCGCATGCGCGCGCGCCCATGAGGCGCGCCCACGCGGCGCGGGAGGAAGTGAACCGGCAGTGAGGTAAGTTAGAACCCACCCCTGCCCCAGGAGATGGGGTCCCCTTTCTGCAGGGTAGAGAGCAATTCATGGGGATCCCTTAATTGGACTTTAGCCCTCGGGACTTTTCCCTCATCCCCACGGCCCCCGTTCACTCTGAGGCCAGACCACCATGCTACCTCACATTCTTTCACGTGGACAGATGGGTGGATTTCCTGCCTGTCTTTCTTCTACCCCCCCCCCACATGATATGTGGTGGAGAAACCAGCCCCAGGTCTGGGCATTCAAATTTTACTATTTATTTAGATTTAATTTAATTTAATTCTTATTATTCATTGTGTGTTTCTGGTGATAGGATTATTGATCTCCCAGGGGACAGGTAGCCTTATGAAATTACTTCACAGGCACTACATTGCAGAGGCAATCTGGGCAGTAACCCAGAGAGAGATTATTCTGTCAGTGAAACAGAAAATCAATAGCTTAAATCAAGCAAAGCACCTTCCAAAAATCTGCCCAAATGATGGATTAGCTGGTCAGAAACCCAAAAGTCTCTCAGAGGTTTTTTCCCCCACCTGAAGCTATTTCCCTCAGTAAATTATAGTGTTGGAAGGGACCACAAGGATCATCTAGTCCATCCCTCTGCAAAGTGCAGAAAAACCTTTTAGACTTCCGGAAATGGCGAACCTGCAACTTCCACAGGTAAACTCTTCTCTGCAATGGAGGGCTCTCCTTCAGAGGAACTTTTTCCTCCTGCTTACATGAGATCCGGGCAGCTGCAACCTGTGGCCAAGACTTCTGGGGCTACTTTCTGTGACCACGGATGGTGGCTCCTGACCTTCTTCCCCGGAGCTTCTGCTCGTCTCCCTGGACACAACTGTCAGGCCTCCCTTCCGTCCAGCTCCTCCAGCCCATGCTTGAGTCCTGCATCTTCTTTGCTGCTCTTCACTTTCAGGGAGAGCCTGAAAGAGAGCCTTCGCCCATACTAATATTGCTGAGGAGAATGACTTCATGGGTTTTTGAGAGCTGCTTCTCCCCTAATCATTTGGTCACGTACAAGGTCTCTTTTCTTCCCACCCAACCCCCTGCCCTTGTGTGCCAGGAACAACAGGAGAAAAAGACATCCTCGCTCATCAGGCAAAGTCAACATCCTCTGGACGCCCAACCCCAAAGTCCTGCACCCCTTGCTTCTATTAAGAAGCAGCTATCAATGAAAACTACTCCAGCTAAGCTTGGAAATATTCTGGAATGATTACACCAAAAGAGGGTGTAAGGTCTAGACAGATGACCTCAAATTCTGTGAGCAGTTGAGCTAACGGAAAAATGACCAGTTTTTATTTTAAGAGACACTATTTGTATTCCCTCATGCTGAGCCAAATGCAGCCCTTGCCCCGGCTCTTGCTCGCCGCACTGCAGGACCCTGCGGGGCGGAATATGCGTGGGCTTCAGGCAGGGCCTACATGGCCTGCTGCCCCTCTCCTCCTCTGGGATGGCCTAGCTCGTCACTTAATTCAGCAAAAGGGACGCCTGGACCGGCGCTTCAAGCCCCAGAGTGGTCTCGGCCTCGGATTCACCGAGCCAGCCCAGCTGCCAAGTGGAGCTGAGCAGCAGCAACTCAGGGGCTGGGCTGGGCCTCTAATGCTCTTCATCCACCCACTGCAGGAGGTGCCTCCGCTCCAGGTGGAGCCTCCCGGCCACCTGGCAAGGAGTGGTTGGGGGTATCGCTCCCTGGCATTCAAAATAACAGGGGGGAGGGGCAGACTCCTGCAGCAACATGGTGGCTTTGAAGCCTGGCTGAGGCCCCCACCCAGCGGAACTTCAACACTGCCCCACCTGGAAGGTGACACTGACCTTGGCAGACCTGCTCTGCGCCAATCCTGCTTTGGCCTGGAACCTGTTGGGACTGTTTGCAGCAAATCTGTGTTTGGTGACAGGCCTGGATGGGTTCCAGCTTGCTCTGCTGCAGGGAGGGCTGGCACGCCAAGGCCGGAAGCTCTCCCAGCATGGGTGGCAGAACCCAGGCAAGTCAGGCAGCTTTGTGCACGCCAAAGGACGGTGGCACAGCCCCATCCCGGAAGCGCCCTGCAGCCAGCCGGATTCCCACAGCAAGAAATGGATCTCTCTTCAATGATGGTTTAATCTTTCACAGGGGCACAGAGTGCAAATAGTGGCCTTCCCTGCCCTCCACAGCCCCCATGAGAAACTGGTAGCCTCTGCCTGGCAGCCGGACCAGATTCAACCAAGAGGCAAAGATTTGCACCAGGAGAAAGACCAAAAAAGACCTGCAACCAGATTCCAGAAGCTCCCCCCCCCCAATAGCAGCACTGGATGGCTAGATCCAGATTGTGTGATGGTGACCACAAAGTGTCCAACCACACCTGTGTTTCGTGAGAATAACTGGGGCTGTTTAGCCAAAGGTCCCTCCACAAGGAAGGTCAGTTGAATCCACTGACCACTCATCAGTTCCACCCGTCTATTTTTCTAACTCACAGGCTTCTTAGGGTTGCACTGCTACAGACCAAGGAAGGGAACATTCCACGGGCAGAAATTCTTTAGGTAAAGAGAACTGCCCAAAAATAAGACCTGGAACTCATCGCTGGCCCTTCCCATGCGAAGCACCTCGGGAACAGTCCAAGGCAGCTTCGAGCAAAGAATTAAACAGGTGCAAACTGTAGAGGCTGAAGCACCAAAGGCTGAAGCAGGGACGGTGGAAGCAGCGGAGAGGCTTCTGGGGCACAAGGAAAAGACGGAGGCAGGAAGAAGGCCGAGTCCTCAGTTCTTCCTCTAGAGATGAAGGAGAACAAGGAGGGAGGTCTCCTGTTTTTTTTTTTCAGTTGTGGTGAAACAAACACTTTGTGGGAACTGTTCAGGGTCCTATCACCATCTGTTTTCATTCTACAGCTTTCTGAAGCCAAGACTAACCAGCATTCCTATACAGTTGCAAGAAAAAGTATGTGAACCCTTTAGGATTACGTGGAGTTTTGCATGAATTGGTCATAAAATGTGCTCTGAACGTCATCTAAGTAACAACAATAGAAGAACACAGTCTGCTTAAAATAATACTACACAAACATTAGATGTTGCCATGGTTTAATTGAACATAACATGTAAACATTCACAGTGCAGGGAGGAAAAAGTATGTGAGCCCCTAGCCCAATGACTTCTCCAAGAGCTAATTGGAGCCAGGAGTGAGCCAACCTTGACTCCAATCAGTGTGATGATATTGGATGTGTTGCTGACAGCTGTCCTGCCCTTTAAAAACACACACCTGTTTTGGGTTTACTGGTTTCAAGAAGCACTGTCTGATGTGAACCATGCCTCGCAGAAAAGAGCTCTCAGAAGACCTACGATCAAGAATTGTTGACTTGCATGAA